>JALJCO010012917.1:0-398070 GCA_023101725.1 Atherinomorus stipes | reverse complement strand
AATACTGACCGTCCATATGCACATACTAAGGATGTACCGATTACCAGTAAAATAGTTAACCCTGATAAAATTACCAACAATTAGTAATATCGTCTCAAATTTTAATCATCGTTAAAACCGTGACTGATAACTGCACTTTGAAAAACATCCAGTGATGCTGCTCATTGGCCGGAAAAGCAGCAGCAGTCCCAGTTGCAATGTTTAATTTATGAAAGCAGGTGGAAGGCAACAAAGGCTCCCTCATGGACAGTTCTTTTGAGAGTTTCCCCCTTTAAAAAGAACAAAACAGACATTTAGCCCATTTTGGATATTTTTAAAGATGCTGGGGGGTATTTCTATAATACTGCGATTATAATGATAACCGTGATCATTTTGATCACAATAACAATGATATGAAATTTTCATATTTTTTACATCCCTAGCACATACTGAGCATGCGCCACATCACGGGCAGACATATGTGCATTACACCAGCATGTAAACAGGAAGTTCATTTCACTTGCTACTCAGACTACCAAAGTAATGACTGCGCAGAGAAAACAAGATTTTTTTTCATTTGGACTGATGATGAGGTGGCGTTGCTCCTAACAGTAATGAATCACTATAAAACTATTATGGCAGACAGTATAACGACTGGAAGTGATGATGTTTAAGATATGTTCCTGTGGCTCGCTTTGTCAGCAATCTGCGGCAGGTTTTATTGTAATCACTTCTTTTTCGATTAAGTTATCCATGCCTCAGCTGTTTACCTATCGACTTGCCATTTACAAAAAACATGCAAATAAGGGACCCTTAAACGCCCGGTAAATGTGGACAGTAGGTGGTATCAGCTAAATGTGTGCACGTTTAAGCACTTAGATGCCCTAATGTAGACGTGGCCTGTGAACACAGACCTCCACCAAACAGCTAAGCCCTTAGATAAATAGATAGATCCAGTGCGGCAGTAGCTTCACTCTTACCCCGCCCACTTGTGATCGGAGTAATGGACTGTGATTGAAAAGCTACCAAGCCAAGCTGCACTGAGTTGAGTTTAGTTGAGTTGAGTTGACCTGTGCCAGTGGAAAATGGCTATGAGATACACCTATAGCAGGGACCACCAAATCCAGACCTCTTGGGTCAGTGTCCGGAAAGGTTTTCACTGTGTTCTGGTGCCAACACACCTGACTCAAATTAATGAGTCATTGTGCAGAACTTTCATCGGCTGTTGGATCCATTTCATTTGAGTCAGGTGTGGGGGAGTGGGGAAGTGTTGAAAACCTTCTGGACACTGGTCCAAGAGGTACAGATTTGATGATCGCTGACTTACAGGATAATGCATAGAATGTGTGCGTGTGTGCATGTGGGTGTGGGTGCATGTGTGTGAGCGTGTAACAGAGCACTATCCTCATTATGGACAGCAGCTAATGCTGGGATTAGCCTTTCAATGAACAATGGCTGGGAGTGGGATTATGGACTGAGGCGGGGGAGGTGGGCCAACTGGATGAATAAAAAGGAACATTTATGGGGTCTCCTTAATGGGATGGGTCTCCCTAGTGGGGAGGTTTGCCTGATCCGGCATGTTCTGCTTACAATGTACTATCCTGTAAAACAGTATGTAACAGATGTACATCTCTGCTTTATTCCACAACCACGTAAATCCTACAAGCAGACAATAAACCAGAAAAATGGTGGGTTTATTTTTAAGTCATTTCAACTTTAAAGTCTAGCTCAAATTAACCCTTTCACAGCTCAGAGCTTCTTATACAATGATGAGCAGTAGGAGCATTGTTAAAGGGACTCTATTGTGCTTGTTTCTGGACAATCTATTTTATTATGTGAGTCCACAAAGGCAGCAAATTAATCCAGCACTTTTCATAAAACCCCTTTACTGTTTTACATGCATCCTCTGTGTAGGCCCTCAGATCAGAACTAGACTGCTTAGTTCCACAGTGCTGTCAAGAGCGTGCACATCAGCTGTTCACCCGTTTGTTTTAACCCCGGTCCTCCCGTTTGTAAGTACCACTGTGTACATCACAATGAACTGACAGGATGAACTATGTTCACACTGCAGAGTACTTCTCGCGATGCCACAGTTTCCAATAAAAGCCATTACAGTCGTTTAAATCTGCAGTGGTGATCACTAACTTTCTGGTCATCGAGTTACACGCGTTAGCTGCCAGTAGCGGTATGGCCACAACCTCATTACATATCTATTGCTGTCAGGATCCTGGCATTTCACTTTATTTGGTATTGATTTTCTTTTGTATTTTTTTTCCATTTCAGCCAAAAGGATCTGGAGAACCTGAAGGCAGAAGTGCAGAGGCGGCAGCAGCTGCAGGAGCTGGGAAAGAATGATGAACCCACTGAGGACAGTCCACTGGAACTAGAAGATAAAATTCCCATTGATTAATATTCAAAATCCCTCCACACAGCAATTTTCTGCTCATGGGGGAGCTGGAGGCTGTGACTTAAAAGCCAAGTCACCAAGCCTGTGGACCTGAGAACTGAGCAGTTTAAATCAGCATTGAAATAACAAGGAGAGGGTGGGGTCAGGGCAGTCTAGAGAAAAACTGTATGAACTGTAGGACAAAGGAATTTCAGGAGCAGGAGTTTCCTACAAGGTAGGAGAGGGAGTGAGGAGAGCGTACCAACAACACGGAATCAATGTAAAGTGCAATCTGAAAAATCCTAGGCTTAAGAACCTGGGGATGAAGTCACCGAAGGTTTAGCTGCTTCGAAATATTATATTTGAAAGAGTGGTTGCAGCTGGGGGAAGGAGACCAAGAATGACCATGACATTGTATACCAGAGCCTTATCCATGTCAACATCATCCCCAAAACATGCTTCTTCTCAGCTCTAACTTCCCACAACATTGTTGCCCCAGGACCATGTTTTACCTCTGCCGTTGCCTAAAGAACCTCGAGGATGCCCAGGCATGTAGACCCCCCCACACACACTTCCCAAAGGTGCTTTAAAATGATACAGCACCTACCCTGTCTGAGAACTCAGGGGTTCTTTCTACAGTGCACTAAGACCAG
This sequence comes from Atherinomorus stipes, assembly GCA_023101725.1. Lineage (NCBI taxonomy): Eukaryota > Metazoa > Chordata > Actinopteri > Atheriniformes > Atherinidae > Atherinomorus > Atherinomorus stipes. Next base: position 395,052 of record JALJCO010012917.1, on the reverse strand, counting down.
AGTACAGTCAGTAAATTTGAGATTTTTCAAGCGAGGCTTCAGAATGTAAACTCCTTCCTCGTGGCTTCTTGGAGTCACTTTGCAGCAATCACTCATCATTTCTAGATGTCCCCAATGGTTAATAAATCTAATCATGCTGTCATTTCTATGTACAACATCCCAGGAGGGTGCCTGCTGTGTCCTTTTGTTCCTGCTCTGTTTTCTCCAAATGAGCAAACTAGACAGCCACCTGTCTATCGATCATTGAGTTCAATTTTATTTTGCTGTTCCCCCCCCCCCCCTCCCTTTAGCAAGTAAATGGATTTTTGTTAGAGTGCACAGGAGAATCAAAAAGGTAATTTATGCCTGTTGATCATCAGTTAATTTAAGCCATGTCTGTTTTATAGAAAATGTATAGAGGTGAAAAAGATGTATAAATCTCTATCGGGTTTAGACAGGTACTTGATGTTAATGGAAGAAGCAGAATTGAAATACGTCCATTTTATTTGTAGATTTATCCAATATATATATATATATCTATCTGTGTTCAATCTTCTATTTTTACACACTGAAAGAAAATATGTGCATGTGTGTTTGACAGTGTGCGTCTTTGTGCAGTCTGACAGAAAACCTGTTGGCCTGAGGAGCTGCTTGCTTTTGCTGCTGCATAGCTTGAAAGTCGGCTGAGCGAACATTTGCTTTCCAAATGTTTTTATGTCGGCATATATTAAAGCTGTTAAATGACAGACACCCATTTTCTTAAAACATTCATGGCCCCAGATGTTGTAAATCTGCTTATGCATGAAGTTGGTACTGAGCTTTACCGCTTCCCAAGATTGCACAGGTGCTCAACATTGGCAGTAGTGACAGATTTATTTTAGCTGGGTGTTTTTCTTTTTTTTGTTTGTTTTTTTTCTTGGGTTTTGTTGTGTTTTCCATTACTGGATCAAGTCATCTTTTCATATGCATCAGAGACAGAAAAAATAACTAGACAGAAGTGAGGGGGTTTTTGGTGCACTTTCTTGTGCTGCGTGTGAACGTGCACAGCATCACCAAAAGTGGACAAAAGCAGAGCTGCCTCACTGTGATGTACCAAAAAAAAAAAAGACTGACAGGTTTGTTTGTATAAATGCAGTGTATTCCTCCAACAGAAATTTGTTACTTAATTGTTGCAGTGTGTAGATGTATGTGATTAAAGCAATAGAGAGATGGTGCTGGAGCTAATTGTTTTTAGAAAAAAAAAAAAAAAGAAGAAGCAGTTTTTACTTGGCACAAGACATGCAAGATGGACTAATTACAGTGCAGGCTGATATGCCTGAAAGTAACTAATCAACATACAAAAATTATTTGTGACCTCTTCAGCCTGAGGGATTGGGGTTGCCACAAAACATGTCACATCAGTTGCAAAGCATGGTGTGTATGTGCCTATTATTATTTATGCTTCTTAATGGAAATGGTGATTATGGGTCAAACTCAACAGTATATAAAGCAAACATTTGCCTCCTGATTTTGTTTTCTGGGTCTCTTGTATCATCATCTTGCAATTCCTTTTTGCTCACAGGTAACGCCAACACTGTCCAGAGGGTGGCGCAATACTTTTTTTTTCTTATTGCAGAGGAAAAGGCACCTAAATGAGAGATGGTGTTGCAGAGGAAGTGCACATGTTTTGATTTTGACATCATATAATAGATATCTAGTTGATTTTTTAGAAACGTTTTCCAATTCTATTAACATGAACTGTAATAATTAGGTATTTTAATGATTTACAGAAAAAATTAACTTACTGAGATTGATTAAACTGTCTAGAGGGAGAGTTTCATATTAAACACAGCTTAAATAGAACAAATTCTTTGCAAGAACCATGTTAAAAGATGTTATCTGGAGTTGGAGAGAACATAGCTTAAACAAAACAAAGATTAACATGCAACTTCTGTGCAAAAGGATGCATTTGTTGCTATTTTTTAGTCTCAATGCCATAAAATGCAAAACAGGTGGTGGTGGGGAAATAAGTGTTTAGATGATTTATAGATTGCTCCGGATCATATTGATTTCTGTGTGTGTGTGATTCCTTAAATGATGAGTGGGAGTTTTGCTTTGATGAAATCTCTTCTGAACGATGGCTTCTTTTATGCCCAGTGGTCAAGTCTGCTGTCCTCTGATCTTGTGTGGTAACTATTTGTGTGTTGCTCATTATGTCATAATTTCTTTTGGTCTGAGAGTAATTTATATTAAAATGAGCAATTTAATCAGTACAAGATTTGCTTGGGGGTTTTTCTAACTAATTTAGGTGGGCTGTGGTGGAACAAGTATCTGGAGTTAAAATAATGATGCAAGCTACCCCAAATGTATAAATTTTCCAAATTCTAACATAAAGGGCCAATAGTGAGCAGTTTGAATAAATGTTTTAGTTAGCTGATTAGGAGTTTTGTATTTTATATGTTTCTGCACTACATTTTATCTGTGCATGACAGGTTAATATAAAGTAGTTGGAGTACAAAATTACATCTCAATGTAGAATGCACTGTACGCAGGTGTTGGGGTTCAAAACTAGAACACATGCAACAAAAACAAAGGGTGGGAAAACGTTTTTGGTCTGAAATGGCTTGTTTAGCATCACAGGACAGGTATAATCTCCATTGAAATAAAAATAAAAAGCACAGCGCTTCTCTTACAGTTTAAGTGATTAAATAATGTGACGTCTCTAAATCAACATTTTACATTTTGGGGTATTGTATTGAAAATGTGTCACCGTTGAGCAGTCAAGTAAGAGTTAACACAAAAAAATATATTTTTTCTTTTTCTACTGTCAAGGGCGTGCGCACTCCCGACAGACAGTGAACGCGAGTTTCGTGCGCGTACCCTTGTGAAGGCGACTGCGGTAGCGAACGAAAAAAAACAAGCAAGCAGAGCTGAGGAGACAAGACGGGCACAGTCTACCTCCACATCACAAGATCATATTTTGGAGCGGAAATTTCACGCCCTGCTGGGTCGTGTTGCCGTTTCAGACGGTTGGGGATATCTACGGGCACAAACAATAGGGTGAGTTTGAATAGTTCTCGATTACAAAGCCGGCCACAGTCGAAGGAATCTGGCGTTAGGTGGGGGAAAATGACGATGTGGCTGTAATTTTTGCACCTCCTTTTTATGTCTCAAAATGGCGGATAGGCCGTTAGGATTGGAGCAGCAGGTACCCTGTCAACGGACTTTATGCTAGTGCTCAAATAAACAAATCTTGGGCACACGCAGTAATGTAAGTTGTTACATGTTGTTTAAGTTAACTATATGTAACCAAGCTTTATTGGACGTTGTCATCGTCATTGGGGTTAAGAGTCAACGTGCGAGCTAACTTTCTGCCGGGAGGCTAACTTCGCTAACGTTAACTTTAGCTAACATTAGCCATCGATAACCGGGTATTGAAAACAATAATGTACCGACTAGCTCAGATATCATGTGAGCCGTTTAGGAAACAGCTGTGTATATTATTTATGCCACTGTCATCGTAATTTAGAGCTGTGTTTGGCGTCTCTGACGCTAGTAGTTAGGCAGTCATTTGCAGTGGGGTTTTGCCGACATCCAGGTTCTCAACCTTGTAAAAACCATGATGACTTGGTCAAATGACGATATCGTTGATCTGATATTGGATCTATGTTTGCAACTTGTTTAAATTTGAAAAAGTACATACATTTAGTTGAAAACCACCGCAACTGCTGCAGATTCCCTTTGCTGCTGCACCCAGTGATTGTATTTTGAACAGGCATGAGATGACGCTCGCCGTCTGGTTTACGTTTGCTTTATGTATTATTGTAAGTGAACACGAAGTTATCCAGTGACTGCTCCTAGGACATGTCCCTTGAGTCATTTTTCACTTGCCACTGATCGCTGTCATATCTGCTGGTTGCTCGCTGATGGCCGCTGCCACGCTCAGCTGCTGAAACCCCCATCATTTGCGTCTGTTTGTGCTTCACGCTGCTTGTTGGCACTGTGTTTGAAAATCAGGGTGGAGCACATAGGTGGCGATGTGTTTGTACGAATGCTCTATATCACGTGTATGCTTAATTTTCTCTCTCATTGTGCGAAATCGTGACTCGATGGCTTTATTTGGTAATTGCGAGCCTCTTGCGCTTGGTCTGGGACGAATCTAAGTATTTACTTTAAGCTAAAAAAGCTTTTAAGTGTTTTTGACCAACCTGGATTAGGTATTGGATACAAAGCTTTTGCCTGGATGTGTCACTTTCCTAACAATGCCTATGAGGACTGCCCTGGGGCTGATCAATGGACTGATGTGTGACTGGTGAAATTGTATCTGGCAACAGTAGGCGTGGGCGATATTGCCAAAAAATGATATCACCATGTATTTTCCAAAATACCTCGATGACGATATCACAGATGATATTGATGTCTTATTGAGAAGTCAGAGCTTCTATAAAATGCTTTCATTAATACCCACTTTTGATAAAGCCTCTATAGTTCCATACTGTGTCATGATATGAACATTATTACACATGTGTTAATATTACTGCTGCATATGGCATTTTACAGATAAAATGTTTCAAGTTTAGCCATTATAACTACTTAAATCATCATTTTCATTTAATTTTTTTTATACTGAGCAACACAAGCTGGGTGTAGACAAGTTTCACAGGCATTTCCGTTTTACTTCCGCAGTCAATCAATTTCTGCCAAGCGCTTCCAGCCGATAATATCTGCATTCATTTACACTGAAGAGTGATGTCTCTAAAATGGTAACATTCTCATTTATTTCTTATAAAAGAACATGTTTTATTACTTTCTCACCTGCAGTGCTACAACACTGAACTGGGAGGATATTATGATGAAATTACCTGATGTTACAACTAGCAATATATTTTTGTACTTTGTTGAGTCCTATGGTGATGAACAGGAACGCCATAGACTTGCATAGTGAGACAGTCGGCTGTGTTGATAGCCACTCACACATGGCAGTTTAGTGTCCATGAAGACAAATGTTCAACACCGAGCAGGTGTCTGGATGATTCCTGTCAGAAGGCTTGAGTGGTGGTTACGGTGGATTTTTATTTATTTATTTTTTTGAGTTAAGGAGAATGGAGAGTTTGAGACAGCGGGCTGCACCCCGTGGTCGGTCACGTAGCTGCGTGGCTACCGTCCTATGGTGATTTTGCTCAGTTTACAAGGTTCACATTTAACTATTTTCACAAGCTGCTGCAGCAACATACGGCACAAAGTGTCCAAGACCACTTTTTGGGTTTAACAATATCCACTTTTCAGTCATCAAGTTCGGGAGCTCTTCCTATGTGTTGTTGATTTGCGTATGTCCTCAGTGTAAAATATCCTGTAACCGTGGTAACCGGAAGCCCTTGGCAGAAACGAACAGACATGGCGGCTCCCATGGTTTCGGCCGTGACACTTGTCTTTAGATGTAAAATGTAACTTGAAGGACATTTACAAACATCAGCCCACGCAAGTAGCCTAGTTCTATTTCTTCCTTTATCTTACTAACCATTCATGTATGTGGAACGTCCACCAGCTCATCTCTGTCCATCGTCTTTACATGTAGCTCCACTCACTTCTTGGACGCTGCTAACGTTAACATGAACTTGTGGTGCTGCTAGCTGCCTTGTAGGTAAACATTTAGTGGCATTTAGTAGCTTCATCCGTCAGTTCCCACCCAGCCTGTGTCCAGCGTGGTCTCCGGAGCAAATCACGGCTGTTTCAATAATGTGTTTTCTTGTGGATCCCCTCACTTACGGACGCTCTGCATCTCACATGTCATGTTAAAGGCTGGTGAGAGTTGACGTTCGGTGAAGGTCGGGACAAACCCGCGACGCTGCTGGAACTGAGCGAGACCCGGTCGGCCGCCGGCCACCCTGGAGTACCGAGCGTTCTGTGATTCTTCAGAACACACAGATGTCGGTCCTCCTGGACTCCACATGTAATAAGCTTGTCAGATGCTTGAGAAGTTTACCTGCCTGTAGGCTCTGCCTCTCTCCCCGTCGCCGCTGCGTTCATGTGCAACGCAGATTTCTGACAGCTTATCCTTCCGATGAGATGTCAATGCAGCTTCAGTTAACAAATTTTGATGTCCATGTAAAATGATTTATTTCCGGGGAATGTGTGGCACGAACAATATAGCCGTCAGGACTGAGAATGATGGGGAAACAGATGCTGCAGGGTTGAGCTGTGATTGAATGACGTCATCAGGCCGAAAATGTGTGATCATGTGTTCTCACAGTATTACATTTTCTACCGGTGTAAAAAAAACTACCGGTATTATCTCAAACGATGCGATATTGCCTACCCTAGAAAACAGCATTCAGCTCGAGGAAGAAGCATTGCTCGCTTCTCAGGTGTGAGTTATTGACTAAAGGAGAAATACAAACTTGAAATGACTCAAGAGGTATCATATGTGGAGTGTGTTCTCATGTTATGCCCCACTCGTGTCCTCCTAAGCTTGATTATTTTACCTTGAGGGCATATACAGACTAAAGGCCCATTTATGCTTGATGCAGAAGACGGATACGCAGACGGACGGACAGTTTCGTCCGTCGTCTGCGTCAGCTACATACGTAATTTGGTGCGTTTTCGAGGGGCTTGTTGGTCTGTCACTCGATGCAGAAGACGGAGCAATACCACCAGAAACCGTGAGGTCAGTGTCGAGCTGTGTAGCTGATATGCAGTAACAAGCCAGAGAAGACCATGAGCCGGACGACAACAACACAAAACAGCCGATGCTAAATAGCCCAATAAAAGCACATGAGAAAGAAGACGCCAAACAAACTGAGAAGAGCATCTGTAGACATGGATGGAGCTTTTGAGGGGAGGCTGTGCGAGTGTATCCGAAAATACACTCATATCTACGTTACTGACACCATAGTGGTGTAGGCTCACATCAAGACAGGGATATTAACTATGAACTCAGCACTGCCGCCTCGTGGACAAACTGATGTATGAACCATCGAAATGCAGAAGATGCATGGAAGTATGGAAGTATGAAAATGGCGCTGAGGGCAACACATGAAACAGATGTCACCATTTACATAAGTAAGGGAGCGTAAATGGGCCTTAAGGGCTACAGTATACTCCTCTATCTGCGTAATGCGTTATCCAACTGCGCAACGACGGAGATTCCTCCAGCATTTATAGTTCTCCGTCATGGTGCCGGATACACAGTGCAATTTCCGATCAGTAGGGGTCTGGACGTAGGTGTCAATGGTCTGTAATCTTGGTGGTTATTTTGCTTCTGGTTACAGTGAGCAATGGCGTCCGAGAGAGGGAGAGACCCTTGTTGCTGCTGCTGCTGCAGCTGAATAACATTGAAACAGAGATACTTTTGGTGCAAAATAAAGACAATGGGGAGATTTTGGTATTTCCTCACTTCTTCGGCCAAACGTTCTTTGGTTGGAGTCACATCTGCGTCTTCGAAGGCTAGTTGGTTTAAAAAGGGGACTGCTAGTGTTTACGTTGTGATAGACCAATCACAGCCTTTAGATTTGGTGGCTGAATTTCCTGCGCTGTCCAGTGGATATGACATCGATTGAAGCTGCATATGCATCCTCGACAGTTTTGATACAGGAAGAAGACGGTCGTGGTGAATTCAAACACTGCAAGGGATAGTTATGGATTCTTCTGCCATCAGCAAACAATCCAGATCTACTGAAAGGCCACTAAAAAGTGGAACTATGAAGAAACAGACTATCAGTATTATATTATAGTATCAGTACTACAGTAAACAATGTTGTAGCATCCATTTGTGCGTGCTCCCCTGTCGGCTTGGCTGGTGGCTGCAGTTACTCGCAGCGCCAGTCGCAGCACTGGCAAGTCTCGTTTCTTAGTCTTCACAAGTTGGATGTAGCTCCCATGAATATTTATTGCAGAACAGAGTGAGTAATGTTTACGGCGTACGCCCTTCTTCAGACTCAGTGAGTCTGAAGTAACGGATCCGTTGTGTGTAGACTTTCCACCCATCGGATTGGCTTGATCGGATCGGACGATATTTCACATTTTTTTTCAAATTTTCTGATCGGTCCTTAACTCTTTATTCACCGATTCAATCAATGACGTCATTGTTATTTTGAATCTGTTCCGGTAAAACTCTCAGACACGTGACAAACACTCTTGCTGCAACAGTTTAAGGTAAACTGTTTGCAGAAATGCACAGGAAATACGCTGTGGCCTTTCAGTCTAAGAGCTGCGTCGTTCTCCTAGCAGAGACCTCCAATATTGAGTGTTTCGGCTGCCGCGCACTCCTCACGTGCTGCAGCAAGTATGTACTAGGGATTGACTGATATAGTTTTTTCTTGGCCGACGTCGATTATTAGTGATCATGAAGGACGATAACCGATCTTCATTTAGAGTAAAAATTTAAAAACTGTTGTAAAAAAGTGAGATTTTCTAATGCTTGGGATCATGATATGTTTTATCTCACTCTGCCACTCTACAACTTCTCATTTAGTTTTTACACACACTTCTTTTTTTTTTTTTTTTTTATCATAGAACTGTGATACCAGCAGGACCTGGACTACTGAGCTAGGTTTTCTCTTATTAAGGTAACTTCAGGGTAACTCTGGGTTTTTCATCCTACCATGCTGCTTCACTTCTTAGCAGTGCAAATCACCATGGTAACTGATGTACACCTAACCTGCTCCAGAGAAGGTTAGTTCTGGATCAGAGATCAGTCACCACCTCCTGACCAATCAGATCTCTTGGAAGATGTCCTGCCCATTCATAAAACATCCTGTAGGTGTTTGTGCGGTTCTAACAGGAGCGCTTAAAGAAAGTGTTGATAGATGCTCCTTTTAATACCCTGATGACGTCCTACAAGGATAGATTGTCATCAGATGCTCAGATTTTTAACTGATGGAGACACAGGTTGCAGATGGAATGCTTATAAGTATGATTTTGTAATTTATTCTTGACTTGTTCCAAATATGTTTAGCTTCACTAGAGATGCATCTGAAATGATAAGCTCAATAATAGTCGTAATGGCTACACATGAGAAAACTGCAGAAATATGAATTTATGGAACATCATCATCATCATCAAACATCTGTGCTGCAATAAAGTCAGACAGCGTCATCAGTCATGTTATATCTTCTGATTCGTTAAAATGTACAACCTCGCAAACCTGTGCATTAACGGAGTCAGCAATACACACGGCATGCACACACTTTCTACAAAACTTTCTGTGTCGTCTTGATAAACAAGCAGTCTCGTGGTGAAACCAAATAGAAGCTAATCGCTAACTAGTGTGCTTTCACTACTGCTGGTGTCTAGACTTTTCTAGAACCTTGTGGTTGCAGAACTGTGGTGTTTAGTACAGTTGCTGTCAGATCTGCTTTCTTCACCTTCACGTCAGCAGGACGCTGCAGCTTCTCTCTGCTAACTTGTCACGCTGTTTCCTCCAAACATGTAGCGGGAGAGTGTGTATGTGTGTCAAGCATGCCGCGCCCACAGCCCTATGATTGATTCAAACGGCGGAAGTAACAGCTGATAACTGTTTGTTTTAACCAATCAGATGCTGTTATGGGAGGAACTTTACTCAGTAGAGCAAAGTGATGAAGCTAGACCATGAGTGAAACAGCAAGCTGGATCATACTTAGCTGTGGGCTGCCGACGCAGGCTCATGTGTGATTTCGTCGATATCACACTTTTAATGGCTGATACCAATTATCGGCAAAATGCTAAATATTGGCCGCTAATATTGGCTGAGCCGATAATGGGCTCTATGCATGACTCCACTACTTCCTGAACTTAAGGTAGCTCCTTTGTTTTCTGTCTTTCATCACTGGATGAACTGATTAATCCAGGTGTGTCTGGCCAGTTACTGAGATCAGACACACCTGGGTTAATCAGTTTGTCCAGTAATGAAAGACAGGAAACAAAGGAGCTACCTTAAGTTCAGGAAATAGTGGAGTCATGCATAGAGCCCATTGGTTGACCCTTAGTATGTACACAAACGCTCCTGACGCAGACACTGACTCATGCATCCACAACAAATATATTTCAGCCCTACTGTGGCGATACCGGACTAAACAAGCTGCACCAGGTTGTTCGTTCTCACGTTGAGGTTCTTCTGAGGAGCACAGTTACTCAATTAGTTTGACCACTGATATTTGGTCATCAGATGTGAGCCCCAGCTATTGAAGGAGCATTACTGCCTTCATTTGAACGACTGTGACTGTAAATAATTTCAGTTATGACTGTTTAAGTTGTGCCTATTATTTGTGCCTCAAATTATTTTGGTTTATCCTGATTAAACCTGAATGCCCATTAGAGGTTATTGATGTTTCACCTTTTCATCTTAGTTCAGGACAAAACATGTAAACAAAATAAAAATCCTTTTTATGATACTCAGTAAACAGTATGAATACGGGTAAATGAGTTATTTAGATAGATACATTTGCTTCCTCACATGATCGGATCAGTGATAGGTTTTTTTAAACTCTCTGATCGGTGATTGGCCCCGAAAATCCTGATCGTGTAAAGCCTAGTTGTGCAGATCCGTTTTTTTTTTCCTTTTTATCTAAGTTTTCTTGTGGTCCAGCACCTGGTTTGAGATTTTTTTTGGAATGTGTGTGATTTTTTCTTTTTTTTTTTTTTTTCTCATTTCTTAATCATGCCTCTACAGGGCCCCAGATTAACTTTCAGCACTGGTTGCACCGGTGCGCCTAACTTTGTAATTTGGGTGCACCAGCAAAAAAGTTAAGGTGCACTTCATTGTTTCCAGCATTGCTGTTTGCAGCTCATTTTAATCCAGTTTAAGAATTTTCTTTTAATCATTTTACATAGACAGTGATGGTTATTGAAGTTATTATAAGCAATAAGGAGGTTTAGAAAACTATATCTTTAATGTTATCAGTAGAAAAAACATTTTTAGGGGGAAGCTTCACTGAACTTCATGAAACTAAACATTTCAAACTGAAATGTCTTGAGGCTGTGAAGCTTCAGGATGGGCATATCGATACCCTGGAGTTGCTACTTTGATACCAGTCAGACAAAATGTCTCCATCGATACTTTTTGAGTATTCCGATACCACTGTACAGATATGCGTTTGAAAGCATTTTGGGATAAATTTGTGTTAAAATAAACACAATAGGGCTGTCCCAAACGATTATTTTCAAAATTGATTCATATTTCGATTTTTTTTTTCGATGCATCAATGCATCTAACGATTCGATTTTTTTAAAAATTAATTCATTAATCTAATGATTTTTTTATAGCTTGATGAATATGACAGTGAATTTTGACTAGAACAAAACCAAAAATGCTAAATACTGTCTAAATGCTAAAAATCTTGTGCAGATTCAACTGAGTTTCACAAAAGCCTTTTCCCTCCTCAACTGCAATGGGAGTCACTATTATCATTTTCAAGATGCTGTCACTCAGCTCTTCTGACATCTTGGGGGTGCATGGTGGTGCTGTGTTCCTTTTAGGGAAAAATTCTTCCATACTTATTTGCTTAATTTTCCTGAAAAAAAAGACAAATGAACATTTGCATCATATAATATTAAAATGTCCCTGTCACTGTATATGCAGCTAACTCAGATGTAAGGGTAGTGAATTATAAAGTAATTATCTGACTTATAAAGTAATTATCTGTCATTGTTTTTGTCTTTTGAATCTCACAGTATTTGTTTTAGAAATAAAGATCAACTGACAACGGTATCTGCAGTTTCTTTTATCTTTGCTAATCATCATTATGATCACACTCACAATGTCAGCAAGTTCACATGAGCAGCAACATAACGGCGTGTAGCATTAGTTCAGTCCACTTTCTACATAACGTCAGCCATGGAAGCAAACATAAGGATGTAAAGGGCAGAATCACTGTAAAGCCCCATTCATACCTTACGGTAAATATGGATACGGACACTTTCATCCGTATACGGAGGTAAGAAGCAAGCTTTAAATGATGCACGTAGTTAACGTGAGTTGCAGTACTTTCAACCTGGCGATGAAGCCGCTGGTGATTGAGAAGTATAAGAAGTACGTGACTGGTGAGTGACTAACCACACCATCACAAACGTGTTCCGTGTTAATGTTTGAACGATATGTTCAGAAGAAAATTAAATTACTTAAAGAGCAGCAAAAGCACTCCTGGGAGGTTATGCTTCAGTGCTCGTTCATTGCAGTAGTGCTGCTGTGAAACAATATTTTCATTCTGCAGAGCTGGCAAGTACGATGTTATGTGGTTCCTTGGTAAAGTAATCCCACACCTTTGAAGTGCTCGTGGACGTGGTGGGTTACTTGCACTTGATGATGCTGTTCTATCGGATTCTGAATTGTGCATGTGCTCAATTTCACTCTCTCGAGGCGTTGCCATCTCTGCTGTTGTTTCTGGCTGCTCTGCTAACTGCAACAATGCTGTTTCCAGTTTCCCTTCGAAATAAGAGCATTCAACTTTTTTTGTTGCCGTTTTTCTGATACATTGATGAACGTTGTATAAATTGACGTATTTACTGAATCGATTACGTCGACTCGACGCGTCGGGGACAGCCCTAAAACAAAAGTATTAAATGTTGAATTTAAAGTGTGAGATGCACTACAGCAAATTATCATTTAGATTGTTCAACTGGGACAGTAGATTTTTTATTTTATTCATTTTTTGCCCAGGTTGACCTTCACTTTTGCTGATGAGTTAAAGGTTAATTTTAGACCATAATAGCTGTAAACACTGCTGGGTACCCGTGGTGACTGTTAATCTCTGCCAAAAGCTCCAGCAACAGGGGTGCTTGAGTGTGATCAGTCGAAGTAGGTGGCTTGGTCAGATGACTCACTGTTTCTTTTGCATCAGTTAAATGAATTAGGTTGTTATTTACACATTTGAATTCGAATATATATTTGAATATTATTAAAAACCTGAGATTCGGATGTGAAAATTGTGGGAAAAATAGCCTGTTATATTAGGCCCACATTTGCTACACTGGTTTGCTTATAGGCCTACTGTTTCAAGTTGTTCCATGTTTATTACAGCCTGCTCGGAGCCTTCAATGTTTTTTAATTTAATTTTAATTTTTTGTACGGCTGGACGATTATGGAAAAAATAATAATCATGATTATTTTGATTGATGTTGAAATCACGATTAATATGCACAATTATTCATTGATTTAAAAAAAAAGTGTTTATTGAACCACCAAAACCCAACCTCAAATATAACTTTAAAAAAAACCCAACTGGAAATAAATCAGAAACAAGTAAAGGAATTAAAATAATATATCAAAACAATACCTAATTTGTCGGGACCTTTAATTGCTCGCACCAGTTGGGGAGATATGGGGGGTGGGGGAACTGCAGCGAGTTTATTTTGTAATGTCCTGGGCTTTGTTAAAGATGTTAATATTGAAATAAAAATAAAAAATACCGATACAAGTAGTTATGTCTTGTATTAGCTTGTCCTCTTTTGGGCATAATGCTCAAATGGATATTTTCGAATATATTTGAATTATGTGTTAATTTTAGATTAAATATTCAAATGACATTTTGGACCAATTTTGACAGCTCTATTACATTGAGATGCACAGTCTCATTTACAACAGAGACCTGCTTACCTAACATGCATGTTTTTGGGTGATGTTTCGTGTAAATTTTAAAGATGCACCGATCCAGTTTTTTCTGATCCAATCTGATATGAAATGGGCTAAGTGTATCGGCTGATACCCGATACCAATCCGATACTACTGTTTGAGAGAATTGCAACAATGTGCGCCAGTTGCTGCAGTCATGGCCATTTAAAATCAATAATAAATGCACAAAAAGGTTATTTAGCCAGTCCGACCTGTGTCACATGCCTGCTCCCTGTTCGATCACTTTTCTGTGTTTTTGTGCATCTACTGTGGATATGTGGGTAGGCCTGTCGCAATAAGCAATAAATCAGTTAATGTCATGGTAAGAAAAAATGAGTGCAATAAGTTTGATGACCGCAATAAGTTTAATTCGTTCTCTCTCTCTTCACCAAAGACTGTGGATGACAAGTAACGGTACATCTGGACTGAACCCTCTCGTTTCTTGCGGAGTGATGGCTCCTGTTGTACTGACAGCAGCTTTGTCTGTACAGCAGCCAAGACAGAACAGCACAAGCCACTAAGAGGCAGCTTAGACAAAAAAAACCAAACTGATTTACAGACTACTTTTATTCTTTAAAATGGTTCAGAGTTAAACTATCATTCCACAGTACAAGCTAATTTATAGATAGAGATCCGTTTTCTATATAATAATCCCACTTGGTTAGTTTTGTCTTGCACTGGCCAATTAAACTTATGAGTGTGATCAGCTTGTTTACTTGAAGGTTATTTATTTTAGCCAGTCTCTAGTTTTGTCAGTAATTTCACTAGTCATTACTGTCAGCAATAGAGGCACGGCACTGCCAATTGTATTAGGGTTGGGTTATATATCAAAGTAATAGAAAAGCTTTAGCAAGGCAAAATTTGCTTTGCTGGCTGCTGCTACCAGTTGATCAGCAAGATGAGACTAGAGCAAATGACAGATCAGTGTTTTGCTGTTCCTTCCTTCAATGTTGACAGGATAGTTCTGTAAAAGTAGAGACATTTAGTATTGCCAAATTTTGTAAAAGGAAAATGCACAAGTTTCTGAAAGGTCCTCTCTTTATCTTTTGTCGACTCATATAACAACAGTACACAGAAGTTGACCTTTTAGACAGCTAAAGCTTGTTACATACTGTGCGAGAAGCAAGAACTTTGTTTTTGCCCGTGAGGCTGCAAGAACAAGAAAAAAAAGTTTTTCGTCAAGTCATTTCATACTCATCAAGAAGCTCTGCAACCGGCCGCACCCGGGGGGAAGAGGGGGTGTGTTCGACTGTGTTCACCCAGTGATTATACATTTACAATAAACGTCTTCCATGGCAGGACGGAGTTGCGCACACAGTGGTGTCCGTGTATTTAAATGCAACGAGTGCTGTTTACATTTTCGTAATTTCTCACCACCTCAGTCAGCTGTTTATTAAAATGATCCATTCAACATCGCATCTGCAGAAATGCGTAGGTGACAACTCTCTGCTTCAAGCGTCTGTGTTAACCCCGCCTGCCTCAAATGTCCAAATGATGGAATATTTGACAGCCTGGTTTGAGGAGGAACACTGAAGTTAATGAATCTTGGAGGTTGTCAATTGCTGTCTTAGCAACAAGATTTGGTTAAATGGTTGCCACAGTTCCCTGGAGAGTTTATACATTTTGTTTAAATACCTTTCTAACTTGCTAACATAACCAATGGATGGGCAAACATTTCCATTTTGTATTTGGAGTTTAATTTCAATCATGAATTGTTTTTGGCAGAGTGAATATAAAGAGATTCAGATATACCAGCGTTGAAAAGGTACACAACCCCTCTTGTTTTACATGGGGACTTTGCCAAGCAATATTAAAATGAAAACAAGAATGAATGGATTATGTTAATCAGTGCTGTCCGTACCTGGATGTTCATGTTATTGGCTGGTGATTGAGCTATTGTCCTAGTCAGTTTATGTACTTTCTGTCTAGTTGTCCTCTGACATGAATGATATTCCTAACACATTCAGATATGCAATCAAGAGTGTTTAGCCAACCCATAGTTGTCTTAAATTATTAGGGGTTATCCTTTGTGGAAATACCCTGCACTGTTTTTGTGGTTCTGTATTGATTTTATTGATGTAGTAATTGATTGTTTTTCAGCATGTCATTGTTAACTTTCCTAGTTGGAAGTGCTGTGTTGCAGTCAAGGATAACTTTCCCACAGCATAATGTGATGTCATCAAGAGAAAATGAAGATCCTCCAGATTCCAGCTGCTTTAGATGCTTGTTTTTGAAAGATGACATAATGACTCCAGCAGAAATCCCAACCAGAGGTGACAGTAGGGCTGTAGCTGTTAAAATAGCTGTGTTTGATATGTTTTTTGGGCAAATGTTGAAACACAATTATCTCACAACTTCAAGCATTAAGATTTTACTGTAACCAGGTGTTTGTTCCTCCACTTGTACTGTTGTCCTCAGGGGCGTTTTCCATTCTCAGACATGGAAGCACTGGTTCTTAAAAAAATGCCGCACCCATATGTCATCTGCTGTTTTGCTGATGGCATAATACAAAGTTAGGATGTAGTGCTGCCTGATTTGTAACATTTTGATTAGAGCTCTTTTCATTTTCAAACGTAATCTTTAATGTTATTTTTAAGCTGACTTTAAACATTCTTTAGTTTGTCACAGATTCTGGGTACAGCCGCCTTTTCTTTAACACCTTTTTGTGTTTACACGTTTTTCCTGATGGTTCTTATATGACTCCATTTTTGGTTGAGTGTTAGGTGGGGTCAGGCATCGTTTGAATTTTAATGATTCCGGCTCCCCCCTCCTCCTCCTCCTCCTCCTTGTCGCCGGCGTCCTTTCTGACAAAGCTGGTCTACTCCGTGGCAGGTAATCAGCTGCCTTCAAGTGGTGCTAAAGACGCTAGCTTAGCAGCTTGCTCGCAGCCTCTTTAGTTCACGTCATAACAGCTGATCATAACGACTCTGCGGCAGGTAATCAGCTGCTTTTAGGTGGCGCTAAAGAGGCTAGCTTAGCAGCAAGCAGCCGCTCTCGTTCACGTCATTGGGAGAAAGAAATCCAATTTGCATACTGTGGAGAGCGTGTGCTTGTGGCCGATTCTGGTGAGAAGAGAGCGCCCGCACTCAAAGACGAAGTTACTTTCACTTTCCGGAGTTTCTGGCGCGTTATAACTGAGGTCCTGTTCCTATACACATGTTTTAACGTGAAAAAGTGGGATTTCTGGATGACACCTTTAAAAAAAAAAAAAAAAAAACACTACCCAAAACCACGCCTTCAGAGCGCAGGGACGTGTGCGCCAATGTTTTACAAGCAGGTTAACGATAACAGCCGAGTGAATAGCTTGTTAGCTTTATAGTAAACAGCTGACAAACCACGTTTTTAAAAGCTTTAATCCACTCGCCTCCAACTCCTTTTGCTGTGTAGAAAGTCCACACTGCAAACATCAACGCCTCCAAGACTTAATCCTTATCTGTTGTTTTGTTTTGAGTTTTTTTGCGCAGCAGCAGTTAGCAGTCTGTTAGCTATATTTGTTTACAGAAAGCGGACACAGAGAGGGCTCACGTGAGGGACGTGAAAAGGGAGGGACAGACGTACGGATGGGTACCGTTAGGGAGTAGTAGTATCGGTAAAACCTTATCGGTCAGGTACTTTTTCGGTACTCTTATCAGTACTTAAAAAAAAAAAAAAAAAAAAGACCAGAAAGTTTCATTATAATTGTTGCTAGTGGTTTTATTAAAAGAAAGTTATCAGAGGGTCCAAAAACTCGCTAAATATTTGCAACAAAGTTGCAGAATTGTGCCATGTGTGTCAGCATAATCGGGTGTACCAGAAACTTGGTACTAACAAACGTTCCGCATCTGCAGTGGATTCTATTGTGTTCGGCGGACTGGGCATCGAAAATGGGAATTGAAATTTAAAAATTGTGGGAGAATCGGTTGTGGGAGTCCCAGTTCCCATCGATGCTCAATTCTTGATGCCCAACCCTAGTGTTAGGATTTTTTTAAGTGAAATTCTGTGTGAAACAGTGCATAATTTTAAAATGTGAAGGCAACCCCCCCCCCCCCCCCCCCCGCTTTTTTTTTTTTTTTTTTTTTAAACTTCATAATAACTGCCTTTGTTCACAGACAATGGACAGTGGGTGTGTGTTTTTTTTTTTTAAAACGTAATTGTTGCATTTTTAACCCAAGGATATTTATCCGTGATTTTTTTAGATACAGCATTTAACAGCAGGTAACCTGATGAAGAGCTCATCAGCAAATTTCATCTCACAAAGTCAGGACCATTACTATAAAGGGCTCTGTTGTTTAGTTCCTGTTGCTACACAAAGACAAGGAGATCAATAGGAGGAAGTCTCATTATCATTATTAACCATCAGTGGTCAGATTTATAGAGTCACCATGTCTGCAGCTTTTTCCCCCTCCATCAAGACACAACATTAGCCTAATTATGTGGCTGTGGAAATACCTTTTTTTCAATTCTGAAGTCACAAATTACTTTTTAGAGGTTCGTACATGTTAATGACTATTCACAGCGGTGACAGATGCCAGCAGCACAGAGGAAAATATTAATGATCAGTAATGATATAATTTTCTTGCACCTCTCAGTAGTTTTACACATTAATGTAGTGTTTCCTTTGAAAGGATACTTTAAAGCCATTTTTAGTATTATTACTGCCACCTTGTTCATGTTTTGTGACCCCGAATCACTGCAGAGATCCCGGGGAGTGGCCAGAAACCCCTGCCTGTCATGATCCACACACAGTCAGGGATAGGCAGACTTTTGGACTGCTATCAAGCAGTGAGATCTGGACCCAGAGGCTTGGTGTATGCTATGTTAGGCTTAGCAGGTTTTCTACAATGACATTGTCAGATTTGCATATAATTAAGCAAAAGCACACTATCAATGGACATAATAAAGATTTAGCAAACAACATTACTACTTATAGGAGTTGTACCCTTTTTCTGCAGGCAAACCCAGGAGTGGCTTTGAGGAAATTTTCCCTTGTGGTAGTGTCACTATAACATTATTTTAAATGAAAAGTTGTTTTTTTTGTCTAACAATTATTATTTTTCCCCTAATTGCAGTCTTCTAGGGTATTTCCAGTTCTATGTAACTGTTTCCAAAAGCAGATATCATTTCTAAGTTGTACATGTGTGTAGATTTGTGCTTTTCTTTGTTTTTCTATCCGTTACAGGTTGGCAAAAAAACAAACAACAACAACAACAAAAAAAACTAAACAAACGAACAAAAAAAAAATCATATAAAAATAATAATTTGGCTCTGTTTTTACCTTTTGTTTACTGGTCTGGCATGAATTTAGTGAAGCTTGTTGCAGTAGAAGAAGAGGCCCCTTGCATTTCAGGAGGCACTGCTGTGAGTGTATATTAGAAAATTCCCAGCTAGCCAGTTATGGAAATGATATCATAAGGAGATGGTGGAGTTGGAATATTTTGTTGAGAGCAAAACCGTTACTCAAGCCGACTTGGCTGTGTCCCGTTGTTCTTTTCTGTTGGCAACCTGGGACAAGAAGTACGTTACTCACAAAATGTGGGTCAACTTTTGTATGTACTTGGACAGAGGCATTTGCTGCAAGAGCAGACTGGTGGGATGGCAGATCATGATTGTAGATAACAAGAGTGGATGTTCAGGAAAACAAACCCAGAAGCAACTGAACTACCAATATCAAATGGAGGGGTTTGTTTTTTTTAAATTAAACAATATGTCATGTGGTTTTATGCCTGTTTTCTTTTTTTAGGTCTCCTATGTAGCAAACACTATTGGAAGGTTTATAATTTGGATATAATTATTTCTTGCAGAAATAATTTTCTGCAAGATGAGTGTTAAAGCAAGGCCACATGGAGATTTTGGTCACGATTAAACTGTTCTCAAGTCTGGAAAAGGGATTAGATTTGTATATTATGCTCAATGTAAACGCACCCAAAATTCAGAATGGTTGTCAGAACAGAATGGTTGGAGGAGGTTGGCTGCACGATTGCAAAATCCAGAATGGTTAGGGTAGGGTCACATGGACACTTCTGGCACGAATTAAAACGTTCTCAAGTCTAGAAAAGGGATTAGATCCGTATTTTTTGCGCCATGCGACCACGCCAAGAGTCCGCAACAATGAGACCGTGCCCTCTATGGTCTCTTGTTTCTGTATTGGTGACAGTTTTCCAACCATTTATCTTTCTATTAACTGGTGCAATTATTAATGCAACAACCTTGAGCTATAACCATTTCCTACCCAACTTTCTTGTGTCAAATGTCATAAACACCTGATAATGACTTTCCCTCATTCTTTGCTTTCCAGATGCAGTGTAGAATTGGCTGGTGAGTGGTCTGCTGGCTCTCTACTTCTCTTGTCCCTGGAGTCAACCAGCTGGGGGGCAGATTCCTGCATTCCCCTCTCTCAGTCTGAGTCTTTGTTTGGACAAAACCAACCGGCTGCCACTGGAGTACGCAGCCCGTCCTCGCCTGTGTTGCTTGTATCAGCACAGCTCATCTCCTGACTGAGGAGAGCACAGCAGCTGCTCAAGATTCACTTTTTACCTACTGATCCCTCCCGGCCCCGCCCATACTGCCCTGTCACCATGGTGCTGTCACAACGGCAACGAGATGAACTGTAAGTTGCTAACAAACATGTCATTACATGGTTGAATGTTGTATGGCAAGATTTAAGTTATAGATTTATACACACTGGTTTGCAAACATGCTGCGCATCTGCCCAGTACAATCACAGACTTGATATTATTGTAAAAATGTTAAAGAATGACATGGTTTGGAGTCTTTTTATTTAAGGCAAGGAGTTTCCAAGTGGTGAGAAGCGACATTCATTTAAGTGCTGCATCTTGCTTTCATTTTCGTGACTGATTTTGTTCAGAAAATATTGGTCTGTTTTCATCAATCTAAGCAGGGCTCTAGACTGAGACCATTTTAGACCAATCTTATCATGTTCGTGTCTTTTATCTCTGAGGGAAACTGATGTTTGTGATTATTCCAGTTTATAATTCTTGCCGTTATGCGCGCGTGTTCGACTGCGGACTCGAGTTTACAATCTCATCATCATCATCATCATCTTCATCATCATCATCATCATCATCCATCATATCCATCATCATCATTGTTTCTGTACTGCTCCGGTCAGACAGATCTAACGTGCAGAACTAGTGTAATATATCTTTAGTATTAACTATTAACTGAATTGATAATTCAGGGAAACTTGTTGCTGGAATTTGATGCTGTTTTCTTCTTAAAATCTATTCATACTGCGTCTGTGTCAGGTTGGTGAATCCATCACTGTCGTACGTCCTGTATAGATCCACAGAGACTCTATATGAACTTCTTTAAGCCTGACGTGCTGCCACGTTCAACAGAACACAGCAACTCTTTTTTTGTTTTTAACTCCATGAGTGTGTGGAGAGGCGCGTGTCTGCAGGTTCCTGCTGAGTGTATAGGTGATTGTTTCCAGGTATCTCCGTATCACTCCTCGAGCGCACCATGACAACAGAAGCACATGGTAACAAGCGTGCCTTCTGGTCCTGCCCACCGAACCTCGGCCATTGTACAGCAGTGCTTACAGTAGTGCTAAATAGTAGCGTCTTCTATTCTATGACAAGGCTGAGTTACGGCGAACGATCCTTTCATACAGTATTGAGGTACTTAGAGTGTGACTAAAAAGGGACCAAAAGTCGCCAGGAATTTCATGCCACTGGCACTTTAATAACCATGGCAATGTAGATGCCAACATTTGAAACAGACGTCCCTATTTACATAGGTAAGGGAGCATAAAGGGACCTTTACTTGACGTGATCTCAGTGGCTCAGAGGATCACCGTTACAAAACAAGGTTCAGTATTACATTTGCCCTTCCATGTGGATTCCCAACATATCTAAATTGCAGCATCAGCAGACAAAGATACTGTATATGGTTCTCATGTGCTGTGTGGATCCAGCAAGTGAGACAGATTGAGGAAAGGGGGGAAACATTTATGGACCCTACTGAGTCTACAAGATTGGTAATTAATCCTAAGGTGGGTTATGAAAAGTTGAGGTATTTCAATGTGAGATAAAAGTTTTAAAAAGCAGATGGGTTCAACTTGCTGCAGTTTAGTCTTTATCAACTACTCTTTGGTTAAGAAGTAGGATCAAACCAAAAATTCATCAATGTTAACATGACAAGGCTCTGACATTCCTGACAATGTTTCAGTGGGTCACTGGTTATGCCATGGAGAGTCTGTTGGTATTGAGAGGCCTATTGGAATGCTAATCTTTCATGCTATTTGCTATTCAAAGGAAGTAGTGAGGACCCCCCACTTACTGCCCCTCAAAGCCTCTTTTCTGTTACACAAGTCTCAGTCCCATAGCCTTCACGGAACTGGTACGGGACCACTCGAATCCCATTCAAGCATCAGTTGCATTCCACCCGCCAGAGATGTCACTTGGCTCAATTGGAGCTTTCATTGATTCAGCCGTTTGTGCTCCTTAGATCTCATAATCTATCTGGCAGTCTCGTTTTGTGAAACCTAATGAAAACCCAGTGGCCCAGTTTGAATCAGACATAGGATTTTGGGGGCCAATCACTGTTCACCAAAAGCAGTATCTGCCGATCGTGATATTGCAGATCACCGATCACAGCGTCAAATCCATAAATTCTCCAATATTGTTGTCTCATGTACATAACATTGACATTATGTTATTAAGTATAAAAATTAGGAGATGGAAAATTACCATGAATTGACCACTGTTTTATTGCAGGCTGAGGCAGTGTGCAATATTTCACACTCTAGCAGAGACTCTCTTGGAGACAACTTGGACTCAGTTTACATAAAGTGTAGCTTACTAGCTTAAGCTTTATTGTGGCAATAATTATGTGCACAACACAACATGTGCAGCGCACCAACACAGAAAACAGTAAACATTTCACTCTCTTAGAGTTGATGCAAGTTGTAAACTATAAACCTTGTTTTTCCTGTGGAAAAAGGAATTAAATCTTAAAATTAAAAAATGGATTATGTGCAAAACACACAACATGCGCACTATAATAAACATTTCACTCTCTCTAGAGGCTCTTTCTCAGAGACACCATTTCGAGTTTAGCTACAAGCTTTTTGTGGAAAAATAAAAAATTTTTTATTTTTTATGTTAACTGTAACATAAACATCCTAGCCAAAATAATATAATAAAATTATGATTTTATTGATGAGCTTACTTCTGATTAAGCAGCATGAATGGCAGATTTGCCTTGCGTATCACGTGCGTCAAGAGCATCGAAAGTGTGGTGGTGGACCCGGTTGTCTTCCTCGTCTGCGTTTCTGTATGATGGCGGATGAAACTGAGCAGCTGCTTGGCTTTATTTGCTCTTCTAGGTCTGAGAACAACGTTGTCGGGCGTCTCTGCACTGTGTCTGGATTCATCAGATTGTTCAGAGGTGTTCTGTGTTTGACAAGTTCCACCATTTACTCCAGGAGCTACGAGCTGACGATGGGCGCAGTTTCGTCCATCGTTTCGTCCATCGTCGAAACTGCGCTGGCCCAGTTTAACGACCTGAAGTCCTGCATCGGGATGGCATTATAAGCCCATTAAATCCCATCGGGACAGCAGGTCGTCAACCCACCGTTATGAATCCGGGGCTGGACACAGATCACAGTTTATCCTCCACTGTCTCCGTGAAGTGAAGAGATTCACTGGAGTCTCCTCTGTATTTCCCGCGTCTGATGTGCGTAACGCGTGTCAAACGCCAAAACGCTGTAGTTATTGTGAAGGTCATCAGATCGGCTTGCTTTGATCTATTTTGAGAACTCAGATCAAAACCGATAGGGGCACTATCGGCTGATTTGCGATCGGTCCATCTCTAGAATGGGGCTTAGTGACCCTAAAAAATTGAAAGCTACTTGCACAACTTTCCTCAGTGATTTTGCCCTTTTATTTTTTTTCTCCTCTTTTACTGTTACAAATTTGTTCATCATTGGTCAGTAGACATTGGTCTTTATCCCTGCTGTCAGGCCCCACCTTTGTATTAAAATTTCAGCTGACAAAACAATCAGCTATCCGCATGACCTGTTGTTTCAACAACTTTAAGTGGATATAGTATGATTATTGCCAGTTATTTAATTCTTAATCAGCTTGGCACCCTCCTGACTCTAGTCCCTTTAAGAAACATTACATGGACGGTGTTATTTTAGAGGGACTTACTAAAATATCATAGCTTTGTAACAAAGCCCACATGGACTCTGTAGTTATCCTTCTGCTAATGTCGAATAGTTACACTATATTGCCAAAAGTATTCACTCACCTGCCTTGACTCACATATGAGCTTAACTGGCTTGTCGAATTTACCACTACCTGATGAACAAATATTGTATGTTATTTCACGAGAACTAAACCCTTCCTGTAATTTAATCCTACAGATGTTTGAATTTTATATGTCATGCCACTGATAGTTATTTCGTAACAAACTTTTCAAATTTAAATTTTGTTTAATTTCATATACATACATTTGTCCATTACTAATAGCCATGTAATACCATACCACTATCAACGGAGTTAAACACTACAATTAAAAAAATAGAAGAATGTAAGAAATGGATGGAAATTCATTTTTTAAATTTGGGGACCCATTGAATTTGCCAGGGACCCACTCAAATTGTCACCTATGGGTCCCAGGGACTCACTACATTGAAAACCTATCAACATCACTGAAAGCATATGCTTCTTTTTTTCCTTTTTTAAAAAGAAAAATATTTTAAATAAAACAACCCAAAGCAAAACATTCCAGATAAACAACAAGCCAAAAAGTTATTGGGCAGTTCTTGGCTCTCTGTCATGGAGTGTACGGTAAGTATATCCTGGAAAGATAATCTTTGTACCCTAAACTGGATTTTGTCAGCACCACAGTCAGATGCTTTGTTTGCGTAGCATCTACACAACAACTCTATTTTTGTCTATTTCATCCAATGAAAGCACATTTGTGTGTCTTTGTTTGGTCAGGGGACTTATCCCTGGCAGCAAGATGTAAAACTAGATGCAAGAACACAAACTCTGCGCTCCCCTGAAAGTCCTGGAGGCACCCTTGTGGAAATGGGTGTTTGCTTTTAGACTTTTTGTCTGTCTTGCAAAGAAAATCCCCTCAGCCTCCTCCATTTTTTGGTCAACAAGATTGTGCATGTGATTCGTTCTTTGTGATCTTCCCCTGCCCATGAATGTGGTACCATAATGGATAGACATTCAAAGACAGGAAGGTTAACTGGGGAAATCAAAGCTATGGTGCAAGTTCATTTGTCAGTTTTGGTGTTTTATAAATCAGATACATTGTTTACTCTGTTTGTACTCTTCTGCAAAAGCTGATTTTTCTTATTCCCTGAGTCATGTTTCTGTTTGCCTTTATTTTGGCCCTTTTGAGCCTTGGAAGATGTACAGTCATCCTCAAAATTATTCATACCCTCCCATTAAATAAGAAAAAAATCATCTGTCAGTGAAATGAGTTGAAATTGAAAAAAGTAATAATGCATAAAAAAAATCAAAATCATGACATTGATTTTGAATGGTAGTTTACCAGAAATATTAAAAACAAACAAAAAACAAAATAAGCAAACAAGAATGATGAGGCTCCTGCACTAAATTTTGTTGAGCAGCCCTTTGAGACAATCCCTGCATTCAAGTGTTTTCTGTAATGTTCAGTAAGACTTCTGCACAGGTCCACTGTTCATGAGCAGGGAACTCTAATTTGTCTGGAACAGTTTTATTTGTTTTTTTGTTTTTTTTAATTCCTTTCAACTAGTATTCATAAGCGATTATGAACTAAAATTATACATAAATTTTACATAAATATAATAAGTAAATTATAAATCATAGTAAATTATTACTTTTTTTGTTTCTTGTTACAAATGCTGTCGAATGAAACCTCAAACAAAATGATGTGAAAAACAAATGAACACAATAAAGAATATTGGTATCCATTTTCTACATTACTTTCTATAAGGTTTTATTTTGAACAATTACGCCATGGGATAAGCATATTTAATTTCTTACAGTGCAATTAATGTTTAGTTTTGGCCCGCGACCATCCACCCTGAGACATCTTTGGCCCTCCAGTGTAAAGAATTTGGACACCTCTGGTTTAGAAAATTTAAGTGTATACTACTTGGATATCAAAAAGAGCTGGTTCAACATACTGACTGATTAATTTTTGCAATATAAAGAAATGTTCTTAATATTGCACAGGTTTAATTATGATTGCCTTGTCAGTTAAAAGCAGGATAGGGGATCTTGGAAAAACAGTTCAACCAAGCTACATTTGAAAAAATATACACCCCCCAAAACCATGCCTCTAGAGCACAGGAACACGTTCGCCGATGGTTCAGCAAAGATAACCGTAAACAGTTGAGTGGCTAGCTTGTTAGCTTCCCAGTAAACTGCAGAGGAACCATGTTTCCTAAAAGTGATAATTATCTCCCCTCCAACTTCTTATGCGGCGTAAAACATCCTCGCTGCAAACTGATCCATATCCGTTTTTTCTTTTTAAGAGCAAACAGTGGCATAGATAAGAGCCGCGAGTAGCCATTGTTGTCTCGGTTCGTCTGCACTGTGAGATGCGACAAACGGCCGTCGAGTTTGATGGACATAATAATCATTCAGTCAATAAGCACGGGCGGTTCGGAGCCCCATCAAATGAAATTCATTTCATTGGAAGGGGTTTTTCCAGTCCTGTCTGTTCCAGTAATTATTTTTTTCATTTTTTGTGTCAGAACATTTAATTAAATGGCTGCAATAGGGGATTATCACGCTTGGCCTCTTCCGGGCCATGTTAACAACAGCCGTTCCTGCTCTGTTATACTGTTTAAATCGTATAAACTCCAAACATACTTAAGTTTTCATTCCAGACTGAAGTGATACTGGATCAAAAGCTGGATCAAAGCGATCGATTCGCCGC
Source organism: Atherinomorus stipes (assembly GCA_023101725.1). Taxonomy (NCBI): domain Eukaryota; kingdom Metazoa; phylum Chordata; class Actinopteri; order Atheriniformes; family Atherinidae; genus Atherinomorus; species Atherinomorus stipes. Next base: position 368,621 of record JALJCO010012917.1, on the reverse strand, counting down.
GGTGAAGGGCCGAACTTTATAATAAAACACACGTTTGTTTGTCGCCGGTGGGGCACAACACCGCATGACACCGGCTCTTCACAGCATGCTAGCATTAGCCAGCTAGCGTTTACTGATGTGCTTAACATTGTGCGTCTTAAAACACACAAACATCTGAAAATCGGGTCTGTACCTCCCCGTTTCCAGTGGAACAACTGGGGACTGCCAAAAAAAGGAGACGCTTTCAGATGCTTGTGTGTTTTCAGCCGCACAAAGTTAGACACGTCATCGAGCTGGCTAATGCTAGCCTGCCAACACGACTGTGCAGACTGCCGGCTACAAACAAACGTGTGTCGTTTTATTATAAAGTTCGGTCCTTCACTGCGGCGAATCGGTCATTTTGATCCACTTCTTTCCTAGCATCACTTCAGTCTGGAATGAAAACTTGGCATTGGCGTTTATCCGATTTACAAAGTTTAACAGAGTGGTAGCTGGCGGACTACTGTTAGCAGGTTAGCATTAGTCAGCTTGATGACGTGCCTAACTTTGTGCGGCTGAAAACACACAAGCATCTGAAAGCGTCTCCTTTTTTTGGCAGTCCCCAGTTGTTCCACTGGAAACGGGGAGGTACAGACCCGATTTTCAGATGTTTGTGTGTTTTAAGACGCACAATGTTAAGCACGTCAGTAAACGCTAGCTGGCTAATGCTAGCATGCTGTTAAGTGCCGGTGTTGTGCCCCACCGGCGACAAACAAACGTGTGTTTTATTATAAAGTTCGGCCCTTCACCGCAGCGAATCGATCGCTTTGATCCAGCTTTTGATCCAGTATCACTTCAGTCTGGAATGAAAACTTAAGTATGTTTGGAGTTTATACGATTTAAACAGTATAACAGAGCAGGAACGGCTGTTGTTAACATGGCCCGGAAGAGGAAGTGTCCAAATACCGGGAAGTTCCGGTAAGCGTGATAATCCCCTATTGGGGTGTGAAGAAGACTTTAAGCAATATAGTAAAAAAGGCTCCTGGAAAACATCATCCACCCTGCCTTTAAACGTGTCGGTGCTCACACATGCAGGTTGAAGGCCAAAGCTTATATCTAAATTTATAAATTCACTGCACTGTTTGTTTTTAGGTGTTTTTTTTTTTATCATGTTTGAAGTGTTTGGTTGTTTCTCATGAGGTATGAATACAGTCATTTGTTGCAGCACACACAAGCACTTGATCTCATAGTCTGTTCTCTGGCCTTTCTGTTGGCTGAGTGCATCTGCAGGAGGTCTGTTAGCAATAGGGGTCTGATTTTGCCCCAGGACTCAGACACAGATGGACTGACATGGTAGCATTCCTTGTTATCTGGACAATTTTGCCATATCAATCATTCACTGTACCCTATTGAAAAAAAATGCAAAAAACAGAAAAGAGCAATTGTGCTGGATGAACTATTACACAGTGCGAGAAATGATACCTTGCAGCTATGTTTTTTCTAGATGTCAAATAATTGTCTAAAGATTTTTACCACTTGAAAAAAAAATTCACTTTGTTCTCTTATTTCTAAGACCTTTTGTATTGATGCTTTACAGTTGGCGACGTCACCTACACATTCCACCTTACTGCAGCCTAGGGCTGGGCAATATAGCCTCAAATCTATATTGTGGTATAATTTGAAGCATGTGCGATAACGATATATCCTGCCGGGGTTGGAGAGCACAAGTGCAAGATGACATGAAAGACGTCCAGACTAGCCTTGCACCGTCAGAAAATGTCACTTTGGAGGCCATTGTCAGATGTTTGCGTTTTTGCCCCCAAAACTCTGTTACTGTGTAAATGAGATTCCAGAAGGCAGCAAGGCTCTTGTCTTTCAGCGTTATAGTGTAATCAGGCCTTAATGTATGATGTATGAGAATTTTACCACCACAAGTAAAACTGAGAATGAGGTCAAGCTGAAATCAAATAAAAAAACCTGATATTCATTTAGATTTATCTTCCAGCTTGATCACACTTCAATATAGACATGAATACAGGATAAATTCTACATATTTTTTTTACGAAAATGTATAAAGATATGAAAAGTGGTACAGTAACCTGTTTACTGTATTTAACAGTTGTAGAAATTGTAATAACACTGGATGGATGGATGGATGGATGGATGGATGGATGGATGGATGGAGATTTGGCACAAACATGCAGTAATATTCCTACAGAATTGAACTGGAAGTAAAGTCAGGTACAGCTTGGACTTTTATTTTAATCATCTGCTGCTCATGTCAAAATACTTCACCACGGCTGAGCACCTATGTTCTGGATAAGAGATCAACCACCATCTCCTGACCAATTTGTCTGACCTTTTCTCTAGGAAAATGGCCTGCCCATTCTTAAAAGATCCTGTCAGTGTTTGTACACGGATTGTCTGGGGGCGCTAAAGGGAGAGTTTCTAAGGATAGATGCTCCTTTTGATGTCCCCGATGACAGATTTTCATTGGAATGGGCTGCGTTGCATTTGTCAGTTGGGGACATATGTTGCAGACCTAACACTTTGATGTATGTTGTTCTTGTTCTAGACTTTTCCAAAGTCTGTTTAGCTCCCATAGGATTGCATAAGAAATAAGGAGCTTAATAATAATAATGCTCACACATGGCAAAACTGCACAAACATGAATTTAAGGAATGCCCAACTACTTGTGCCATCAGGGTGAGGAATTAACATTCCAACACAAAACAAGGGAAGCTGGGCCTCAAAAGAACTGAATGGAAAATATTAAGAAAAGGAAGATCCTTGTAATAAAGTGAAACTGAGTGATAGTGATGCCCGTTACATTGTCTGATTTCGGTTTCTTCACATGCGATTTGTCAGACACTGCAAATACCACCCCTTTATGTGAACACACACTGATCAAGATTGGAAACCCCTGGATTGAATTACTGAGTTGATAACCTGCTTCGTTGTACCGCTCATCAGGATTGCGAATATCTGGAAAAGTCAATCTAGGTAACGGAGATATCCCAGGTATGTTAATCCTTATTCATAGTACAGGCCCCTTTTGTTGCATATATGTATCCCTTGTTGGACTTAAAAGAAAAAACATTTGATTTTACTGTAGCTCAGTCAATGAATGTTGATGATCAACAGCTGGTATAAAATACCCAAATGCCACACACTTTGTGTAGAACAAGTGTGTAGGTTGTGTATTTTGGCTTGTAGACCAGACAGCTGGTTTTTCAGGGCTATTCTTTCTATGTTTTAGTGCTTGTGTGTATACACCCTTTTCATTATAAAGAATATTGAAATATGTTAAAACCCTGACAGTGAAAAAGACTGTTATTGCCAAGTCTATCCTTTCCTGTGAATCCCTTTCATAATATCTCTAGTTAGGTTCCCCTTTGAAGTTTTCTCATAGCTTAAAAGTTAATCCGTTCTGGAGTGTTCTGTAGGAAAGCAGACACTTATTTCCCCCTGAACTACCCACCTGCTTCACATTAAAAGTGGCCTACCTTATGATAATCGGCAATACAAGAGGCTTTGACAAGAAAAAGGCCCATTCTCAATTCTTCCCCTTCCCCTCTGTTTTGTGCATTTAAGTGTAGGGGTATATACATCCTTTATACATCTGCACATCTCTATATTCTCTCTTTTTAATCTTAAATGCTTTTAATTTTGAATCATGCTTCTAATTTTTTTCTCCCTTTTGCTTATAATGTTTTATGTAAAGCACTTTGAATTGTTCTGTACATGAAATGTGCTATACAAATAAACTTGCCTTGCCTTTAAATTAAGGGTTTTCTAGTTCACACAACGAAGGGGTATGACAATCGCCGGCAAGATGGCTGCTACAGATATTAGCAGCAATATTTTCTCCATAGATAAAGTTTAAAAAGTATGAAAATTGTATTGTCTAAGTTAATGCCATTTAAATCTTTAACGGTCATTTTCTTTGTAAAATTCACATGAAAAAAAAATTTCTAGTACTACATTGACACTTCAGTAACATAAATGCGACCAGGTTGAAAACTAGCGGTGCTCTGTAGGCAACCCTGATAATCTATAGTGATGGCGTGATCAATAAAAACTTGGGCAACATCGCTGCTGGTCTTCATTTACATGGAGGTCCTTCATGGGATATAAAACAAGCTGGAATGTCATGCACAAATCAAACTTGCTTGTTAACGTTGATCCACAGCTGTAGACGGCTTGATTTCTTGAAATTTGCGGCAACAGCTCAGCGTGCATCCGCTGACATACAAGCCTGCATGGATTAATGACGACATTTACATGCCATAAAAATTCGGGTTAAGGTCAATATTCCGGTTTCTGAAAGATTATGAATAACCCGTTTACTTGCATGAGCAGACAGTTACTCCTGTATACATGATAACTGCGATCAGTCGGAATATCCCGACCCAAACAACGACGCACTGAAAACGTCATGATGATGGGGGATAATGAAGCATCAGGAACCACTGCGGTCAAGCCAGTCAAGTTTCAGAATTACAGCCGAAATAACGCCGGTTGGCTTGACTGCGGATCCGCAAGAGGCGGCTGGTTTGACTGCAGTCCGGAGCTGACAGCAGTTCTTTGCTAGCTCTGCTGTGCTGGTTCTGACTCACAAGCAATACTTGACACTATTGCGGGTCATAGAAGGAGAGAACGTGTGGTGGAAATGCAGCTTGGAGTTGGAGCTGAGCGCCATACACATCCACGCTTTCCATTTTCACTATAGCCCCCCGGACACTTAAGATAAAAGTGCGCTGTCAGGTGAGAACGGTTGTAATGATGAAGTTCACTGACTCCAGCTGCTGTGACAATTTTCCGATATCACGCCTTTACCAAACCTTTCCAGATGAGTGATGGTGTCCCGCGAAGTAACTGTTTGCACACCAGCTCCTCTCGGGATGCATGTTGCCATGGTGATATATAAACTAGCGAGCTGTGCAGAGTACCGTCTGATCGCTGGTACAAATACTCCCTGTAGTTTACTCAGAAGACCAAGAATCCTTGCGAATAGAACATGCGTAGAACACAATTTAATGTTCCTTTCAATGGAGATATTCCGATACGCGTTTACATGACCAAATATTCGGGTTAGAAAAGGAGTAACCCAGGGATAATATTCAGGTTATTAAAAACCCCAAAAATGAGCATATTCAGGTTTTTGCTGGTGTTTACATGGCTGTGCGTAACCGGGTTTTTGCTAATATTCCGATTATGAAAGAGTTATGACAGAGTTATTGGCTGCATGTAAACGCAGTGATTGATGACACATGTGATTGTTGAACGGGTGTCCCAATTTTTTAGGGGTTGACTTGTAGCTCCATTTTAAGCGGCATGGGCCAAGGGGATGGGGTGAGGGGTATGGGTAAAAAAGAGAAATGAGACTGGGCCTAAATGTTGGCAAACTATTGATTGTATTTCTACCCATTTTCTCTCTGAAAATGATGTAATGCATTGTGTGTTCAGTTGGAGTGGTGACTGGCTCAGGGGACATGCTTCATGTCTCAGTAGCCAAGGGGCAATCCTGCATCAGTCAAGCAAGAAAAATGTTCAATTATGACCGGTGACAGTTTGCACAGTGATCTGTTTGTAACTGGGCAGTTAGGCAACCCTGTCATATGACTTTTGTTTCTGTTAAATTCTCCTTGAATTTATCAGTTGCTCAGAGGCAGTTGATTTAGCATTCTACAAGCCTACTTTTCTTCATGCTGCATTTGGTTTGCAGAACTTGTCTGTTATTACTTTCACATTGAATATTTTGGAATCAGTGCTGGTTTATATTTTGAGAAAGTGAGTGCAAGTTATTTTACTCATGAAGTAAGATGTCTGGGCATGTAAGATGAAATTAGAATTGCTCTATTTCTCCTATTGTAGGTGTATTTATTTCATTTCTTACTTAATTTTGATATATTTATTTGACTTTACCTGCGAGTGTAATGACTACTTTCTATGAAAATATAAGGAAACATGAGAAACTGCATGTATTTTTACATATGTCAAAAATTGAAAACCATCTGATTGCTATCAACTAGAGGACCATCAAACCAGTAATGATAAAGTTTCAATCCAACACGGACACGGTAAAGCTAATGACAAGCTATTGAAATTTCTATTGCCAAGGATTTGAGCCCATAGTCAGTCGTAGAATCCTAACTTTTGTGAGTTTTTTTCTGCACACTTAAGGGTTGATATGCAACATCCTTTTCTTGATAATATTTTACTGTGTTTTTGGCCTTCTAAATTGTCATTTAGTTGAATTGTGAAGTTAGTAAGTCCCATCTCTTTTACAAATTATTCCTACTACCTGTAAATTAATACAGTATTTAAAAGAAAGGTGAGATTAAATTAAATCTTTTTCTCTTCCTTATCTGTTCTTTCAAACATTACTAGTTGTCTCACAGCTTGTGTAATTGAACTTGGTACACAGCATCTGTGATTTTGTCCTGGAGTACAACGAAGCTACTAGAAAATCTTAGAATCTTCAGAAAACCTCAATTTACCCTTTACTGAGATCCAGTTATATTGCCATCAGATGGTGCTGAAGAAGGCCTGTGTTGTGTGTTCAAATAGAAACTGTCATAAAATAATCTATACGAAGGGAAATTTCACATGTGTCAAACTTCAGAATCTTGAGACTTAAGTTACTTTGTATTAAAGGATAACCTTATTTCTTTTTCTTTTTTTTTTTTCCTTCATTTTTTCAATTTGGACCTTATTTCTAGGAGTTTATACATGCATTTACACACTGGTAAAATTGCTGTATCACTGTGTCTCCTTCGGAAGATATTACGTTGAGTTGCCTTTCGGTGTGCATCCATATAATGGGAGAGATGTGGCAGCCTCTCTATCGGGCCTTTTCCATTGCAGCTGCACAGGGCACGGTACAGCACAGTGCAGCAGTATATGCTAAAGACGGCCAGGACGGCTTTTGTTTCCACACAGTAGAAGTCGTAGTCTACCACCCGGAAGTGGGTGGAGTTGGCGTGGTCGAGACTGCCGTGACGTGACTGCCGTGCCACGCGGTGGTCAGTAAACTAAAAACTACAATGGAGGCATTGGATGACATCAAGGTGTTACTGCTGTTGTTGTTTTCTCTGTGGCTTGTAGTCACCAAAAACAGAGCCAGGTATTTTTAGAAGAGGCAAGACAAAACACGTGACAGTTTACTTTGACCAGTCAGTGGACAGCCGTCAGTTACGTCACATTTTGTGTAAGTTCAGCGTGGTTAGAGCAACCTCTGAAATGGGTGCGAAAAATCGTAACGGATCATGAGGGGTTTTCCCAAAGGAAACACAAAGCGTGCAGTGCAGTGTGGAAGGGTTACGGAAATGTGCAGTGGAAAAGGCCCAATAAGGTATTATCTGCAGCAAAACTCTTTCATTTCCCCAATACTTTTAACTTAAATAGAATAAACGAATGAACGAGTACTATTGTTCTGTGAGTCCAGATTTGGCTTTCTGTTAGTTACAGGGTGTTCTCCACACTGTCCGGGACCATGTGCACCTCCAATGTGTGCTTTTGTAGTACAGCTGAGAAGAGCAGCTTGCTACCCAAACAACAAAAAAACACAATTTGCGAAACTTTGAACTCACAGGACAGTAGTACTCATTTGTTCATTCTACTTAAAGTATTGGTAAATGAAGGAATTTCGCTGCAGATATTGCCTTATAGAGGCTGCTCTGTCTTTTCCATTATATAGATGCATGCTGAATGGCGACTAATCTAAATATCGCCCGAAGAAGTCAAAGTGATACAGAAATTTTATCGGTGTGTAAATGCACGTATAAACTCCTAAAAAATAAGGTCTAGGTTGAAAAAAAATAGAAACTTGTCCTTTAAACATTCAACGGTGGTCAGGCCCATACATTGACAGATTTACATTGTTCTCTGAGTTAGTCAGCAGTTCTACAGTAGGTTTTCTCAAAAAAAAAAGAAAAGAAAAGAAAAAAAAAAGTCCATCGTCCAGTGAACATTGTAATTTTGGGGACTGTAATGTATTTTGGGCCATTAGGAGACCCGTAGCGAGAGCGCCCTTTGCTTTGTGGGTAATCCTGCTGTGTTGATGTTAGCTGCTAGCTGTACTGCAAGGAATTCATGTGCAGCATTAATAAACCCTTATCGTTCAGTCGTGGTCTGGGTATTCATTGTTATATCAGCAAAGTGAAGTGATGATGAAGATATAACAGGCACATCTAATGTTGCCTTCCAATACTTTTGTGTTAAATGGTTAATTAGTTGGGTTTTTTGTTTGGGGTTTTCAATGAGGAAGGAACACTTGAGTTGTACATAGGGCTGGACGATAATTCAATATTGATATATATCGATCGATAGAGGTTTTTTCAATAGAAAAAAAAAGAGGGTCAATAAAAGTTCAATATAGAAATACAGTTTTCCGCTGTAGCATAATACTACAATCACTACTTCCGCCAAACCAATCACAAACGCAGACCCAGGCAAAGGCTAAATTGGAATTTAGTGTTAGTGTGATCTTTATTATGAGTAGGTCATTCAGCAAAAGTTTAAAGGGGAAGTTCAATTTCTTTCAATCTGGACCTATTTTCTAGCATGAAATACATTAATTTACTCACCCAGACAGTTTTGGTGCAACTTGAATTCCTTTGGGAGATATTTAGATCCAATCCAGATCAGCGTATGTCCAACATAAGGACAAATCACCACAAAAAAGCCTCTTCGAGCTCACAGGGGGTCTGACTAATGTTTCGTAACAAAACAATGGTGAAATGAAGGAGTTTGTGGCAGATAATGCCTTATTTAGAAGTTGTGTAAGGTTGCCTCATCACTTCCATTATATTGGACATACGCTGATCTGGAGTGGACCTAAATATCTTCTGAAGGAATTCAAGATACACCAAAACTGTCTAGGTGAGGAAATGAACGTATTTCATGCTAGAAAATGGGTCCCGGTTGAAAAAAACGAGCTTCCCCTTTAAATGGCCAGGGATGCGCATGGCTTCTAATTTGATAATGGCTTTTTTTTTCTTTTTTGATAAATATCGATATCGATCAATACAGATTTTTTTTTATCGATAATCTTTTTTCTCTATCGTCCAGCCCTAGTTGTACATCATGGTGTGAGCTCTGTCAGTGGGTACAGAGTGTGTTACTTGTGTGATGATGCGAAAGTGTATGATGATTTAGCGGGGACTGGGAGGAACTGATGCTGTTAGACATCCTGGATGTCTGACTCACCCTTTTCTCAGAATGATGAGGTCATGCATCTCTCCTCTGTTTGTTGCATAGCTTTCCTTTCCTCGGCCATTGAAGCTCTAATAAAATGATTGAGAGCATATCTGTACCAGAGATTAAACAAATCAGAACACTAACATGACCCGCATGAGGCACATGTGGACTTTATTTACAGACATTGGATTACTTGCAACTAGTGCTGCAAGATGTTGGGAAAAAAAAACTGACGTCAGGCTTGAAGAAGTTCGTATTGAGCCTCTGTGGATCTATAAAGGACGTACAGCGGTCATGACAGACGCTGATGCAGTGAGTATGAATAGTGTTTAAGAAGAAACGGCATCATATTCCAGCAACAAGTTTCCCTGAATTATTTATTTCACCTATGACCCAAATTCAGTTAGCAGTTAATATTAAAGATATATTACACTAGTTCTGCTCGTTAGATCTGTCTTCGTCTGACCGGAGCGGTACAGAAACTGTGATGATGATGATGAAGGCCTTATTGCCTTTGTATGCAGCTGAACACTCGCGCACAACGAGAAGAATTTTAAACTGGAAAAATCACAAACATCAGTTTCCCTCAGAGATAAAATACACGAACATGATGAGAAATGTTTATTAGAAACTTCGTGTTTTTTCGTGGTGGCTGGAAGCCATTATAACCTCTCCTGTGGAGGAGACGGTTAGTTCGGTCGGCACATTCCTGCTGAAATGAAATCATCCAAAAGTTTTTCAGTGGGGAAGACAAAAAGATTGGTGTCGTCCTTCGTACACCAGGTACAGAGCAGTTCTGATTCGAATGGGATACCATGATGTGGGTTTGTTGTTGTAGGTCTCGGAGGGAGGGACCTGGAGAGTGTAGTTCGGAGGAGAGGGGTAATTGGCTGGAGGTCATGGCATCACAAGCTGCGCGAGGAGTAAAATAGGCCGAAATTGCGAATCAGCCTATTTGTGAATGCTAACTTCGTCATGTAGGCAGACACACCCAGGGAAAAATTAAATGTGAATCTATCATTTAACCCCTTAGGGGACAAAGGCAGGCCGGGGAAACTAAAATATATTGTCAAAAATCTCCAAAAAATGTAGATTTCATGGCAGGGGCACTTTAATCTTGAAATTACGCATAGTTAGGGGGGGGGGGGGGGGCATATCCTTTTAGCCAGCCAACAGCAAGTCCAATGTGCACTGGTTTTTAGCTTATGTATGAATATTAACCCTGATTCTCTTAAACTGTTGTGCTTCGACCAGAAGTGCTTGACCGAAATTGATCGACTGCGGAAGTAAACTGAAAATGTCCGTGAAACTTGTCTATACTTCACCAGGTGGATTTTATAAAATAGAAAACTATTCAAAAGTTATACATTGATTCACTTTTAACATGCTGTTTGTTTCTCTGATATTCTGTAGGTATTCTCATCTTCTTTATTGCACTCTGTATTGGAAGTATACCAACTTAGTAGAAGCACACCTATTGTATCACAGCTCTCTGTGCATTACTTCCTTTCATTTGTTGAGGCATTTTCTTGGACACACACTTTGGCCCTTCTCATTGTTTTTCTAAGACTTGCAGCAGGCTGTCAAAGGTGTAGATAACCTCCTGCTAACCTTGAGCTGTAATAAGGCATGCTCGCGTTGTCATGAGGCTTCAGACTCTGAGGGAGGCGGGGTGGGGTGGGGGGTTGGTGTCTTCTCAACACTGACTGACCGAGAGGGCACGGGGGCACAGGCTGGTCTGACAGATTGTGCCCCCACCCCCATATTGGCACCCCAAAGCATTGCTTGCTTGACAGCTTGTTTGGCATCCACTGGCATTAATGGTGTGCAAGAGCACAGGAGTTATTGTATGAGGATAGGATTTTTATTTTTTTATTTTTTTATCGGACAACAATAATTTCACCCTTTCTTTATTATAAATGTCAAACTGAGGGTGCAACTTGAAGGTTTAGAAAATCAAGCATTTGTTCTTCAGTAACCTTTTTTTTAAAAAAATTTATTTATTTATTTTTATTGAAACCTCTTTTTTTGTTACAATTTGAAAGATTTATAATTGCACATTTAAAACTGGTGAAATCTCCCAAAAATCTGTCCAACATTTTTGGTCATCCCTTGAGACATGAAAATAAACATTTCAGTTTAAGGTCTACTAGAGCTTTTTGTCGTATGTTGAAGATATACCAGACCTGGCAAGTAAGTTTAGCTTGGCCTGATCTGTTATCTGTTAAAAGGCTGTAATTTATTTTTATTATTTTCATGTGCCTGCTAGGACTATTTAAACATTTAGACTTGATTTAAGTTGATATGACGTAAGGGTCGGTCTGAAATTTAAGTATCGCCCGTCATTGTCCACAACAATAGCATTACCAGCTTAAGTGAAACATGTCTGCCCAAAGTGGAACATCTTCACCGGGGTAAAAAAAGAAGCACAATAAATAATTCACTTTTTCTGCACCCTCATGAGAAGCTAATTAGATTGAGAATAAAAGCCTCAACTGTGATGTCTATGTGAACCTCATTAATGACTCTTAGAAAATTGAACTGCTGCTGATTCTGCAGTCATAAACTAGACCTGTATGTGTTAATGTGCACGTTAGCTGTGTGTGCATTATAGGTGGCAGCTCAAGAGACAAAAAAGGGAAGGGGGAAGGCAGCTTCCTCTCTTGGTGTTCAGCTTCGCCTGTCCATTGTCTATCCTATCTGACTGTCTATCTTCACATATTTGAAATACTAGGACTATTGCAGACTACCGCTGCAGTCCCCATCACCTTTGTGTTGGCTCTCTGAAAAGACCAGGGCCAGTGTTTGAGACCTGCTTATTTGTCTGTAAACGTAAACCTGAAAAGAAATTAAGTATGGCATCAGTAGCCAGAAGCTTGCATGGTTCACAGGGATTATTCTGGATGTCCATGGTTTTGCCGACTTACTTTCTCTGTATATGTTGGTGATTGAATGCACACTGGCTTTGACCATGAGGAGTCGTCCACTCCTAAAATTTGCCCACAGCAAAAAGAGCTCATTATAAAGGCTAGACAGATGTGCTCTCAGTTTGTGTCAAATGGGTGGAGACGGCTTTGTGTGTGTAGTAAGAGAGAGACAGAGAGAGAGAGAGAGCTGGGAAGTATGTTGTTGTAGGCAGTGCCAAGTGTTTGGTTGAATTTATGCTTGCAAAGCATTTTGTTATATGGTGTGATCGCAGTCTGTGTGAAAAGCATGTTAAATTTACATCTTTGTCTGGCACCTTTCCTGAATTTGTTAATTATTTGTCTTTGTTTCAGAGTTTTGAATACATCTCCATTATAAATGTCGTGTCTCGTGGCAGTTTAACAACTATCTTGTCTGCTAATCAGGAAGACTAATTATGGTTTCCTTTTTGTCTCTTTCAGAAATCGAGCGATAGCCGATTATCTACGCTCCAACGGCTATGAAGAAGCATATTCCACTTTCAAGAAGGAGGCGGAATTAGATAATGTGAGTAGATTAAGGGTTGTTTCATACATCCGCACAGCCAATCAGACAAATTTATACAAACAGAATGTCTTGGTTTCCACTTCATTTCTCATTTTATTTAACATGTTCTTAGGTGTGACTAGAAGCACCTGCAGCCAATTAGGATGTTGTTTGATTAGAAGGGCATATGCTCTTTAGTTTAACAGCTGAGATCAAGAGAAGCCTTTACTCACCTTGAAATATTGAATTTTTCAAGCCATTATTATTGTTGTTTTTCTTCTTTTTATTATTATTATTATTGTACTACATTATTCCTGTCTTACTCGGTAGGATGTACATAATGAAATGCTGTCTGTTTTATGCATGTGCAGTTCTCTCACTGACTTATCGTTTGCCTTTATTAATATTAAATTTGGGCCATATGCTTCACATTACCTCTTCTTTTTGCTAGCTCAAAGATCTCCAAAGTAAAAATCCCTCTATTTGAACAGTCATGCAAAATACTTGCTTCTTGTTCATATTGTTGGAAATGCAGTGACCATGAAGTTGATTTAACTGTATGGTCACTGCAATAAAGTGGCTTCCATTGGTTTTGAACTGTTGTCACACAATAAGAGTTTTAGTCTACCCAAGTAGGCACTAAAGCTGGATTTATACTCGCTGATCGTCTGGGTCAGGTTGGGCCTGTGTAGTTAATGCAGGTGAAAGATGCTCTTGTACTTGAGCGTCGGGTTATGGCATCATGTTGCAGTTTCTTCTCTGGATTTGCAGGTGGCAGTGGGGCTGGTATGGGCTGGTATCTGCTGGTAAACTCCTCAGGGCGGAGTTTTTTCAGTGGTTTGCTTCAGTTCCAGCAAGCATTTCCTGTTTTAGAACAACAGCACTGGCAGTTAACTCAATCAGCGAGAAAATCCAAACATTCAAAAGCATGTAATCACAAACTTTGTAATCACAAGATAGTACTTTGGTGTAACTGTGCTCGCAAAGCGAAGGTGCACGTCAGGTCTGGAAGAGGTGCAACTGTGCTCGCAAAGCGAAGGTGCACGTCAGGTCTGGAAGAGGTGCACGTTGAGCCTCTGCAGACCAGAATACAGAGGTGGTAATTGACCTGACGCAGACAATTTATCCTCTTCCATGCAGAGACGAGTATAAATTCAGTTTAAATGGGATGGACCGAGACAAAAACGTATTCTAATGCAGTTTGAAGGCAGGTGTGCTCATTATTGTCATGTGCAATAGAGGTAGACCGATTAATCGGTTTGGCTGATTAATCAGCGCCAATAGGACGTTTTACAAACTATCGGTATTGGCTGAACTTGGCTCGGATAGTGGCCGGTGGCTGCAGTTTCTTCCACAGCGACATAAACCGCTTCTTCCCTGCGCTGCTATCTGACCACTGAGGGGCGGGGCTGCTCTTCACACAGAGAGAGTGGGGGGAGGTAGACGGGTGTGTGCAGGGCAGCACACACAGGAGAGAAGTGGTCCAGGTGGAGAATATAACGAGTGAAGCGACATCAGTGAGTGCAATACAACCTTCACGAGTTGAAACTCAACCACCAAAACCTCCTTGGAGGAGGCAATAAGTACCGGTTGTTCAACAAGCAGAAACGTGAATCATATTTCAGCATAAACAGCAACCGGCATGTTTGACATGAACACAGTGTTTAAGCTAACAACGAACAGCTTAAGAACAAGGTAAATGAAGGCTGTCTGTAGCTGTTTTCAGACTTTCATGGCAGAATATGCAGTAAAGTCCATCCGTTATTTAATCAGAGATGTATTTATAAACATGCCGCTTCCTCTGGGACAAGTCCGCATCAGCTCTGAGGTAAAAGAGTTTGTCTGAATGGAAATGGAATAAAAGTCCAAGTCCGCACTATTGATTACTGAGGATTACTTAAAGCTCGGCTGGAACCATGTAAGTTGTTATCTTCATATTTTTAAAGGCTATTATTTGTCATGTAGTGGCCACGCCGCAGTGTCATGTTTAATCACATCCACCGTCACTCCTGATTCTTCGTTGAACCGGTCCAGGTCTAGTTAATCCTGCAGTTCTAGTCCTCTCCGTTCGGGTCTTGTAGGTTTGATTCTGTCACACAAACCAGGTCCAAGCTGTCCTTGAACCATCTTTTGTGTATTTTACCGCTTCTAAAACCGCGTATAGGACAATCATCCGACTGTAACGGGATCCCTGCTGACATCACGTCTATGAGGGGTTTTCCAGCAAATAACTAAGGAAAACATCAGATATTTACGTGAATACGCGTCTAATTGATGTGATCTTAGTTTGTCATGAATCTTAAATTTTGGCAAATTCTTGTAAACTGCAGTGCTGGCTGAGACAAACCAGCCCCCCCCCCCCCCCCTCATGTCCAGAAATGACTGAGTTTGTAGTGACTTTGCTGCTGCTTCAGTGGACAAAAAATGTAATTATATTTTAAATATAAATTAATTCCTTTTGTAAATTTTTATTCTTTTAAAAAAAGGTCATTAAAGATCAAAAAAAGCTTTGTTGATTAAGATCAGGACTGTTTCAAATGGATAAAATAGAGAAAAAAATCCGAACATACCATTCCCTACAGCTGGTTAGTGGTAATAGTCTGACTCTGGGAGGATTAGAAAACCACAGTTCAACTTCCTTCACTATACGCCTGTTTAACAAGTTGTTTTGTGCATATTATTTTTTATGGCGTAGAGTGCCATCACTCACATAAATGTGAAGGACCTCTTAATTTTCTAATAGCTATGTTTTTATTTCTAAAAAAATCTATTAAAAGCCTATATATTTATCCATCAGCTATATATATATACAACATTGAATTTTTTTTCGCATCGGGGGGGGGGGGTTATCAGCTTTTTCCTGCTCCAAACTATCGTTATTATATCAGCCTTTAAAAATCCACTATTGGTCAACCTCTAATGTGCAATAATCATTGGAGAAGCTTCACATCTCATTGACAATTGTTACTGATATCTTTCTTCCCTCTTTTATCTGAGGCTTCTTTTGCACCCCCCCCAACCCCCCCCACCCTGTTTAATATATTGCCCTCATGTGACACCTTAGCTCTGAGTCTTCATCCATTCCTCTCCCAGTTATTCTCGGTGTGGCAGCCCTTTGGAAGGAGGCTGAATAATAGATGAATGGCACAGGGATCCCTGCACCCTGTTGAGTTTTAACACTCTGGGATGCACACCTTGATAAGACCGACCCAAACAACAAAGTGGATTTTAGCTCCATTTTCCTGTAGGGATATAACGACATCCTCATCTCACGATACAATATCATCAAGATATGAACCTCACAGTACGTTATTTATCTTGATATTGTGGGGCGGCTCACAATAACAATAATAATGGTATAAAATGCTTTGACCAGTCATTGTTAAAATATTTATTGTCATATTCAAGGTTGTGACATTTTGAACTGCTTGAAAAACCTTTGCTTTAGTGTGAAATTCATGTAAAAATCCAACATATATTTATTGAGAAGACAGCTCAGGGACGATATTAAATAAACTTAAACAGGCATTAAAACAGCCTATTTAATAAGTTTAAAGACCCAGGCACAAAGAAACTGGCTTGTCCTTAGTAGTCAATAAATAAAAATAAGTAAGTCCGCCTGTCAGTGGTCGGTCAGATGCGCTGACTGCTTCTACAGGCTCTGCCAGAACTTTATTCTTGCATGTGATCGGGGACGTTGTGCGCCGTGATGTCGACAATCAGCTGAGCGGATGCTCTTCTGCACCTGCTGCAGGTTAAATGGAGAGTTTTCATGAACAGCCGATTGAGATGGTTAAAAAACACGAAAATGTGTACAACACGAGGCGTTTAAATATACAGACATCACCGCGTGCACAACTCCGCCCTGCACAGACCAGGTTTGTGCTTAAATATAAACTCACTGAGTCAACACAGTAATCCCTGCAGCTGCAGCGTCACGGATTAAGTTTCTCATTGAGGAATAACTGGACTAAAACTGACTTTCATATTGTCCCTGCGGCCTCCAGAACACGAACAAAATTCTCTCGTCTCTCTTTTCCTGGAGAATAACAGCTGTTTCAATCCTCCGTATATCCATGCTGTGTTCCCCTGACGTTCGCCTTTCACGTTTGTTTTTCCTGTGGGGTTAAGTGTGCTCCCATTGGCTCAAAAGAGCGTACTGGCAGCAAAGGATCATGGTCTATGTAGTTCAGTATATCACGCTACGCATAGAGCGCACTGAAAACTATTAGATTTGTCTCAAGAGATACGCTGTTTAATACCGTGACAAGACCACAACAATTTCGTGGCAGTTTCTCTACCGGGATATTGTGATATTGCCAATATAGTTACATCCCTATTTTCCTGAGGCCTCATTGTTTGGCATTCATTACTTATTCCTTTTATGTCTTTGTGAAATAAATGCTCTTCACCTTTTGTGACTATTTGAGTTGTAGTTTAAGGGCAATGTGTTGCCAGCCTCTTCACGCAATCTAAAAATTAAGTCATGCTCTACTTTTCTTTTTTCTTCTCCTAGCCATGTTTCAAGGATAATTCTTTTTTTCAATCTGGACCTTATTTCTAAGAGTATATGTGCATTTACTCACCGGTAAAGCTTCTGCATCACTTTGAGTCCTTCAGAAGATATTACATTGAGTCAACCTTGGGTGTACATCAGTAAAATGGCGGAGACTGGGCAGCCTCTATATAAGACATTATCTGCAGTAAAACTCCTTGATTTCATCAATGTTTTAAGTAGAATGACCAAACAAATGAGTACCAATTGTCCTGTGAGTTCAGAGTTTCGCAAATTGTGTTCTTGTTGTTGTCTGGGCAGCGAGCTGCTCTTCTCAGCTGAACTACGGAATCGCGCATCATGATTGTGAGGTCCCGAAAAGTATCTAGAACTACCTGATAACTAACGCAAAGCTAAATCTGGACTCACAGGACAATAGTACTTGTTTATTCGTTCATTCTACTTATAGTATTTGTGAAAATCAAGGAGTTTTGCTGCAGATAATGTCTTCTATAGTGACTGCCCCGTTTCTGCCATTATTACTGGATGTACACCGAAGGGCGACTCAACGTAATATCTTCCGAAGGATTCAAAGTGATGCAAAAATTTTACCGGTGAGTAAATACACGTATATACTACTAGAAATAAGGTCCAGGTTGACAAAAAAAGAAAGTTATCCTTTAATGGTGTGTTCAGACTGACTGCGGCAGGGGCGTCAGGTTTACATGCAAAGTCTATGTAAACGCGCGTCGAGGGTCGAACCTTCTTGCGGCGCATTTAGGGCGCGGCGCGTTTTGGCGTTCTCCGAGCCTGACGCGTGTCAGGCATGGCAGGCGCAGCAACGCCGGATTGGGAAAATCTGAACTTTTGCCACTTTGCCGCAGGGCGTCAACCAATCAGAGAGACTCGGCATGTCTGTGTGTCGTGACGCAGACACACATTTTCTGACAGGACAGGAAATACAGAGGAGACCCGGGGAATCTCCTCACTCCACGGAGACAGTGGAGGATAAACTGCGAGTCCCGGGTTTTCAAACGGCGGGTTGATGACCTGCTGTCCCGATTGGATTAATTAGCTTATAATGCCGTCCTGATGCGGGACTGTAGGTCATTAAACTAGGGTGGATAGGATGAAAACTGAAAGCGCCGACCATCGGCATGCAGTTCCTGGAGTAAACAGTGAAACTAACTAAACTCAGAACACCTCTAAACAGTCTGTTGAATCCAGACACGGCGCAGAAACGCCCGACAACATCGTTCTCTGGCCTTGTGGAGTAAATAAAGTCAAGCAGCTGCTCAGTTTCATCCGCCATAGTAACATACGGACAAGGAAAACAGCCAGATCCATCACCTCACTGTAGACGCTCTTGCTGCACGTCAACAGCTTGTTTGTCTCTGAATGTCAGCGTCAGATTTTATGTGAACCAGCGTCAATCTTTGGGCATCAAGCGCGTTTTTGCTGCCGACAACGCGGTCGGTCTGAACGCACCATAAGGAAATACACATACTTCCATGCAGAAACAAACACATATGCATATTGATTATCCACAGCGATAGGCTGGCAGACTGCACAAAGTCTGGCACTTTTGTTTCTTTGTGTGCCCAGGCAGATGGCAGATTAGATGGTTGCAGACTTGTCCAAACTGGGTTCCATGATCTCCTTCAGTGTTTTCTTTCTCCTCCATAGCTTCAATTTTGTGGGGGGTTATGTTTTTCATTTTGATTTAAAAATGTTATTCATGTCATGAGAAATGTTAGATATAGGGATTGGTATTTCTAGAAATTTCCCAAGTGTATATCTCAAGGATATACGCTTTGTTTTATATTTGAGGCTGAGGAAGTAGCCGTGAAATAGGAACACAATGCTAATTTTCTCCCTCACTGACACGCGTAGCTGTCTGTCAGTGTGGGTTTTTTGATGCTTTGATAGTTATTAGGGCCCTCAAGGCATGGATATAGTGACGCCAGAACAGCCTTTTATTGCTTGTGGAGTCTTCAAGGTTTTTCTTACTTGTTATCTAAATGAATTATACCCAGATAATATAGATCGTTTAAAGGAGTGTGTTCTTGAGAGTGTGTGTGTTGAATGATTACCTTTTAGAATGGTTCCTACATTAAGTATTAGTTCGTTGTTCAGTTATACATATTCCATTTCAAACAAATACTTAAATTCCTTTAGCATTTAGCTTTGGAGTTTGATTTATTTCCTTGGTCTTCAAAGTAATCTAAATATGAGCAATATATATGATATGATATAATGTACCATGATATGCAATATGATATATATCATATGATGTGCAATATGATATGATGTATGATACATTGATTATGAAAGTAGATGGAAAGCATGCCGCTGCATTGTTGGTGTTGGCAGCAAGAACCAGACTGTTGCCATGTCCATTATGTAAAAGGTAGTGGCCAGCTTGAGGTATAAGCTTGCAGGTGGAATCAAGCTTGTGTCTGCCAGGACTGCCACAAGTTAACTTCCACCGCTGCCTCCAGTACCGGCTGTGTGGCAGTAAGCTGCCTAAGCCTTTCTGCAGGAGATTAGCTTGTGTGAGAAGGATTAGGACTGGTGTGTGTGTGTGTATGTTTGTGTGTATAGTATGTCTGTTTGTGTCATACAGTAGGTTGGCAGTGTCTGGCAGTCAGACTTGGCCTGCAAGGGGTGTGTAAATAATTCCCTGTTCTTTCTTTCTATAGCCAAAGACCTCAACATGCCACCCCAGCTGGCTCCCTTCCCACAGGCCCCCCCGATTATTGCTGGGCCCACAACTTTGATTGGCTTTCTTTGCCTGATATCCTCTACTTTCTCTGCAGAATGAAGAACTGGATAAGAAGTATGCTGGTCTTTTGGAAAAAAAAATGGACCTCAGTCATCAGATTACAAAAGAAGGTTTGTGGATTTTTCCTCTTCAAAGAATGCTTGTGGGGGATTACGGTCTTGTGAATGGTTCATGACATTACTGCTGAATCCACTTTTGATCCAACTGTAAATATGTAATTTGTTGAAAGCACAGGCTTAAACAAAGTGAAGAACCTCAAAAATTTGTTTTCATGTACCTCTACATTCTTTCCTTTTCTGTAATGATCTAGATATGGGTTGTAAATATACAGGGTACTACCCAAAAAATTAGAATATCCTGAAAAAGTTAATTTATTTCTGAAATTCAACTTAAAAGGTGCAATTTATATATTGTATAGATAAATAATATGCAAATCATAATATTTCAAGCTTTTATTTGTGTGGATGTTGCTGACTAGGGCTTGCAGCTTAAGAAAACCTTAAATTCAAAATCTCAAAAAATTAGAATATTGCATGAAATCAATTATAAAATTTTAAAAGCAAAAAAGTCAGGCCTCCTGAAATAAAATCATCTGTGCTTAGTACATGGTTTGGGCCCTTTTTCATGAATGACTGCCTTAACCCGGCGTGGCATGGATGCTACCAGCTTGTGACATATCTCAGATGTTATGGAGGACCATCATGCTTCAATCACAGCCTTGAGCTCTTCTTTATTGTTTGGTCTCTTCCCGTTCAGCTTTCTCTTGGCAATGCCCCACATGTTTCGATGGGGTTCAGTTCAGGTGAGTTTGCGGGCCAATCAAGCATGGTTGTTGAACCAAGATTTTGTACTTTTGGCGATGTGGGCAGGTGCCAAGTCTTGCTGGAAGATGGAGTCTGCATCCTCATACAGCTGGTCTGCTGAAGCAAGCATGAAGTGCTCCAAAGTGTCCTGGTAGACGGCTGCATTTATGCTGGACTTGATGAAGCAATGAGGACCAACATCAGAAGCTGACATTGATCCCCAGGTCATCACAGACTGGGAAACTTAACACTGACCATCTTCTCCAGGCTGCTGTCAGCCCTCCGGCTTGTACAATGTTTTCTTCAACACTTCTTCCTTCCACTTAACTGTCCATTAATGTGCTTCGAGACAGCACTCTGAGAACACCCAGCTTCTTTTGCTATCACTTTTTGTGTCTTTCCACCTTGTGCAGGGAGTCAATGATGGTTTTCTGCACAGTTGTCAGATCAGCAGTCTTTCCCATGGTTGTGAATTCTTCTTAACCAAGACAGGGACTTTTTAAAAGGCTCTGGGCCCTTCTGCAGATGTTTTGGATTACTTATCTGATTAGAATGTGACACTCTGAGTCTACAATACTGGACTGCAGTCCAGTATTGCAGTATTGTACTGGCTTTTCACAGTATTCTAATTTTTTGAGTTTTTGAATTTGAGGTTTTCTTAAGCTGCAAGTCCTAATCAGCAACATCCACACAAATAAAAGCTTGAAATATTATGATTTGCATATTATTTATCTATACAATATATAAAATGCACCTTTTAAGTTGAATTACAGAAATACAAGACGTTTTTCTGGATATTCTAATTTATTGGGTAGTACCTGTATGTAGGTATGTATGTACAGTTGTGTGAAAAAGTGTTTCCCCCCTTCCTGATTTCTTATTTTTTTGCACACTTAAATGTTTCAGATCATCAAACAAAGTTAAAAATTAGACAAAGATAACACAAGTAAACACTTAATGCAGTTTTAAAATGAAGGTTTTTATTAGTAGGGGGCAAAAAATCCAAACCTACATGGCCCCGTGTGAAAAAGTGATTGCCCCCTAAACCTAATAACTGGTTGGGCCACCTTTAGCAACAACTTCAATCAAGCTTTTGCGATAACTGGCAATGAGTCTTTTACAGCGTTGTGGAGGAATTTTGGCCCACTCATCTTTGCAGAATGTATGACTAACCTGAAACCTTGTCCACTTTGGACAGGTGATGGAACTTGAATCCAAACTAAATGAAGCTAAAGAAGAGATCACTCTGGGTGGGCCTGTCAGTCAGAAGCGTGACCCCAAAGAGTGGATCCCACGCCCACCAGAAAGGTATGCCCTGAGCGGCCACCGCAGTCCTGTCACCCGTGTCATCTTCCACCCAGTCTTCAGTGTCATGGTGTCGGCTTCTGAGGATGCAACAATAAAGGTCAGTGCTACTGAGTGGCAGCGATGGTGTTGTTAACAAGGGATTTGTTTCAGAGTCTGCCTTCAAATGTTGATGTGAAATGCAATATACTTTAATCTTTTTTATTGGAAAAAGGGATTTGAGCTTTCTTTTTTTCCTTGCCGGCAGGGTTAGACAATTTCTCACAGATACCCGAGAACCTACAGGTTTTCCCAAGTAATAAAGGCTGTAATGGGTGACTTTACTGACTAATTTATCTTATCGTTTAAAGGGTCAATAATCTGAAAACCCTGATCTGATGTGTGCATCTTCTACAGAACCATCTTCTACAAAATAAAGTACTTTACATTAGGGATGGGCACAATTAATCGATGATCGGTAAATGATAAGAACTTTTTCGGTCACTTAATTTTTTTTCGATCATCCGACAGTGTTATAAAACAGAGTTCATTCATGTAGTGTTTGTCTTAGAGCTCTGTAATAAATGACACTGTGTGGCGGTAATAAAACATCCTACCAGCGGGGGGGCAATGTAACCTAAAGACAGCAGAGAAAGCCGCCTGCGAGCTGCGGTCTTCCCTGTCAAAGCAGCTGAAAGAAGACTCATCTAAACCAACATGAAGCGAGCACGGTGAAGTCTGGTCCGCGGTGAAGTTGGTTTCAAGTTAGATATCAGATGTGAGCAAGACGCTGCTGACTCCACGGATTGCCAAGAGCCAATATCCAACTTGAAACGAACTTCACCGCTGTGAAGTCTGGTGTGGGACCATTTTGCGTTAGAAAGTGACTCCTCACATTGTAAATACTGCGACATGTTTTATAAAAACAACTCTACAACAACTCCCGTACCATACATCTCGACGTATCATTTAAAAAACGCTCATCCGACCGAGCTTAAAAGAAATTAATCCTGCCTTCAACCCACCATTGCCTCAGTTTGAAGCCGAAGGAGCTGTGATGCAAAACGGGCAGACAAAATTACGCAGGGAATCTGGGCAACATATCCACAAAAATAATTTTACAGAAGTGCCGTCGATGGAAAAGGTTTCCCAGATTTGATTAATTTACTTGAACCAGTCTAAAGGCTTCCTTCACAGTGCATCATTACCAGGCTCATTGAAAAACGAGAAGCGAGAGCAGGAGCTGCTAAACAAGTTGGCAACAGCAGGTAGCGTTGCCATAACAGAGAGCTACCTCACCATCACGTGTCACCACTGCCGAACTGCTCGCAGAGATGATGATAGAGGCTGTAGAGCAGCGAGGAGTTGAAATAAATACGTATTTGAGAAAAAAACTGTTTGCCTGTGGTATGTGTAATCGTTTTTTAACATGCATTTCTCAATGATTAATTGATAATTGATCATTAATTCTCCCGACGATCGATTAAAAAGATGATCACTAATGCCCATCCCTATTTTACATACAAGATGTATTTCAGTACATCTCTAACGGTGTGTTCAGACCAAGCGCGATTTGGGCGTCAAAATCTGCTGGGTGCTGGTGGGTCAGTACCAGCACAGCAGCGCCAGCAAAGGACTGCTGTCAGGACTGCTGTCGGCTCTGGACTGCAGTCTTACCAGCCGCCTCTCGCGGATCCGCGGTCAAGCCAACCGGTGTTATTTTGGCTGTAACTCTGAAACTTGGCTGGCTTTACCGCAGTGGCTCCGGATGGTTCATGAACCACCATCATCATGACGTGCGTCGCGGTTTGGGTCGGGATATTCAAGTTGATTTCAGTCATCATGTATACAGGAGTAACTCTGTCTGCTCATGCAAGTAAACGGGTTATTCCTGATCTTTCAGAAACTGGAATATTGAACTTAACCCAAATTTTGATGGCATGTAAACGTAGTCATTGTGTTATTGGTATATCAGTATGATTTAGCTTGCCAAATGTAGTAGCATCATACTAAACACACCATTACTGTATGATTGTCAGGTTCAGTTTATTGATTTTGTATTTCAGAGCTAAATTTAGATTTTAAAAGTTTTATGATGTTAAAAGGTGTTAAAGATAGACTGGATGGATGCATTGTCTAATTTTTCTCTTAACAGTCAGATCCAACTGTTTCACATGTTTACTCAGATGCCTTTTTTCCCAGCATGTACAGATGGCACAGTTGTCGCCCTGTAGGGGTAAGATTTGAGTATGCTCGGGGCAGTGTTTAGCTCAGTTGGTTAAGCAGCCGCCCTTTGCTGCATGTTGTTCCCCACTCTCTCTGCCCCCTTCCTGTTGACAAATTCTCATATAAAGGCCACTAGAGCCCAAAAATCCTTGAAAAAAAATATTTGAGTATGATCATGTTTTTTATGATGTTTGCACTAAAAGCAAAGGCATACAATTTGCAAAATTCTCACCTATAAATTGCACATTTGGCAATTTATTTTTTTTATTTTATTTTTTTTAAAGGATTTTTTGGGCACTAGTGGCCTTTATGTGACAGTGTATAGCGACAGGAAAGGGGCAGAGAGAGTGGGGAGTGACATGCAGCAAAGGGACCTGGACCGGGAATCGAACCGGGGCCGACTGCACTGAGGAACTGTAGCCTCTGTTCATGGGACAGCTGCTCAACCAACTGAGCTAATCACCGCCCCACATTTGACAATTTATTTTTATGGATTACAGTGTGTACCTTTAAAGGTACGGTATGGATTTAGCCCATGACTTTTAAGGCATTATTTATCCCAAACAGTGCTTTAACTCCCATTGACTCTGGGGCCTAGGGGTATAAATGTTCATTTTACCCTACTTTTGTTTGTACCTTTATATTTAACTTTTAAAGCAGTTTACCTGCCTTGTTTGATATCATTCTTTTCAGCACAACCTCACCAGAGTGATTTTGCAGTTACTTATTCATTTTGACACACAGTATTAACACAGTTGGCCTAAAACCATTAAAAAAAAAACATCAAATCCGAGTAGAAGAAAACGTTGATTTTTCATTGTGAAAACCACAAATTGGTTTTACGAACCAATTTTACAACTTAGAATGCAAATATAAGTAGTTTTAGAAATATTTGGAAAAATTGGCCATCAAAAGAGATATAAATCAAGAATTACATTAAAATGCAACAAAATCTAAGGGGTTTTTTTTTTCCAATTATTTACAAAACAATCAATAATCACCATGAGACGCCAAAAAGATTAATTGCTCCAATCCAAAAAGAAGGTTCCTGTCCATCACAAGATCAACAGGACTTTACAAGTCTGATATTTCCAGGGTGTGTTAGTCCTCATGCCCACCAGGAGGCAGCCCTTAAATCAGATTTTGGTGAATTTTTGGTTACTTCTGCCACCTCTCCTCTCCCTCAGCAACCAAATGCATCATGTGTCGCATAATTTTCTTATTGGTTGACGTGTTGCATTTTTCTACCAACAGTAAAGAGGTTTTAAAGTTGTTGTGATACTTTTTTTCTTGCTTATTAGCACTTTCCATAGAATTCGCCGGTTTTCCCGTTTTTTTCCTTCACCAAACGTGCATTTAAACATGTATGTAATATCAGTTGGAAAACTAGGTTATACATTTTATATCATAACTCGGGTTATATTTGGTCTATTAACACAATTTAAAAACTGGTTTATAGTTTTAAGTCTTCACTATCCAGAGAAGTTGGAATGATGTCTCTATGTTGCTGCGTTTAGCTGCTACATCATCTTAAATCAGGTATGCGATATGGACGCACCAGTGCATCCAACGGCCCTAGAGGGTTGAACAAAGCTGGTACAACAGTTTTAAATTTCAGAGGGTTCTCACTTCACACACATTTTTTTTTTTTGTCCATTAAGGGACACCGTCGTAAAAATCTCGGCACAAATATGGTAGCCTCCATATATGTGCACCTCCAGCAAGTAGATATAAATGAATCATTCTAAGAAAATAATATATATCAGCTATTCTAGTGAAGCGATTACACATCAATAGATATACAGTTTTGGATTACATATTACATTTTTCTGCCATTGACCTTTTTATTTATTTTTTTACACACTGTACCTTAAATCATTTGTCTCTTTTTGGAGCTTTCTGGTATATACCTTAAGATATACAAGACAGAGATGCATTGATCCGATACCCAAATCGAATATCGACTCCGATATTGACTAATTAGCTGGATCGGATGAATTTGGCCAATCCAGTCATTTCTGTTTTTATCAATAATACCATAATAAATGTACACTTTTTATTTGTTAATAAATAAAATTAAGGACATTTTTTTTTTTTATTTGTTACCTTTTTAAAAAAAAAACAAGGTTAAATGTTTATGTCAAGCTTGATTGCCTTGCCATTTGAGTGAAGGATACAGTTCATTCAACAGTTGTATCAAATCTGAGGTGTATATCAGCCGATACACTCAGTTCAGGTATCGGATTGGATCGGAAAAAAAATGGTTCGTTACATCTCTAGTTCAAGATAGCTCAAGGTAATCAAAATATATCATATAGCTTTACAGGCAGACTGCACTTTCCTTGTTTGTTTTTCACACCTACCT
Organism: Atherinomorus stipes; assembly: GCA_023101725.1. Taxonomy (NCBI): domain Eukaryota; kingdom Metazoa; phylum Chordata; class Actinopteri; order Atheriniformes; family Atherinidae; genus Atherinomorus; species Atherinomorus stipes. Next base: position 342,051 of record JALJCO010012917.1, on the reverse strand, counting down.
CATATGAACTTAGAATTCAAGCTTGAAATAGAGAGTGGCCTTTTTAATTCAGTCCTAGCTTGTTGCAAATCTAACACACTAAAGCTTTTGGTCACTCTGTTGAATGTATGGGTGTTTCCGGCTGGGGTTTTCTTTCTCTTTCTTCATTTTTGTGTCTCCCCTTTAGATGCTCACTGGATTATACAAGTATATCTGTCATCTATGCATCCCTAGATTCCACATACAGACTCTATGGTCTACCTCTGGGCTATTTTTGCAGCAGCATCTTTTCACTTATTTCCCTGCACATTGCCAGTACTCTGCTGAGCTATTTGTTATGTATAATTTATTCATGAGACAATATTAGACACTTGTATATTTCCTCTACGGCTACACCCACACAGCAGGGATCCCTCTCCACATTTTGGCATTGTCTTCCTTTTTCAGCCCCGCCTCTCAACACCCTCCTTCATTAATCTTCCATTTAAGGCATTAGCTGTCCCACCATGATTACCCACCATGAGCCATCCATCCATCAGGAGCAGTCCTGTCTGGGCTCTAAATGATTTAGCCCTGCTTTTTTGCTCATCTTTTTTCTCGTTGTTTCATTTATCTGTGGCTTGGGCCAACTTCCTGTGTCCTACTTTTTCCTTAAGAGCTCTGTTAAATTTTTAAGGAAAAGAGCAGACCTTGTTCTCTTTACACTTAAGTACACATTGAGAATCTTGTACGCTGCTTTCAGTGTGGATCATTGTCACCATTTAGGCTGCCTAGCCCGATAATCAGACTTTAGTGTCTGTTAATACGCTACCGTCTGGGAGCCAGTCGCTGCTCTATAGTCATTCAGAGAAAGGAGGGTATTCATGTTGCAGTATTTAGTTTCTGATAAACTAAATGACCACTTTCATTTAGTTTATAGAGGTTACTATAAAAAGAGGTTTTTATAGTAACCTCTTTGCATTGATAACATATTAGATATCATGCTCAGCCAAAAATGGAAACTGAGGTTTCAACAACCAATGAGCAACTTTCTGAAAGGGGTAAAAAATGTTTTAAACACCAAAATCAAAACACTTAGTATTTTAAACTGACAAATATAATGATCAAAGTTCCAGTGCATCCTGAGGAGTCATAATTGAACGACATTTTTCCATGTGTGCAGAAGCATCTTTAAAGTGAACTGAAATAGATTTTTATTGACCTGTCCTACATCTGCAAACCATTAAATGTTGTGGACTGTAAATCATCATTTCCTGGGTGTAGAGCTGTCAGACATGTCGCAGTGATTTAAACATGGGTGGAGAATTTAAATCGCCGTTGATAAATGGTGCATGCAGAGATGGTGTTTTTGTAACATTTTAGCCTTTTAATGGCAAAGATGATGGGCATATTCACTGACAGACTGACAGAAAGCAAATAATTTTGTACCACTACTAGAGCATGCTAATGTTGTTACACGTGGGATAATGGGATTTATGTGCTTCAGGTGCTGCTAATGAATAATGTGTGCTGACTAGTAAGGCTGGTACAAACACAAATACTTGCCCCTTCCTTGTACTTGCTACCTCATGACCATCTGTAGCTTCCTTTTGGGTGGGGGCAAAGGCACTTAAAGGATGGAGGAGGAAAGGGTGGTCTCCTGTCACCGTCTGCCCAAAATCCCCTCACCCTAAGAGAGAGGGTAAGGAGGGTTTATTCCTTAGTGACAAACCGTCTGTCTGCTCAAAAGCCACAGACTCGACAGCTTTCTCAGCCTGGAGGATCTGGCTTACTGCTGTTCACGCCATATTCTGCCTCTAATCCAACTTGCAGTGTCACACTTGGTACATTAAACAATCTCCTGGCTTTTTTGAGACCTAAATGTAACTGTTTTCAACATTAGCAGCTGTAAACACAAAAATTGGGTATTATCTACAAAGCAAGGGTTATATTGGTGTAAGATTGATTTTAAATGACTTCTTCATGTTTTGTTTTGAAAGCTGTTTCACCACCATGTTTTGACCTGGACTATAATGTGATTTTACACTGCAGGTTTTTTTTTTTTCTCCTCTTGCTAATGGAATATACATAAAAATGTAATTGGAGTCAGAAAAAGGATTAATTTTAACTACAGGACCAATCGCATGCTTCTAGATGATGTACAAACTGTGGTTGGCTGGGTTTTCTGTTTGTTGGTGCCTTATAAGATAATCACAGAATATGCTGTGCTCCTCAGGTGTGGGACTATGAGACAGGAGACTTTGAACGCACACTGAAAGGCCACACAGATTCAGTTCAGGACATCTCATTTGACCAGACTGGCAAACTGCTCGCATCCTGCTCTGCAGACATGACTATCAAACTGTGGGACTTCCAAGGCTTTGAGTGCATCAGGACTATGCATGGTAAGAAGATAAAATGGCATTCAGCTGTGTATGTGGCCTGTTATGATGTCCAGATCATTGCTTTCTAAATGTTATTTGATAATACACAGTGCTCAAGCCACATCCAGTGAGCCTCCAGTTCATGCCACTCTATGCTGACATTAACACACAGCTTCAGTAGTCATTGCCCGAAATACTAAATCTATTCATTTATTTAATACTAATACTAATTTACAGACCATGTTAGAGTAATTATGTCCATATCAAACTTCTGCTATTCGTTGAATGTCTCTCTTTGTTTTAAACTAGGGGATTAACTTCTGAAACACTTCCTCAGACAAATGAGCTATATTCAGTGTACTGAGACTACTTGTGCACAGATTGTCTACAGCAGAGTGAGCCTACCATTGAGTTTTGCTCTACACCCTTGTCTGCCATCACCAGGGCTGTACGCTTAGCTTTTTCACCAGGAGCACTAGTGCTCCCAAACGAAAAAAATTTAGGAGCACAGAAAAATTTAGGAGCACTATGAATTTTCTTAAATAGCACATTTAAATATTAATAATAATAACCTTCGCCCAGGCAACAGGCCAAATGATGCATTAGACCGAGAAACAAACAGTTTTAAATACGGAGAATTTCCCTGTCCTACAGTTTTTTGTTGTCCAGTCACCTGCCACACTTGGCTGTGTCCATCCAGCGGTCCACAGCAGGATTTGGTCTGGGTGGGGTTGGTCTGGGTCAGGTGGGCTTTAGTATGGATGTTGATTTTTGCATTATGCATTGTTGTTAAAAAGGGCACCAAACCGGTGTTACAGCAAAACCTGTGACCCATGAAAACCTATGACTGTAGGGGGGATACCACCTGCTCCCTGATTCTTCTTCTGCAGATACTAAACTGTCAGCAGCAGGTAACCTTCATTTAATCTTTGTTAAACAGCAATATGGAGAGAAGTTGCCGTGTTGTGACCCCCCATATCTGTTCTCATGACTGCAAAGATTCTCATAAAAACCCAGAGACTCATTATTGGTTTCACTACATGGAAGAAAAGCTGGACGAGCCATGCTAACGATGTAACAGAGACGTCTAATGGTTTAGATCACAGCTGTAACCAAACATCACCTTCAATCAGAAAATCTCCCAGATGTATTATGATTAATGTGATGATGATGGTGATGATAATAATAATCATGATTATTTATTATCATTATTATTTAAAGCCAACAAAGACGCTTGCAAAGCTAAACTTTGACGTCACCAGTTTGGTTGGTTTGGCTCTGAAGAGGAAACCTGTGACTCCTGATCATGTGTGAACATTTTATAGAGAAAATGAGGAAAATGATCTGAAGACTTGGAGTCTGGTAAACTAGAGGCCCGCAGAGGAAAGCCTGAAGCTGCTCTGAGTGGTTTTAATATCACCAGCGGAGCTCCGTTTACCGGTATCGGTATCTGCGGTATCGGTCCTTACAAACATCGCTGCGTAATTCACCAACTCCGTTCCTCTTTAAGCCTCTAACCGGCTTCACACCTGGTCCGTGACGTGAGCGCAGCGCAGCGGCGTGCCATACGCACCGGATCGCGCCCATGTAATCAATGGTTTGAAACATATTGATCACGCCCCGGCGCGTGAGTGGTCAGTCGTCGCTCCGGCGTGCCGCGCCGCTGCGCTACAGATACGCGCCAGCTCTAATTTTGACGCTCCACGCACCGACACCGCGTCAATATCAGTAGTTCAGATCGAACCAGACAGGAAGTCAGACACAGGTTCAGCGTAAAATATCCGGTAACTTCCTAAACAAAAGCCACCGTGCAGCTTTTAAACTGCTGAACTACCTGAACATGACGTCATCTCCATGTCCACAAGGTTACAGTGAAATAAGTAACCATGACGCATGAACATGCGGACAAAATAAACCATTTGGATGAGAATCACAGGCGATCTAGCCGTCCTCTTGTGATTTCGTGATGTCGCGAATCTAACAACAGCTGGTGTGCTCGCGGGTGCGCTGCGCGGCCGCACAGTGAACGATGTAAATGCTCGCGCCGAGGAAGTCGCAGCAAAGCCGCTGCGCTGCGCTCACGTCACGGACCAGATGTAAAGCCGGGGTTATTAGAAACACCTCAATCGGCAACACTCATAAATCCCTTCGCTACAGTCCGATGATCGGAACAGCTCTTCAGCAGGTTTCTCTGACATGACCGTCAGCTGTTTCTATCCGGGACTCCCCGTAATCAGCGTAACCCGCTCCGCTACAGATCAGCCCGGCTTCCTCTCTAGTCACGCGGCCTACGGACTGGAAAGCATCTGCAACAGGATCTGGATGCTGGACTGGTCTTTCAGCTTCACCTTTCATCATGTCCATCTTCTAAATTGTGTTACGGTTGTTAGTTGTTGCGTAGCTGGTGATACCGATGGTTCAATGTGGAGCTGGAGCGCAACGCGGTGACTTCAAAGCTGCCGCATGGCGGCGTCCTGACCATAAAAACGTCGCTACGTTTTTCTCTTATTTGCTCATATTTTTCATGTATTTTTCTACTGGCAAATTAATAAATTTAGTTTGGTTGGCAGTTTCATTTCCACTTTAAATCAATCCTGACTTATTTAGGAGCAAAGTGTAAATTAGAGGGATGAAATCTGTACTCGCACTCGTGCTCCCATTTTTTTTCTGGTACTCGCACCAATATATTTTTAGGCGCATATGCGAGTAAAACGCTCGCACTGTACAGCCCTGATCACTATTTATTTCTCAGTTCATCTCTTTATTGTTTACATAAATCTCTTTTCAAATTCACCTGCCCAGCTTTTCCCCCCACTTTTTTGAATCAACATATCTTTTTAAATCGTAAAAACATGGCCAACTGGTGGAGTAGATTAGTGCTGATTTGGACAACAGTTCATTATCCTCTTCAGCACCAGATCGCACTTTTCATGGGTAGCTGCCATCCATTATTCCAGTCTTGTGGCGTGCACGCGCACACAGACAGTTAAGCTGGCCTGGTAGAGCACGCTTAATGTTGTCTTCATCTTCTTAGCAGATTAAATATGGCCTAGTGTCTAGGTAATTAGGCATCTCTTATTCTCTATGGAATAAAATAAACCCCAGGAAATTGACTGCTTGGCTTGCCATTTAATTGGCCAATTATACCAAGTCCAACATTTCCACACTGTTCAGTGCTGAAGATAGTTTGACACTTAAACTGAATCTAGACTCTGCTGGTTGAAATAAAGTGGGAAAGATCTGAAAGGACAATGTGGTGCCATCTGAAAGGATTAAATTCCGTTTCATATCAGATTATAATCTTTTGTTGGATTGTTCTGTTCATCGTCTACCTCTTACAGAGATGTGTTTTGTTGTTCTTGTGTTTTGGCAGGACATGATCACAATGTGTCGTCTGTAGCCATCATGCCCAACGGAGATCACATCATTTCTGCCTCGAGGGACAAAACCATGAAAATGTGGGAGGTGGCAACTGGGTACGGGAAAGAATTCACCTTTAAATCATTCTTAATACCACAGTGTTTGTTTTTTGTTTTTTTACTTGTGTTTTTATCTTTTCTACCCCCCAATTAGCTACTGTGTGAAGACTTTCACAGGCCACAGAGAGTGGGTCCGTATGGTGAGACCCAACCAGGATGGCACACTGATTGCCAGCTGCTCCAACGACCAGACAGTTCGAGTGTGGGTCGTGGCCACCAAAGAATGCAAAGCTGAGCTGCGGGAGCATGAACACGTGGTGGAGTGCATCTCTTGGGCACCAGAGAGTGCCCATCCTACCATCCTAGATGCCACAGGCTCTGAGGTAAAGCACTGGTTGTGGTGGAGCGTCTGTTTACAAAGGTTGTTCTGTGGATTCTCTCCTGGTTCAGCTCACATTATTTTTGATGACGTCCATTTGTAAAATTATCAGAGGGCGAACAGTGTGAATCATCATGAAAGCACGGCAGACAGTGGACCAGTATGAGATCATATAAAGTGCAGTGTTCTTCTAGGTTTTTGTAGCTGTGGCGCATGAAACGGGGGGGGTTCTGGGGTTCTGTTAATTCTGTTGTGTGGTTAAGTAAACCGTTAATTTACTTAACCACACAACAGAATTAACATAGGCTGGGCTCATCAACACGCTGTCCGTGGATGATAAACCTGCACTGTTTAAGCTAACCAATGTCAATTTCATCAGCCTATGTGGCGCCAGCATCGCGTTTGTGTTAACTTGTAAAGTTTAAAGCAACTTTCAGCAGCTACCTTTCCTCTTCGGACTACGCTCCACACGTATAAAGCTTCTCGGATGATGAGCTCAAGTTTCCCTGCACCGTTCTCTGCATTCACGTACAAGGAAGTTATCGGACATCAGAGTTACTACCGCCGCTTCGGGGAGCAACGCAAGTTCAATAAAAAAAAATCACGTCGTCCCCATAAAAAATGTTATTGTCAGCATTTCGTTGGCATGGTGCAAGAAATTCAGCCATGGCGCAACGCCATAGCTAAGCCTATGTAGGGAAAACACTGAAGTGTGATTATTAGCTATCAGTGGTGAAAAATTGGTGCAGCTAGAAATTTCTTTGAGACTGAAAGAAATGAGATAATTACTGACTGATAAACATACCGAACTTTCAGGCAATTTTTTTATTTAGCCATGTGCTGTCAGTCACTCAGGAATTGTGCTGACAGAGCTGGTGGGCTGCCTCGAGTCAAAGCAAACCTCACAGAAAAAATCATGGTCGTGCCCTTAAACTAAGTTTGTGCTGTGACGCGTTCACACAGCAATGAATTCTCTCACTATCAGATGATGAAGAGCGTGTTCTCTCTCCACATGCAAGTGTCAGTGGATCTTATGCGTCACTGCTCAGACTGACAGCCATGTGAACCCAGCAGCTTGAAATGAAGAGTGTGTGTGCTTTCACAGGCAAAATAACCACATTGCCTACAGTCAGCCCATGTCTTCCATCAAGGCCTTGTGATCTCCAGTGTTTCCAATTGTAGCCTTGACAGATTGAAGTAATCTTTATCCCTTACAGCAGTTGTTGCAAACTAACACGTGTTCTTGTTTGTTTTGGTTTTTAACTATGTTGTACTTGGAGGGAAGTTGCAAATTAACCACAGGCATACCTGCAGCCTTAAAGGCAGGGTAGGGGATCCTGGAAAAATGGTTCGAGCAAGCAACATTTTAAAAAAATACGCCCACCCGAAGCCACGCCTCCAGAGCACAGGAACATGTGTCCCGATGGTTGTTGGCCAACATAACTGAGAATAGCCGAGTGGATAGCTTGTTAGGTTGCTAGTTAAGAGCTGAGGAACCACGTTTCTAAACGCTATAATTGGGTCACCTCCAACTTCTCCTGCGGTGTTAGTCATCCACACTAAGGCTGCACGATTCTGGGAAAAATGTGAATCATGATTTTTTTGCTTAAAGGGGCTAGAGGCAAGAATTGTGAAAGAATCAACATGCATGTCCAGTTTTTTAATGCTAATGGGTGATGAATGGGCTAATGGACGTTAAAAAACGAAAAGAACGACCTCACCCACGTCTCTCTCCGTTGCCATGAACAGGCCGTGTGCTGCATAATGCACTGCGATTCGGTGGCCAAATTTCCTGCGCTGTCCTGCGGATGTGACGTCAATTGACTCTGCATACGTGTCTGACAGTTTTGATACAGGGAGGATCAAAACTGTCGATTGCGGTGAATTCAAACACTGCAAGGGAAAGTTATGGATTCTTCTGCCGTCAGCAAACGATCCAGATCAACTAAAAGACACTAAAAAGTGGAACTACGAAGAAAAAGACTTTATCAGTGTGGTAAACGATGTTGGCTGGTGGCTGCAGTTACCCGCAGCGCCAGTCGCGGCACTCGTGAGTCTCATTTCTTAAGCCTGCCTCTAATCCCTTTAAAATTGAGATCACGATTCTCTGGCACGTTTTTTTTTCCATTTAACCGCCCAACCAGCTACAGACTGTCCTCAGTTTCAACTCTTGTCTCGCTCACTCTTTTGAAAAACCAGCTAACTGCAAGTGGGCTTGCTCCGCTGTTGTAAAGATGCTTTACCATTGGTTGGGGGATGAGTAAGCAATGGCAGTGCTGCATTTGAGGGTGCTTGAAAAAAATACGTAAAGAATGGAAACTTCTATTTGTGATGCAGCTTGTGTTTAGCTCATGATTAGCTTGTGATTAAAAATGCTTCAGAATCGCGGTTAGAAATGAGATCACATGTATGTGAATTGAGATTGCGATTTTTTTTAACAATTTATGCAGCCCTAATCCACACTGCAAACGTAAACACCTCCATGACTTGATCCACATCAGTTTTTTTTCTTTTCGGTGGATTTTTAAGAGCAAACAGCTGCATAGATGGGAGCAGCGAACAGCCATGTGAGTGTGCACTTTGAGACGCCCACAGCGCATTGCGAGGAGGGTAGGGGGGACAAACGGCAGTTGAGTTTGATGGACATGTCATCATTCAGTCAAAAGGAACAGGTTGTTACGACGATTGGATGGGGGTATTTTCGGTCCTGTCCGTTTCACTGGTGATTGCATTTTTTAATTTTTGCATCAGAGCATTAAAGGTTGAATATGGAATACGGACAGAACAGCGACATCACGTGTGTCTAGGTTGTAGTTGCAACGGCAGAAAAACAACTCCAGCCGCTGGGATGCCAGGCTCACTGCCGATATGCAAGTGACCAACAGTCTGCAGCATGTCCAACAAGTAACGCAGCGGAGTTTATAACTGACAGCTAACGTTAGCCATGTTAGCAAACAAGCTAGCTTACCGATCCAGCAGGAAAGTCGCCAATTCCGTGTTTTACTCCGTGGAAAACGTTTATGTGGGTCCATTTTAGTGAAGTCTTCACCTGAATTTACTCCAGGTTTTGCTCTTCTCAGGTCACTCCTCCTCAGAAACAGATAACAATATCTCCAGGGCTCTGAAGCAGCTGCTTCACTCGTCATCTCCACAGTTTTCCCCCCGTACAAGCCTGACGATGACCAAAATATTGTTTCCACACAGAGATCGTATTTGGCAACCTGCAATTGCGGCGTGTATTGGCTTATAGACGTAAATAAAATGCCATTATCGGAACCCGTAAAAAATTATTTTATAATTATTTTAGGCTAAATATAATTTTTCTAGGAAATGTTGTACTTTCATTCTGTACACCCCCAAACGACCTGTGGAGGTATTATTTTTGAAAAAATATAGCTTTTAATAAAAATGTTCCATATTCAACCTTTAACTAATTGGCTGCAATTGGGGTGTGAAGATTTTAAGCAATCTAGTAAAAAGTGCTCCTGGAAAACAACATCCACCGTGCCTTTAATGTTCTTTCACATTGAACAACAACAACAAAAAAAAACACTTAAAAAAAAAATCTTCTTGATGTAAGAGTTTACACAGTTAGCTCTTGGAGGAAGAAATGGATGCAGCTCCACTGCCATTAGTACATTTGCAGCTGCCATTTCACTGCTGCTGTCAATGGGAGTTTACTGTCTGTGTTTAAAAAGATTCTGTGTATAAGTGCTAATTTTGGTGCGAAAAGGAAGAGACAGCTGTTATCTCAGATGTTGCACATATGTTCTCTAACTAGTTGCCAATAAAGCTAAATACTCAGCTTCTCTAAAGAGGTTCCTTTGGGTTATTAAGCTGCCCTGTGTTCCGGTTCTGTACTGTAACAACAATGGAGAAAAAGAAAGCTACGCTGATGTTAAAACCACAGGTGGACCTGCCTGCTAAGGCTTCAGTGTAGTTATGCTTAGTAAGCATGTAATGACTGTTGGCTGCAGAGCCTTGCACAGCTTCTAAACATCTTATTACTGTGTTAATCACACTTGAGTGCCATGGTTTATTTAATCAAACTCCCCCTCTTGCTCTCCACTGGCAGGTGAATGGATTTCAAATTTGATTTGTAATTGGTTTACTTTTCTTGCGAGACAGGAATTGATGCAATTTGCAGGATTTGTTCTTTAATTATTCTACTATTGAAAGTTTTTAAGTTTAAAGTTAAAACTTATTCTGCCTCTTTCTTTTCTTTTTTTTTTCTTTTTTAGATATTTTAAATAAAGTTTTCATGCTGGTTAAGAGGTGATATTGTCTAAATGTAAAGTATTTTATTTCAATGTTGTAGAAACTACAAGTAATAAATTAAACATTTGACTGATGAATGATTTTTTTCCCCCTTTCCCTGTTTGTGTTGTCAGACCAAGAAGAGTGGTAAGCCAGGTCCCTTCCTGCTGTCTGGCTCCAGAGACAAAACCATCAAGATGTGGGATGTCAGTACTGGCATGTGCCTTATGACACTGGTGAGGACCTCTGCATGTTTATGGCTGAATGCAAATGTTTATTTTATATTTATGTCTAAATGGAAACTGTTCTTAATCAGTTAGATAAATCAGATGGCACCTGCTCTGATTCACAGGTTGGACATGATAACTGGGTGCGAGGGGTCCTATTCCATCCTGGTGGCAAGTTCATTGTGACCTGTGCAGATGACAAGACCTTAAGGATCTGGGACTACAAGAACAAGCGCTGCATGAAAACCCTGTGTGCCCATGAACACTTTGTTACCTCTTGGGTAAGCAACCCCCTCACACCCCAGAAATCAATGTTGTCTGACCAGTTGGGCCCCTGAGATGCTGCAGGAGACCTTACTTTTCACAAGCATCTTTGGTAAATGGATAGGTAATTGTAAAGGAGATCCCTCATCAGTATCCTGAGGCTTGCTGGTCATCTGGGTATGAGAGGTACAGTAGACAGGCGCTGGAGGGTTTTTCCTTCCTCCCCTCTCTTATATCTGTGCTTCTCAAGCAGATCAAGGCTCAGGTTCTCTCTTGAGGAACTCATGAGCCAACTTTTTAGGCAATGCATTTGAAGCCCCATCCTCTTAAATCCTGCTTTGGCCAAAGGCATTGACGTGATGAATTCTGCTGTGATGTGGAGAACACAAAGCACCTTTGTTTAAAACCGTTGAGAGAAGAGCCTTATTTTACCTGTCAAGTGCATCATGCTCGTATTGCCTTAACAAATGAATAACAAGTGATGTTACACCATTTCCGGTCCCTGGCACAGAAAGAATTTCATCTACATACAGTATGTAATTCCAACGACGAAGTTGCGAGGGACCCAGTTGTTAAACCAGGAACTGCAAACCAGTTTGAACTCCTGTAAAACTACAATTTCAGTTTCAACTCCTGATCTGTCAAAAGTTTATATATGCTCGAGTTTGATGGACATAATAATCATTCAGTCAGTTAGCATGGGCTGTTAGCATTGGATGGGTTTTTTTTTTCCATTCCTGTCCGTTCCACAGGTGATTTATTTTTTTGTCAAAACATTTAATGAATTGGCTGCAATATAGTAAAAAATGCTCTTGGAAAACATCATCTACCCTGCCTTTAAGTGATCCTTTTGACTTAAAGAGAAATAATATATAGTATTGATCATTTGGTTACACTGATCAACAGTTTTTATTTATCTTTGTTTTGTCTTTTGTTCAATTTGCAGATTTCCACAAGGCTGCTCCCTTTGTGGTCACTGGGAGTGTAGATCAAACAGTAAAGGTGTGGGAGTGTCGTTGATTCGGACCTTGACGGATTGGACCACCACCCTGATTACCCAGGCGCTCCTCTGGATCCCACACCCCCCCGCCATCACACTGACCCCTTTCATTCCATCTCCCCACTTCCGCTGCCTAACCTAAACCTCACCCCACACATCTTCGCCTCCTCCTGCTGCACTCACCACCCTGGTTATTTACCCATTGCGCTCTCTGGTCCAATAACTTTTGTCCTTCTGTGTAAATTATTCCTGGATGTAGATCGAGCTATTAAATGTTACACAAAAAAGTATTCTTGCATGGTAATCCAAAATTGTATACTGTAAATTTACATAACGTTGTCTAGACGTACCATAGGTTTAACATGGGGCTGAGCGTCTGTCATGCAGCCTTACCGACCAACCGAAGGCAGATGTTTTTGACTGGGTGTAAAACGTAGGGCACTAAAAAAAAAACAAACAATAATTTAAGAAATGACAGTGTCTTTATGTGTAAGATTTATTTTGTCTATTTTTTTATTTAGGATTTTTTTTCTCTGTTCTTCTTCTCCTTCACTGTCGTAGTCTGTTGGTGCCTAGCTTGGTGACACGTTCGAGAGATAAGGGAGGAGAAGCATATATGATGCGATGAGATGTCTGTGGGGCTTTGTTATTGAGATAATCCGTAGCTTTATAACATCACTTCTCAAGTGTGCATACCATTTCTCTTCATGTGGAACTAGGTAATATTTTAATGGCTGTATATACGAATATTTCAAATTGTTCTTGGACCTGGGGGGCTGTAACAGCTTTGTACTCTTGTCATGGTGGCACATGAACCACTACTAGGCTTTAGATAAATTATTTCTTTGAATATAAGTGGCTTTGTGAATAGCTGTGCTAAGCTTTTTTCAAGAAGCCTGACATGTTGAGCAGGTTAACTTCAATGTCAGCAAACACCCTGGGTCACTGCAGCACCTGAGAAGAGTTCAAGGATTACACCTGTCTTGGCTTGCAGCACTTGAGGAAGACGTGTGTTGCATACTCTGAGATTATTTCTTGTGGCTTCACTTGTCAGACGTTTGAGTCTGTCCACTTCATGCTCCTCCCCAGTCCACTATGACAGAATGTGGTGCTGCATGGGAACATGTGAAGTTTAAAGATGCTCAGTTGTCCCATGGTGCTACTGAAAGATATACATTACTGCAGAGACAAAGACATGGCGTAAAAATGAGCAGAAATGAAAAGACGAGGAGTCAAAGTTAGCCCCCCGGGTTTGATACCTGGGATGTGCAAAGATCTCTTATTTCAGAATATGTTCTGCAGAATAAAAATGATTTTGAGCAAAATGTTTTTCTGTAAAGCAAGATAGGAAATGTAAATTTAGCTTGTTATGAGATTTGGCAGTTTTGTATTATCGCACTACAGGATGAACTGGATAAGATTTTGTGGGGAAATGCTAGCTATAGACATGCCAAGCGATGTGTTTGTCTGTGGAGAGGTCTCACGAGAGCTCCTCACTGTAAACAGACCATCTGGATCACAGACGAGGGATCTCTGCAGATTAACCCCACAGACCACTGCACACACGCAAATATCGGTTTTCCTCAAATGTTCAGCTTTTTATCTTGTTGGAAGCTGAAACTGTAAAATAGACTGGATGAATAAATGTAAACCAGTCCACGCTGTAGAGATGACCATTCCACTTCCTTTTGCAGGGCAAAAAAAAGAAGAAACATCTTGCCTCAAACTGTAGCTGACAGTGATTCATTAATCTTGCACATCCCTGTTTTCACTAAAGCTCTGATTGCTTAAGGTCAATCAGAGATATCATTAAAATTTAATGATATTGATAAAATCCTAAACATATAATTTCTGATTAGCCTTCATTCCAATGCAGTTCTCGGCTAATAAAGAATTCCACTGCTTAACTTCTTATCTTAGCTTCTTTGCAAAGTTTTCCTCTTCCTGTGTGTACTGGATGTGGTGATCTGCTGCTCAAGCTCTTGCTAGTGGCTACTGTGAGCCTAATGTGACCTGTTGATGTAGCACTGCTGCATGTAAACCTGCATCCAGAGGCAGAGCTGTCAGAACATATTACTGTAAAAGCTGAAAGCCTTTGTATCAGACTAATTGGTTTGTGACTAGAATGTTTCTGTGTAACTGCAGCAGTTTGAAAATGTAGGAAATGTGCTTAAATGTTTTTTTGCTGAGTTAAATGAGCTCTATATTGATCCTCTGAAAAGGACCAAAAAAAAGCAATTAAGCACATCTCCAGAACTACTTTTTCTTTTTTTTCTTTTTTATTTTGAACACAACTGTGTCTTTGGTCGCTGGCTGGCTTGTTGAGTTCAGACAGCTCTGTTGTTTGGTTTGTAGAGAGGCTGATTTGTTGTGTATGACGCTACTTGAAGGAGGTTTTACACCCTCTTTCTTTTGTAAATGCAATGGGATTGTGGCAGACTAGGATGCCCCAAAGGAGAAATCCTCTTTCAGGGAATTTTACTTATGTCTCCCTTTGATGTGTCCCCTGTTAGAAAGGTCTTATTTTTTCTATAAGCTGTTTTCTCTGTCCAAACTTCTGAGGCAAAGCCTTTGGGTGAAGAGAAAAGCGGTTCATTTTGTAGTTAAATTTGGCATGGCTAATGAAGATGCCAATGTGTTAAATGTTCTAGTAGAAGCCAAAAATGGAGACATTTGTCCGTACAATCTGGTACATCTCGAAGAAGTCAGCCTCCTTGTTGGTCCAATACCGTGACCAGCTTGTGGAAATGGGAATAGTCCCTTCAGAATCTTGCTATGACATACCAGACACATGTAAATTAAAAATGTATTCTCTTCCTTGGCTTTACTTAAGGAAGGTGCTTAAGCAGAGGTCGGGATGATGTGTGTTCTGTTTATTTTCTAATAATCAGCGGAAGGAGGGATAGAAAAACCCTCGTAAACACAGATGCTGCTGTTGTACGTAACTTTCGGAAGAAATCCCCTTTTTGCCATTCGCAGGTCCCAAGCAATCCCTGTGCTGCTGTGGTCCGGTGGCTGAAGGGACCGACAGACAGGCTTCGACTGTCTGTGGGTCGTTTCCCCCGGCCTCGAGTCCCTCTGTCCTCTGTAAGCTGCCTGTGAACCACACCCGAGGGCTTCAGACTGCACAACAAGCTCCTACAGGAGAGCTCATGATGTTTTTGCCACTATTGGTCTCACTCTTCACACAGCAAACTGTTAACAATATACCTGGATGTCATTATTGTTTGCGATATAATAAAAGGAAAAAAAATCTGCACCCATGTCCTTTTTTTATTTCAGTCAGTAAAGGTGTGGTTAAAATAATTTGAATTCAGCCATAGAAACAAGTCTCTGAATCTGGACATTAGAGGCAGTTGGGGAAGGCTATAAATGCACTTCTAAAGAAACACAAATCCTTGCTAGAACAAATGGATTAAATCCAGGATTTGCTTTTCTTCAGTGGGCTAGCCACTCAGATAACATGATGAGATAAATGTTAATTAAAAAGAAAGCCATGGGTTACTGGAAAGTGCCTGCAGGCATCTTTACTACGTGTAGAAGACTCTGTTCAAGTGTCCAAAGTTAAAACAAACACTGAATAAGATCTGTTTACAAAAGGCCATCTGGGTAGTCCAAAACATTTCTATGGCCGTGCTCTGTGGACACAAAAAAGACAAGTTAAATTTTAGGTGAAAAAGCACTACACATCCAGAAGAGGCAGAGAGAAGATCCTAGTTAAGGACATGCTCTCAAGTTATGGTTATCTTCCCTGTAATTGAGAGAAAAATCGGCTTAAATCTGTATCAAGATATTTTACAAGTTTCAGGTCTGCAGTCCATGATCTGTAGATGTTGGATGGTACAACATAACATGAGCCATCACTCATGAGTAATTAAATGAAAGATATACATACACATACATCAGTTCTCTGACGATACTATCATATTTTATTCACAAACTATCACGCAGTGGGTAGAAATATTTAAGAAAATGTTAACACGCACACACAAATAAAGGATAAAATAATAAAATAAAGGCAAGGAAATATCTGTTTTCCAACAAAGTACAAGGAGGAGTACAAAAACTACTGATAACACAAAGAAATCGTACAAATCATAAATCTGGATTTAAAAAGGTTTTACTTTCTAAATCGTTGTGAAAATATTTGTTATAAATAAACAGATTTAAGACGAAAATTAAAATGTATATATATTTTTTAAGTGAACCATCTTGATTACGTCAACGCGTATCGGCGTACAGAGATGACGTCGAAGACATCCAGGAAGAGGGTGAGAAACGTTTGAACAACGTGAGTTGTGTTGACTTCGCTTTACACTGTCGCTGATTAAAAGATTTCAACGCCACTCAGAAATTACAATCAGCTACGACATAAACCTGCAGTGAAGTTAAGCAGGTACGCGGTCCGGATAAGTACAGACATAGTCTTTTAAGTAAATAAATCCAAAGTTAGCCTCAGTTTAGGGGGAATTTAGCTTCCCCGTGACGTTTTAAAGGTTCTGAATGCTAAGATTGGTTTCTATATCCCATTGTGAATGAATTTCCGCTTTAATTTAGTTGTCAGTAGTGTAGAATTTGTGTTACTGACTTACATGCGCGTAGAGATTAATAAGATTCCTTCGAATGCTCGTAACTTTCAGTTTGTTTTGGCTCCCTTTAAAGAGCTTCACTTTTAGGTTTTGCATAACTTGTCACTCTCATGTACTGTTTTTGCCTTTTGTCTGTTAGGGCTGTCACTATGGCTCTAAATAAGTCTATGCATCCTCGGAACCGGTATAAGGACAAACCTCCTGACTTTGCTTACCTGGCCTCCAAATATCCAGACTTTCAACAGCATGTCCACACCAGCCTCACAGGAAGAGCCGTGTAAGTACCTTAAACCAGCTGCTCCCTTTATGGTGCAACATTCCCTCTGTCCTTTAAGGTATTTATTGATTTATTGTCAGCTAATCTGCAGTTGATGAGTTTTCTTATTTAGCGAAGTCTTAAACCATTGCAGTTTGAATGGGAAAACAGCACATCTCGCTGTCTGTGAAGTTCATATTAACTACACATTCACTACAAGTTCCTGTCCAGACAGATCTGATTTTACTCTCAAGCAGGTTGGAAAATGCACTTCTTTGCCTCACTTCTTGAATTTCTAAGGAAGTATCATATATTTGAATTATGGACACTGCTAATGAATGAAAAAAAAATGGTGCAGATCCCAACTTTGTGGCAACATTATGGGACAACCTGTTTGTATGACCTTATGCTCAAATTTTGTCATGGCAGAAATTATAGGAATAAATAATTACCAATGAGTCTGGATGAGCTGGAAAAGTTTATCAAGATTTATTAAGTATAAAGAGGAAACAAGCAGAATAGTGTGACAAGGACTTGCTAATTATTGGTTGAAATTGGAGAGCCTGAGCAGAATACCTTTGCATCTGCATTTCAAAAAGACCGTCCTCTAATCAGAGAGGGACACTTTTAGGCAAGGCAAGTAAATTTGTATAACACATTTCATGTACAGGGCAATTCAAAGTGTTTTAAATAAAGCATTAAAATCATTACAATGATACCTAGCAATACCTTGGCTGCACTGATTTAACTTTTGACACTGGTACTACAGAAATAATCTTTCAAAGTGTTCATATCAGTTATGTAATCTGATGGAGCAACACAATATAAGTTGCACAGATGTGGATGAAGTCAACACTGTAAGACATCCCAACTGAGGAAGTGGAATTGATATCAAGACAAATAAACTGGTTAAAATAAATCTAAATCCTTTAAACTATATGAGAACCAAACTTCGCTAGTCAAAGCAATTGTAGCCAAGTATAAAGGACAGAAAACTGAGGTGTCAGGATAAGTGTTTACACAGTAAGGCTGAGAGGGATGACTATGTGGGTTGCAAATGTTGGAATCCCCGCTGTCTATGCCAAGTGATGAGACAGTCATGGTATAACCCAGTGCCCATCATGTGTTCATGTGTAAATGACAGCAAATCCTGCTGTCAGGTTATTAAGAGGTTGTTAATGCATACAGTTTTAGAAAGAAGTCAGATATATGTTGAGATGTTGCGTTCATTTTCACCTTCACGTGAAGCTCTAAGCAGCATGTTCAGCACTGCTGATGCTAAACTGACTTAGTCTGATGTTTGCTGCTCATTCAGCTCTTGGTAGCAGAGACAGCAGGAGAATGTATGTTTAACTAATCCACTATTGAAAAGAAAGAAGAAAAAAAAAACTGTGCTTCTTTTTATCCGCTTTTCTTCTTTTCTGGATCCATGAGTCTTAAAAAAGTACATGAGGCTGGTTAGACTAAAAAGAGGTTCCTGTGTTTCTGTTAAACTGGACACAATTTATGTTTATATGTTTCCTTTCAACCAAGATCCTGCTGAGAAATGATTAAAGAAAAAAAAAATTGAGGCAAGCGACTGAAGAGGATACGAATATGTGTGGTGCGATCTTGTGTGTGTTTATGATGTCTTGTTGTTTTTATATATTCAGTCCCTGGAAGCATGGATGTTGATGAGTCCACTGATGTTGAAGCAGAATATGAATTGGTCATGGCACAGCTGGTAATTGGTTGGAAGGGAAACTAGACATACTTAATATTTTTGTGCATTGTGATGGTTTTCTCAAGCCTTGAATAGGCATCATGAAAGAGCAGCATATAAAGTCACAGCTATGACTATCACCCTGGCTTTACACTGGTCAGTGAACGCTGCTCCGTGCCGCACCATGCGCACTGAATCGCGCCCCATTTAGTCAATGGTTTGAAATATATCGAGCATGCCGCACTGCGTGAGCGGTCCGTCGTTGCTCTGGGATGTCGTGCCGCTGAGAATATCTCCTTCACATAAATGACAAAATTTCTTGACTTGAGCTGCATTACCACCACCAGAAGCAGCAGCTGTATGACACTCTGCTGTCAGACATCTGCTCTGCACATGAACACCGCATGCAGAGAGCAGCGATGGGGAAAGAGGCAGAGCCTACAGTAAATGTCAAGAGCACCAGACAAGCTTATTATGTTTGGAGTCTGGACAGAAGAAAAGTAGCTGCTGACAAGTTGCTTTAGATTTTGCAAGGTGAATAGATATTCCAGTAAATATACTGATGATGAGCAGCAAACACGATGCTACTGGAGCCTGATGAAGTTGACACTGGTTAGCTTAAACAGAGTACACCAGTGGTTTCCAAACGCTTCGAGCCACGAGCCCCAAGATAACATACAACGGTGTTCCTGACCTCCGTGACGACTGAGTGGTTAATTGTGTGATATATCAGAGGGGTCATCCTGCGGCCATCCTCTGAATGTAAGTCTGGAAAACTGTCTGAGTCATCATAAATTACAAGAATGAAGTGTTGTTTGGTGGATTGTTTTCACAGCTGTGAGAAATGATCCGGATGCCAAAAAAAACAGCTTCTTTCATTGAGATAATGTCAACTAGGATTTTTGAAATAGCACCTGTAACATATTTGTTTCTGGACACCCGATGGTAAAAAATACTAAATATACGGCTTCATACGGCCCCTTCAGTATCGAAAATAGTATCGAGTATCGATCATCTTTAGTATCAGTATCGAGAATGAAATTTTAGTATCGTGACAACCCTACAATAATGTATTATAGAAGTATCAGATTGGGACTCAGAATCGGCTGATACTCAAAATCAAATGACTCTGACTTGGACCCAGTGTGAAAAAACCTAATTGAGTATCTCTATGCCCGTATCTTGTTTTATCATTTTCTTTTTCTTTTTCCTGTTATATTGGTCCCAACACAACCTCTACTGGTTACTCACATATTGTAGCTTGTGAAAGTGTAGGGTTAATTTCTGAGGTGAGTAAAAGCAAGTATGTTCTTTGCACAACACAAAAATATGTTTTTTGTTTATTTTCTTCTTTTATTTTCTAAGTGAATCAATAAGCTCTGTTGTCACCAGATAGCGCATTTGGTCCAGGAATTTTGCTCAAGTCCGCTTGTTCAATCTTGGTGTAATGCCTTGCTTTATAATTTTCCATCCATCAGTTCCCCCCACTAAAAACTCTAATTCACTAATGTCTAAAAATTGGTTGAATGGAAAATAAGAGAAAAACTTTTTTTTTTTTTTTTTTTTTGAAGAACATGCACAGTTTACTCCTTACTGCTAGAAAGCAGTTGTTTGATGCATCATCTTTTTTATTTGATCTAATTTGAAAAGTGGATGCAATGTACCCCTCATTTCAGGACTGTGGGTGGAGAGGACTGTGTTCTAACCACCAGAACACAGTGACAGTCATAACTGACAGTGTTGGACTTGTGTCATCCCTCTTTGTGTCGTCTGGAGCAGGTAGCGTGTCTGCTCTGTGAGGAAACCACTTGTTATTCAAAGTGTTATGCAGATGAATTCAGACATGGTGTCATTGTAGTGAGTCCCAGCATCTGTGTGTGACTGCGAACATGTTGGTGTGGGCTGGTCTTCTGTGGCTGTCAAGTGGCCAGTCAATCATCTGACAGTGGACTGAGTGTGCATGTGTGGGCATGCTGGAAAACCTCACTCCCTGTCCTGTAGTGACAGGTGTTGATTAGCATTTTGCAGGGGTTTTTGTGCATCTGCCTGCTTCCCTCAGACAGACAGACAGGATGAACAAAGAGCTGGCAGTGTTTGGGTTTGACTGTCAGCATGAACATTAAGTTGGAAAATTAGAGAATGTGACAGTGTGTTTGTAGTTGCGTGAGTGAATTTTTGTGACAACAGGAAGATGCAAGCAGACACAGAAGTAGAGTACTGGACATAGTCGGACTTTACTGCAGCTTTCGATTTATGGTGATTTCTTCTTCTATGAGACTGGTTGATTATCCAACTGTCCAGAGTCACATCAACACACTTGTAAGCATTTCTTCTACTTCATGACTGCAGTGTCCTTTGAATATTTTTTAACAAAATCCTCCTGCAGGATCAACAAAAGCAACACTGTGCATGGCTGAAAACACAAATAAGCATTTTTTTTCCTCTTCGCCTGCAGCATGAGCAGATGTCCAGGACGTGCGTAACACTTTGTGCTTGTGGTTGCAGCTTTGGTTAGCCGCAGCAGAAATGTGGTTCCTCTTCTCCGTCAGCTAGCTATTCCATCAGTGGAAGGATTAGCGTGGTTTTGTATTTTTCAAGGAATTAATTTACCGACTTCTTAAGTATCTTAGCAGTAAGTTAGGGGATGAGAGTAATCTTGGGGAGACACTCGCTCAGTCCCCAGAGGAGATATGCGTACCCCTCATTTCAGGACCGTTGGTGGAGAGGACTGATAGCAGTTCAGAGCAGAGGCAGCAGCAGGAACGTGGTGGAAGGGAAGCGAGGAAAAGCTAAACCCCCAAAACAGCCTGAATGTTTCATTGTTGGGTGACTTGGATCAGACAGATAGAGGGGTGGGATTTGGAGGGAGGAATGGTTATTAAAAATGCATCAGCCTGGGTGACATCTAATTTAGAAATGTTCAGATTTATTAACATGCACAATCATGGAAAGAGAGGGAAAATGAAGGTATAATTACGATTCCTGGTGATATTAAATTGATGAATGTAACCTAAGAAGCACAGTCATTAATGTTCAGGATTTTTTTTTAATGTATTTAACTGTTTGATCAGAGATGAAAAGGAAGATCACTGCTTCAGGTTGGGCAGTGCATTTTCACAAATTTCACTCCTTAATTTCCACTCATTTCTTCACTCTGGACTTTTTGTCAGGACAAAAGCAAATCTCCTCTCATTCATCTGATTGTAGCTAGTTAGGAAATTTGATAATGTTATGTATCAGCACTCAGTGGGTTGTTAAATAAATATCACCCTCCAAAAATATTTGGTTTTGGTTGTCAAACAAAATAATACAACACATCAGCAGTAATTGCAAAATGCACATGTTTTAATCCCTAACCATTGCTGATCTTACTGTGTGAGACACTTTTAACATATTCACTTAAATTTTTTTTTTTTATAAAGAGGTACAAGTGTGCTGTTTGCCATTAATTTCTGCAAATTTATACAACTGCAACAGAGATGTGCTGCTTATGATCCCACCACCACATGTGAAGCGGGAGTGTCTGCTTTTCTTTGTATGGAAATGCTGAATCAGCACAAGATAACTTGGATCGGTGGGTTTAAGAGTACATGATGACAATAAGACTCCACACATAAAGCAAAGAAAAAAAGCATTATTCACTTTGACATTTAGTTCATTTTTTGTTTAATTTTTCTAAATTGCTGTATGATTAAATCATCATGACTGTTATTTAAACTAGAGATACCTTGATCGGATACCCTGATCGGATATAGGCTCTGATATTGACAAATTAGCTGGATCGGATCTTGGATGAATGTGGCCGATCCAGCATTCCAATTGAGTCATTTCATTTAATTTCATTTCATTGATATCATAATAAATGTACGCTTTATTTATTAGAAATGTTCTTAATTTCATCTTTTATCTGTTAATTTGTTAACCTTTCTTAAAACAAGGCTAAATGTTTATGTCAAGCTTGATGCCTTCACTCACATGGTAAGGAATGCAGTCTATTCATAAAACAGTGGTATCGGATCGGTATCAGGTATCGGCCGATACTCCCAGCCCTGGTATTGGTATGGGATTGGATTGGGAAAAACTAGATTGATGCACCTTTAGTTAAAACTATGATTCTGTTCAGAAACACTTTATTCTGAGTGAAATGGTCCTTCCATCCTGACAGTAGTCAATACATCATGTATTCATAAAAACGGAGGAAAAAAGTCAGACCTCTGTGAGAGCTGCAGGTCTGTAAAAACTCAGCACAAAATGTTTCTTAGCAGTCTGAGAGCATTAGATGCACTTTGAAGGTCACCTTTCTGTGGGCAGAGATTGGTGTTACTGTGTGTTTTCATGCTGATCATGTAAGCAAGCTGTCTGTATCAGCAGTAACACCCCCCCCCCTTTCCAGGTTACTGAAGTCATCACTTCACCTCCATCTGAAACAACTTTTTTTTGGCCTCTCAGCACTTGATCCTCCACAGTATCTCACGGGTTCTTGACAGAATTATCTGAGAGTGCAGCTCTTTCTCACCTGGGCCAGTTCTACCTGAACACAAGCTGATTTGTTGCACTACACCACATCTCTCCTCGTCACAAGTTTCCTTATCGCTTTTGTCCCATATTGCGTCCCGTTGGCCACAATAATAACGCAAGCACGCAGCAGTGAACCTACGTGGCAGCAGAGGCGTAAATCGCGGGCACGCTCACGCTCTTTCTGCCATCAGCCATTGCTCCAGCGTGGCTGGATTTGCGTACTCCCCTCATCTGTTCAGTAGGTGGGGTTGCCATGGTGATGTGGCATTTGCAGTGCTGCTGATGGGAGCCATTGGTCTGCATCGCACACACACATAAAGGGCTAAAAATAGAGTGCTGGCCTGAGCAGCCCCCCTCTCTGAATATTGATTTTTATCTAATGATGCCTCTGAGGAAAAATGAAAGAGGGCAGAATATGTAAGAGCTGGACAGATGAGAGAGGTCTGCTTTCATTTTGGGGGAGTGCGAGCAATATGCTGATTTATCACTTCTCCCTCATTAGACCGATTCCTCCCCAGATTTTTAAAGTGCAAATTTTTTCACTTGTTCGCTTTGTACTATCATGTTGCAGATCTTCAGAGGAGCCAGATGTTGGTTTTTCTGTTGAGAGGTCAGCAGCTGTTGAAACTGGACCATTAACTCGATACACGTTCATTAGGGGAAGAGGTACGGGGTAAGATAGATGCAATACTGTTGAGATAAATGGCCTCTCATTAGAGCTCATTCATCTTTATCAATCCTGAATGAAAACATAAAGGCTATTTTTGTTGTTTCTTTCATTGAGGCGGGTATTTAGTTTGTTTTGCTCCCAGACTTGTTTAAAATGGAAACTAATGAACTGAAGTAATTGCTTTGTAAAAGTAATTTTTGTGGCATTTTATGAGAGAGAGCAGAGCTGACAGGATGTTTTGTAATTCAGTTACATGTTGCCAAAACACATGAAGACTGGTGCTGATGTGAGTTTGCGTGATGCAGTGACAAAGTCCTTCAGGTCAGTTTGTTGTCAGGGAAACCAGCATCAGTTTTTGTTGTTGCACTGTCCAGCTTTTCAATCATTAATTTCATCTTCAGTGGAAAAAGTGAAATGTTACACTTCTATGTGTTATTACGACAAGATGAACACTGAAAAAATGTTTCACTTTTTGTGAAACTGATTAGTTGAAAATTGGTTGATAAACAAATAAAAATGCTATTGATCTCATTTTCCATCTCTATCTGTACCAGCTGGAAATGTTTTTTTCTTAAGCTGGAATATATTCACACCAACATCATGTGGCGCCAGACGCTCCCATCACCAGGATGTGTCTAATTGCTTCTGCCAAGGTGTGAAAGCGCTCGGCGAAGCCTTAATTACACCTATCTCGCCCACTCATTCTGTTTGACAGCTGAAATCATTAAATACGTGAAGAAGACTGAACGAGTGGGAACGGGATGTGGGAATAAAGAGGAGGAGGTTTGTTGCGTTGAATATGTGAATTTCTTTGTCATCAGCTAGGGATTATGAATAGATGGGCTGCTTATCGCCCACCTGTCCCCCGTGTGCGCGTTTTGTATGTAATGTGAAGTAATGGGGCTTAGAGCAGAGAGCTGCAGCAGGTTAATGAAATGTTTTATTAGGAACAGTTTGGTAAATTGCTGTCTGGTGGCCGCTGTAGTGAAACTAGCAGATCAGGAGGCTGCATTGAAATTATTCTTGAAGAGAAAGTCAGGTTTCATAGCACCGTGTCTAATGATAATGTGAATTATCTTTTGAAAAAATGAACAAGAATTACTTTAATTTGCAGTGCACAATCGGATAATGTTAACTTTGGGCCAGGTTTGTGTGTATTAATGAATTCAGTTTGTATGTTTGCCTGCTATAGTCATTACTGCAGTTTATGCTTTTGTTTTACTCACTTGGCTAAATGTGTTTTTCCTTTAGTGTGAACTTTAAAGAGCCAGAGGCAGTGCGAGCGCTAACCTGCACCCTGTTAAAAGAGGATTTTGGCTTGACCATTGAGATCCCTCTGGAGCGCCTCATACCCACAGTCCCCCTGCGCCTCAACTACATCCATTGGGTGGAGGACCTCATCGATGGTCAGAAGCAACTGCGCAGAGGCATCGACATCGGTATTACCATCACTGTTTGTGTCACAGCCTGCACTGCTTCAGCCTTACAATGATGCAGTGGCACCGTTTTTAATTGTTTTCCATTGACTATTTCTTTGTTTTCCATTGTAGTCAAAGCAGATACTTTTAAGCATTACTCAGTCAAAGTTCCAAGTGAGGTTAGCCGATACTAGGACTGGGCGGGATGGCAAATTTTTCATATCACGTTTTTTTTTTTTAGAAATCCTACTGGTTTTACGGTATTTGACAGTATATAATATATATATATATATATATATATATATATATATATATAAATTGATTGTGAAGGTTTTGAACGTGCTGACGATCTGCCAAAACACAAAGATGTAGAACCATTTGCATGCGGCTGTGTCTACACCACGTTTTTTTTTCTCTCCCTCTCTACCAAGTCACACTACGTGCTTGTCTGCTTCATGTTGACATGACAGCAGGGATGTAATGATTACCGGTTAAACGATTAACCATGGTTAATTTCCCAACGATTAGGAATACCGTCTCAAATTTTAATTATCGTTAAAACCGTGACTGGTTACTGCACTTTGAAAAACTCCCAGTGATGCTGCTCATTGCTGGAAAAGCAGAAGCAGTCGCAGTTTGCTACATTTAATTTATGAAAACATAGCCGAAGGCAACGGAGGCACCCATATGGTAAATTTTCTTGATAGTTTTCCCCCTTTAAAAAGTACAAAGAAGACATTTAGACCCATTTTGGATATTTTTAAAGATGCTGGTGGGTTTTTCTATAATACCGTGATAAAAATGATAACCGTGATCATTTTGGTCACAATAACCGTGATGTTAAATTTTCATATCGTTACATTCCTACATGAGAGACACAGATGAACCAATCGGAGCGAGCTGAAGTGTGTCAGCGTGGTCTTGCTTTATTTACATCCCTCCCCTCTTTCCCAAATATGTGAGCAAGAGCAAGCATGGCTGCTAATGAGAGTACGAAAGTGAGGAGTTGCTCCCGAAGAATGTTAAACTTCGGTCATATGGAACTGGTTTGGATTTTCAAAGTTCGCAAGGATGAGGTTTGTACTTATGATGGAAATACGACCAGTGTTTTTAATCACGGTAGGAGAGCAGCCTAGTCTGCAGACAGTCAGAAGGTGAGGAGACGGCAGCCACACCTCCACCCACACAGGTAATGCAAGGTCGGGCCGCTAGAGTCACCTTAATTGTTCCCCCCCGTGATGGGTTCGGCGAGCCTATACCCTACTCCCTTCTTTTTTTCTTTTTCTCCTTCTCCCCCTTCACCCTCTCTCCCTCTCCCCTTCCCCCCTTCCCCCTCTTCCTTCTCTTTCTTTCTTTTTCTTCTTTTTCTCTTTCTTTTTCCTTATATAATTCTTTTTTTTTTTCGTTGATTTTTTTTTTTTCCTTCTTTCTTTTTTTTTTTTCTTTTCTCTTTCCAACCATCTTTCTTCTCTATTTTATATTTTTTTTCTGCTTTACCTCTCCTTTTTTTCCCCCCCCCCCTCCCTTTTTTTTTTTAACATTTTTTTACTCCTCTTCGTTCTTTTCCCGCCTTTAACCAATCCTAAACCCTTCCCCCTTAATTTTGGTATTCCTTTCCCCCTGGTTATATTCTCTTCTTCTTCTTTTCCTTTTTTTTCTTTTCCCCTTTTCGTTTCCCTCTCCACACTGCCCCGCCCCCCCTCTTTCCCTCTTTCCCCCTCCCCCCCTCTTTTTTTTTCGCCTTTTTACCGTTTAGGAGGATTTTAAAAATTAAAATTAAAAAATTATTCCCCTTTTCCATATATCCAAACCCATACTTAATTTATAATTTGGTTTTTTTTTGAATTTTTCAATATTTCACAATTTATCATGTTTCGTGGTCAATATAATACACCAGGGACCCCCTTTTCCTCCCCTCAAACCCCGGTCCCCTCATTTAGGAGCTCCCTTGCTGCAACATACCTGACTCCAATCAGTGGGTAATTAGCAAACTTGTGCTGAGCTTGACATCAAGCTCTGCATATGTCACAAGATGTGTTGCAGCCGGGCAGCTCATAATACCTGCAGGACACCGGCTCTTGAGGACCGGTATTGGGGATCCCTGCAGTGTTGCGATATTGTGACATTACAATATATTGCGATATTGTAGGAAATTAAGAGAAATTTTAGATGCTGCTTGGTACTTGGTACATGCATCTGATCACTGAAATGATAAAATGAGTCAAAAGCAATGAATTTCAATTTATCCATGTCCCATTTATAAAACTTGGACAGGTTTCTTTGCCACTAGGAACTCATAATAAAACCGTTTACAACTGTCCCTCTGGACATAAATATTGGCTGTTTTAAAGTTAAATTTTAAATCTTTTTTTTTTTTTTTTTTTTCCTTTTTGAATTGTCCCTCCAAAAATAATGCTTTTGAAGTGTTTTGTGACTGCAGTTTATTAAAAGAGAAAAAACCCATTGCACTCCTACAACATATCTGACTTGTCTTATCTGACAGTATAAGTAAAAGCCGTCTTGCTTCAGCTCCCTCTGTTATAGCAAAAAGCTGAGTTTACATACATTAATAATCTCCCAGACGTTTAAACTGGCTTTGCTGTGGGAAGATGTGATTATTTGTCATCATTTTTTATGCTTTAGATTAGAGCAAAACACGGTGCCAGTTAGTGCATCAGCACAGGGGCATGGGAATCCCAGTGTTCCCACTACTTGCAGACACTTGGATTCACCACTTGTGTCCACTCTGTTGATCAGCAAAACAAGACATTGTCTGTATTTCCATGCTTTTTGATGCCCTGTCAGGCGTGTTTGTCCTCTGTTGTGTCCATGAAGGGGTTTGAAGCAAATTGAAGCTGTCTGCTTGCTGATTGATCACCACTAGCTGCCCACTTACTAACGGATCTCTGTGAGAACCTGGACTAAATCATGCAGCTTGTTAGATTTACTTGATTTAATAATCAGTGCTGCAACTGACATTTATTGGTTCCTAAGTCCAAGATAATTATTCAGGAACACGCCACGTTTTTGGACATGGTTTCCTTCTTAGCTTAATTCAGTTTAAACAGCACAGCAGCACATTTCCATATTGTTTAGTGGCAGCCACAATCAATCCTCATCATGATGCATTCATCACTGTCAGCTGCTGGAGGTCTGCATGTGTTTCCTGTTTCCTCAGGCACTGGGGCATCTTGCATTTATCCATTGTTGGGAGCCACAATGAACGGCTGGTACTTCCTCGCTACAGAGGTGGATGACATCTGCTTTGACTACGCAAAGAAGAACGTGGAGCAGAACAACCTGTCTGACCTGGTTAAAGGTGAGGATGGTCCAGTTGTAGAGACATGCACTTACAGACAACACACAAATGCATCCTCACACTAGTCAACTTTATATTTTTCATTATCAGACTAAATAAGCAGCAATTATGGGTTTATTTTGATTGCCAAGGTGTTCAGTATCAGAGCAGCAAGTAGACTCTTATCTGTCTGATCTAGATTTGATTCCTATATTAAAACATAGAGACAGCCATCAAAACTATTAAATGTCTTCGAACATTAGCAAAATGTTTGAAGCAAAAATGTAGATGCCAAAAATCTCAGACTGTAATCAACAGTCTTTTTCCCATATAACTTACACATTTCTGTTCAACTTCCTGATTTCAGGGGGAGATTTTAGCATTTCTTATTTGAAAATTTCAGTCTCTTTGAGTCCACTGCACTCTGTAACGAGGTCTAATAAAATCAGGGCATTTATGAACTAAGTTTAAATAATTTTTCAAATCAGCGGTTGAAAATTTGTCTCCTGTGCATACCTTTGGTATTTGGAGTCTTACTTTAAAAAAAAGACATATATCCCTCTGATGTCAGCATCCTCAGTTTAAGACAGTTAATGGAGCATCTCACTGAATAATAAGCCATAAATTAGGGATTTTCAAAACAATTATTTGGCCGATTATTTTATTGGACAGTCTACTATTCTAACGACTAATTAGCCGATTTAATCTTTTCTGTTGCATGATTAATGAAAAATAAAATCTCAAGTAAATACCCCCCAAAACTGTATTAAATTACTTTATCATACAACAATTTTCCAAAGCTTAAAGTAAAATAAAAGCAGTGTCTGATTTTCATAACTTGGAAATTACCAGGGGTGCACGTCATTTTCTGGTTCTCACTGAACCAACAGTGGAACTTGGTTCTACTAATGAACTCATATAATCTAGAGGTATTTATCTGCACTTAAGTATTTTTAGAACTCATAAACACTAGAGATGTCCAGATCAGAGTATATATATATGTGTGTGTGTGTGTGTGTGTGTGTGTGTGTGTGTGTATATATATATATATATATATATATATATATATATATATATATATATATATATATATATATATATATATATATATATATATATATATATATATATATATATATATATATATATGTATATATATATATATATATATTAATACATTTGTAATCCAGACTAATAAGGAATTGATCATTTATGTCTAATAGGAAACTATTTGGTTATTTCCCCATTTCTCAAAATCATGGGAACGTTCGGTTCTTTATCTGTTGGACAGCAAATAAAACCAACACAGTAGATTTTAAATAAACCATTATAGAAGAGATCATATAATGTGTGCTTCGGTTTTACCCACTAAGTAACGGCAAACAAAGTTTAACTAACAGTCTTGTTTTTTTCTGTCACTCCGAGCCTGTCGCATCAAGTCACACAGCAGCAGCCCTGTCAAAACGCACAGGTTCACGCGCTCCTACCACTAACGTTAAACCAGCACATCGTCACGTTGCATCTTTAAATATGAACAGTGTGTTACATATTATGTTGAGTTTATTGTTGTATGCTTTGATTAATGGACCAAACTTTCTAAAAGCGGCTCAGTTCAGCGCTACAGCCACCTTCACTGTAGTTAATGTCTGGATTAACAGCTGCTGCGTTTGTTACACTTGAACTCCTGTACTGCCCGGTGATGCTGCATGTTACAGCGCTGAGCTGTTGCGGGACTCCGGCGGTTCATATGAGGCAGAATCAAACCCAACCGCTGGTCATTAAACTGTAACTGACAGGAAAACCACTCGGAGGAAAAAGAGGTGCGCCCATTGGGGCATCTCTGTGGCCAGGAGGCATGACATTTTTCGAACATGTATGTGGCGAGTGGGTGTGGCGGCAGGTCGACAGCCGGATTTGACGTTGAGGATTTTTTAAAGCAGAGTAGTCGACGTCAACGACAAGTCCTACAGGCCTACCATAAATCTTCAAACATTAATTAGCTTCTGTATGTCTGGTTCCCGGACTATGGTTGCTGTATGACTTGCATGTGTTTCCCTCTTTGTGCAGCATGGGTTAAAACCTTTGACAGCTGTTTAATCTCTGAGAATCAACAGCATACCAGAAGGTGTTACCCTTTGTGTCGCACACAGAGGGTTTTTGCACCTGGGTTAGTCCCTCTGCTCCATGACAGAGAGCATCAACCCAGGCAATCCGTAACTTTTCCAGCTGTGAGAGAGAGAGAGCATCGTCAGCACAGCATCTCCTGCTGTGATGTGACTGTGTAAACAGCATCTTTGGAAAAAAAATCAAGAGCAAATGGTCTGCATTTGTCTGAGAATCTCTGGTTTAGGGGGAGAATAATCATGGGCACATTTAGAAGCCCTGTTTTGGAGGGCACGTTGTGAATTTCACACAGAGGTGCCATGAATGCAAAGCATCCAGCTTACAAATCCTCACCCCATCTCTGTGTTTTTAAAAAAGTGTAGTTTTATTTAGAATTATTGAGAAAATGTTGACATACATTGGAGTTACATTGTAGTGACAAACGTGTGACCAATGTCTAAATCTTTCCATTGTCAACATTTCAGTTTTTTCCTTTTTTGTTACAAGTAAACAGCAATTGAACGATGAGCAGTGGATGCATTGTTACATAAAGAGAGCGCACACTAAAGACCGCGAGACTTTGACATCCTGATAAGTAAAATAAAGTGTTGTTTTTTTTCCTTTCCTCAGTGGTGAAAGTCCCTCAGAAGACTTTGCTGATGGATGCCTTGAAAGAAGAAACAGAAATAGTTTATGACTTTTGCATGTGCAACCCTCCATTTTTTGCCAACCAGCTAGAAGCAAAGGTAAACATTTATCTTGAATAGTTAAGATGTTTTGCTGGACTCCTGTTTGAATCTTTTTATTTTAAAGCTTTAAACCTGGAGGATTTGCCTCCCTGAGAGGAAGTAGAATGAAACTAAGAGGCCTATAACAGGATTTTATCCTGATCTCTGTCTGTCTTGTTGCTCTCTCCAGGGGGTAAACTCCAGGAACTCACGACGACCTCCTCCCAGTTCAGTGAACACAGGCGGGGTGACGGAGATCATGGCGGAGGGTGGTGAACTGGAGTTTGTCAAGAGGATCATTCATGACAGCTTGCAGCTCAAGAAGCGTCTTCGGTAAGGAAAAAGTGTAACTTTATTTTTTATTTTTATTTAAGGTGTAACCTATCAACAAAAACCACCTGACCGCTCTTACCACAGACAGTCTTTTGGACTGCACAGCTACACATTCAATTAACGTATGGGTGGACAAGTGTGCTGCACTTTTAATGGTTATGGAGAGGCGTGGAGAGCTTTAAATTGCCACTGAGAGCTCCAGTGAAGAGGAGATTTCAAGAGGGGAAATGGGCAGATGGTTTGCAGCTCTGTGATGGAGCTGTCACCCACAGTTGCTGTAATGGTTTTGGCACACGCCCACCCTGTGCTGCATCCGGAATCCCACAGGGAGCAGCTGTGTTTGGGTGGGTGGGTGGAGGTGTCTCCAGCGGCCGTCATTTTACCCTCCCCCGTTAGCAGGGCTGTCACCAGGGCAGCCGAGTGAGACCTGGGTAGAGTGGAGCTAGTAAAACTGATTAGACATGCCACACCTGCTTGGCCTCCAACAGAGTGGAGAGTGTATGTGAGTGTTGCAGTGAGTGTTTTCATGTTGCTTTAGTGGGGAGAAAAGTGTCCTGAGAAAACCGATGTGAACACCTGCTCTTGTATCGGACTCTTATAGTGAGGAGAGTGGTCAGAAGGAACGCAGACTTATTTAACAGATTTGAAGCTCCAGACTGAACCAACCGGAGCCGGCTGTCACCTCCCAAAGGCATGCTGGGATTCCAGAGCTACCAGGTGTCCATGGAAACACTGCCAGCCCTTATGATTGGCCTTGGGAGACACCCTGTCACCCGCCCTGCTCCTAATTTCCCTCTTTCCACAAAGGGGTAATTACTGTCAGACAGCAACGACTATGATAAGCAGCCAGATACTCAGAACTGCAGTTAGAGTTGATCTAATACGCCTAATTCATCATGCTGTTTATCAAAACGACCTTCTTTGGCTCTAAAGTCATAATTATGTGTGCTTCTGAAGTGTAAGGAGGGAAGACTGAATATGGAAGCTGATGCAGCTGCACATGAGAGCTGCTGATGGAGGTTAGTGTGGTATTCAGGAATCTCATCTGTGTGTTACTCCCCACTGTGATGAAAAGTGGGGGAACATCTGCGAATATTAGAACTGATCAATATTTCAGTGTGTCAGCTGTGGCTTGACATGTTGCACTCCCAGCTCCTTTACCTTCTGGGCATCATCACACCTACCCAACATAAGAGTCATTGACAAGAAAAACAGTTTGGGAGAGCTGATTTTTATCCACACAGGTGTTTAGGTGATTGGTCCCTTTGAGGGAAAAATCTGAGGTTGGCTTTAAAGGAGACTATGATCAGAGCAGAGACCATTTAGATGCATCTTTATCAATAACCTGTTATTATTCTGAATAAAATGGCAATAATCTGTCAGTGTTTTCTTATGAGTTAATTACTAGAAGTGATAATATGTGAGGCCAGGGATATGATATTAATTATGAGCTGATGCTGAAGGTGTGTTTCTGAGAAAAATTTTTTGAAGCAAATCACACCTTTTCTGTTATTCTTCTGTATTAGCCACTCTTTTCATTCTTTTATTTCTACATTACAGCAGCTCCACTTTACAAAATATATTCAACAGTGTAAATGGCAACACAGTTCAGTAGCTTTCAAAGTATTTTAACCTTATTCTTAGATGATCTTATGCTTGTATTGAATGTGTTGTAGGGCTGGACAATAATTCAATATCGATATATATCGATTGATAGAAGATTTTTCAATAGAAAAAAAAAGAGGGCCGATAAAAGTTCAATATAGAAACACAGTTTTCCGCTGTAGCCTATCAGGTAGCATGATACTACAGTCACTCCTTCTGCCAAAACAATCACAAACGCAGACCCGGGCAAAGGCTGAATTGGAATTCAGTGTTTGTGTGATCTTAATTATTAGGGCTGGGAAAAAATATCGATACACTAAATATCGCGATATTTTTATGTGCAGATTTCATATTGATATTTAAAAACGTGATATTGATATATTTAACCAATGAAATATCGCAAGATTTCCATTCTCCTAATAAATCTTGCAAGATTTCACAAAAAACCGTGAGATTTCGGAACAGAACGACAGAATCTTGCGAGATTTCATCGTTAAAATAGATTGCTACCGCGTTTTTAAATATCAATATGATATCAGCATGTTGCACCGCTGCACGGTGGTGTGGTGGTTAGCACCGCAGCCTCACAGAAAGTTGCTAGTTCAATTCCCGGCTGGGGAGGGGGTTCGAACAATTCCAACTGTGGCCTTCCTGTGTGAGTTTGCATGTTCTCCCCGTGTATGCGTGGGTTCTCTCCGGGTACTCCGGCTCCTCCCACAGTCCAAAGCTCATGTTAGGTTAATTATCACTCTAAATTCCACTAGGTATGAATGTGAGTGTGAATGGTTGTCTGTCTCTCTGTGTTGGCCCTGCGACAGACTGGCGACCTGTCCAGGGTGTACCCCCCTCTCGCCTATAATAGCTGGATAGGCTCCAGCAACCCCCACCCTAACTGATAAGCGGTCAGAAAATGACTGACTGACTGATATCAGCATGCGAAAATATCGCGATATTTCAGTGTATCGATGTTTTTTCTCAGCCCTATTTATTGCTGTACAAGTAGGTCATTCAGCAAAAGCTTAAATGGCCAGGGCTGCACCTAAAATGGCCTTTAATTTGATAATAGCTTTTTTCTTTTTTTTTTT
The DNA here is from genome assembly GCA_023101725.1 of Atherinomorus stipes. Classification (NCBI taxonomy): domain Eukaryota; kingdom Metazoa; phylum Chordata; class Actinopteri; order Atheriniformes; family Atherinidae; genus Atherinomorus; species Atherinomorus stipes. The sequence continues at coordinate 307,858 of JALJCO010012917.1, read as the reverse complement.
TTTGATAAATATTGATATCGATACATACACAGATTTTTTTTTTTTTATCGATAAACTTTTTTTCTATATCGTCCAGCCCTATGTTAGAGCATGGGCAGGTTTTACTACTAGGTTGCATCACCTTTTTCTTTTCCTTTTTCTTATCTCTGTCCCCCATTTGATGCAGGATGTTAGCGGCTCAACAGTTTAAGACCTCTGTTTCTGCATTTTAATTGATAATGGACAGATAAAGACAAGCCGGTTTGGTGTGGAGCCATGCTCAACAATACAAGCAGTGTTTAGCATTGCTTTGCTGAAATAAATTAGGCTTTCCCTGAAAAGACGTTATCTGGGATGATACGCTGCTCCAGAAGCTTTATGTAATGTTCAACATGAATGATTTCTTCTCAGATGTGCAAGTTACCTTTGCCACAGGCAGCAATGCACTTCCATACATCACGGATGCTGGCTTCTGAACTGTGAAGTGATAATAAGCTGGATGGTCTCTCTGCTTTTTAGCCTAGAGGATGCAACATAACGAGCCATCCTGCCAGACTGGCACTCCCTAATGTGTTCATCTCTCCTCTCCATCTGCCCCAGCTGGACTCTACTACTCATTGATCAGACCAACCTCATATTTTTATTGCACAGCAGAGATTATTGATTAGGCTTTCATCAGGGGATGACTTCAAAACAGCTTTTCCTGCCCTGCAGGACCATGCACACCCGGATGTTTTCCTGTCTGTCTTGTTTTCAGTTTGCCTTTGTGTTACTCCCTAAAGCCCACCTCTGGTCGTTTGATCTCTTCTTTGTAGTTTAGGTCTGGGCTGTGAGCCCCTGACACAGTCACACATGAATACACACACATGGTTGGTTGATATGGATTCTTCTTTCTGCAGGTGGTACAGTTGCATGTTGGGGAAGAAATGTAGCCTGGCACCTTTGAAAGAGGAGCTGAGGAAGCAAGGGGTGAGCATCTACTGAGACCCAGAACAAAGTCAAATCTGCAAATTCATTCACAAGCTCAGTTTTTCATGCAGGAACACACAGCCCTGTGCAAGCAGCGATAACGGCTTATTAAAATAATCTTTACACTCATTTCAAATTAACACTCCGTGCACTGATGATATGCACTGTGGAAGAAGCAGATCAGCCTTTTCTAATAAGCCAATAAAGCAATGTCACAAATGAGCCATGAATTAGCCACTTTCTGTCAGCAGTGCATGACTGAATCACATGCCACTCTGTAGCTAACATGCATTAGCATCATTAGCCTAACTAATAACCCAGCACATGACTCCTGACTGCTTCAGGCCTCTGGTCCTGTGCCAGTCTCTTTCCTCACATGTTCAGAGAAAACAGGGAACACCCGTCCCTCCTGCACCTGCTAGCTCTTGAACCTCTGGAAGCGGTTCGAGGCTGCCGTTGCTGCTCATCAGAGTAAGTGCAGTCTTGGCTTAGATCCAGGGTGGAGACTGAAGCTTCATTTTAAAGTGTGTGTAAAAAGAAACCTGCTCTAGTTAATATGCTAATGCCTTTATCATCCATTACACTGTTTTCTCCTCACTCTCCTGTTTTCTAAGTGTTTTAACAAATGCACAATGGACTTGGAGCTGTTTTGGCTTTACAGCTTTATCTAAAATGGCTTTTCAAATAACAAAGAACAGATGTTGTTCTGGTTCTTGGTTAAACTGTCATGTATTTTAATCAGAAATGAGTAAAAATAGAAACCAGACAGATCTAACTGGAATCATGACAGCATTGCCAACAAAAGGGCGAACATTTCTTTGCAAAGTGGGTTAAACATCTCATGTACATGCTTACAGCCCTTTTAGCCCAGTTGTATGATCAAAATCATCTGATTCGTATCTCACTGGTCAAGGACACCAGGACTACACTAACCCTAAACTCCCACTGCGTAAACTGGATCACTATGAAACTTTCGGTCAACTGGGGGAACGTTTACCTGATCACACCTGCAGCACTAGATGTAAAGTTCTCATTGTGTAATTGAGCACAGTGAGCATTTGTTCCTGATCTGCTTTCGATTTCCTTTTTGCTCAGGTCCCTAAAGTGACCCACACTGAGTTCTGCCAGGGACGGACCATGCGGTGGGCGCTGGCCTGGAGTTTCTATGATGATGTTGCTGTTCCAGTAAGTTTCTGCTAATGTGTAGTCTTGATTGATTTGTGCCGATAGAAGTAGGCAACAAAATTAGATGACAGAATTTGGGACTTTCTGTAGAGCCGACTGTCTTCAGATTCACATATCCACAGACCTCCCTCCTCAATAATGCACCACCTCTGCCCCTCTCCTCACTGGATCCTCGCTCCCTCCTGCCCTGGTCCATTATGTGCACTTACTCCTTCCTCATGGGAGATGTTTATGGGATTTATAGCATGCTGTAGCCAGGCAACAGTTGCCAGGGCAAGACTGCGCTCACACCACGCCACTGACTTGGCTGTACAAGGAGAGTCGTAAATAAGCAAAAATAACAAGTGGCAGAGAGAGAGAGAGGACAAGAACTGAAGCCGCTTTGATGCCGGATCAAATCAAACAAAGGATGGCAGGTGGAGGAGATGATGGCTGTTTGTTGGACTCCTCTCTGTTTTGGTCTTTTCTGCACAAAAGCAGTTGAGCAGAATGATTGGCCTACATTTCCTCCTCTTACCCTCTTACTCCTCCTCCATGCTCGCGCAGACCCACAGTTATTCACGCTCGGGAGCTGCTCACCATCATCACCAGGCAGACCCTCAAGCACGTGTGTTTACTATGTGATTGTGTGTGTGGTTACATGACAGAAATTTCTGCATGTATGATTCTTTGCACAGTCTGCAGCCCAGTTCTGCCTTTATGCATCTCTGTATGATCATCTATGTATGTGCTTGGCAGGCTCATTAGTGTTATATATAGACCATAACATATGTGACGGGCATGCAGCTGTGACCTACTTCACCAATCTCTGGCCTCTGCAGCCAGCTAACTATTATTACTACCAATACTAGTGAGGAAGTTTAAATATCTGGAGACACAAAGGTTAACTAAATGTCATCCAAGAGGAAATTCCTTTGAGTGGAACAGTTTTAATGGTTTTAAAAAGAGTTTGGATATGCCATGTTGTAGAAGTGCAATGCAAGATATTAGTAGTATAAAATGTGTGTAAGTGGTTTGCACAAACTGCATTATTTGAATGCATTTATAAGTTAATTTCCATTAGCTGTTGAGAGTCTCTCTGCTGAAGGACCATCTTATGCTAAATTACCTGTCAAAATTTTTTTTCTTCTTCTTCAAGGATAAAAATCACAGTTTCCATCAAGGATGTCTCTGTCTCCTTCCAGTAACACATGTGGTCTGGAGAGGCACCTCAGTGTCTTTAGTGTCTGCTCATGTCTGCATTGTCCCAGAAAGCTGTCCATGCATCCTCAGCACTGGTTGTCAGATGGTTGAACGTATTCTTAAACTCTTCACACCTTCAGTGTAATCTTGGAGAGATTGCTGAAAATAACCATTTCCCTTCTGTGATATAAAAAAACGCATCACTTTTGTATTTTTGAATGATTAAACATTTGTAGTGTTGTAGACAAACACGATTAATGGATATTACATCTGATAATTGTGGTAGCTAGAGGCAAAATAGGTGTCTGCACAGGCAGACAGAATAAAATGACATGTTTGCAGAAAAGACTGCAGGGCTTGTCGCTGCCCCACTGCTCCTCATACAGGACTCTGGCAGGAGAAGGGATCAGGAAGGTCCAGAGTCCATGCAGAGGTTTGGAACTAAAAGAAAATGGGGGTTGGGAGGAGGAAATGATTTTCAGTGTTTGCCTGAAGATGAAATCTGCAGTAATTTGTTTCTCCATTGTGTGTATGTTTATTTGTTAGGATGGGATGAAGTGTACATGAACTGAGGAGGTAACATTGGATTGTACCAGCGAGGGGCAGCTGCTGTTGAACTTATGTTTTTACATTGTCTCGTTTTTAAAATTGGGTCTGGTTTTTACTGCAAGGTTGTGTTCTATGCACAGTGCGTGTCTGTGAGGTGAGAGTGGGTAAGTGGGATTAATAATAGAAGGAGAGAGCAGCAGAGTCCAAAGAGGATGTAATTCAGTGGAGATGAGCACATGTTCAACTGTGCACGTGGGTTTTTTATGCTTTGTGTTGAAGTCTGGGGGGTTGTGTCTGTGTGTGTTTGTATAGCTTTGTATTGGTAGAAGAGTCTGTGCCAAGAATTTGCAGTATGGCTTTGGATTGATGGATTTCATTGATTTCCTTTCTTTGTTTAATGAAATGCAAGTCTTGCAGAGCATGTGGAGTAGGGGGAGAGCCGTCTGGGACAAACAATGAGGATAAAAAAAAAAAGAAAAAAAACAGGCAAAAAAAAAAAAACAAAACCTTCCTTGTAACAAACAACCAAACAAGGGAGCATCCATTGTCGACCCATTAATTAGAAGTGTCCATCTCCTTTCAATATGCATCTACAAGGAGAATTACTCTGACTAAAAATCTATAGTTCACTCATTAAAGAGCTTCCTTTTAAAAGTGAGCTATGATTTATTTTTAACATATTAAGTACATATTAAAATATATCTTTGTCAAGGCAGCAAAACAGATTTTTAGTGATTTTATTAAGTTTAATGTCAGTAAAAATTTAAAAAGTCAATAAATGCAATTTTGCAGATAAAGTTTTCGAGCATGCTCAGCTAAACCAGTAACTGGAACCTGACTCCAGATCAGTGCAGCAGTGTGAAGGTCACAGTCCACTCCTCCACTCTGCCGTTTGTAGGTCAGTCGGCCATGCTGTCTGCTCCCTCGCTGCTGCAGACCCCTGCTGCCTCCCCAATTACAGTCTGACTGCAGGGACTCATAAGTTCAGCGTTCACAAAGCTGCTGCTGTGGATGTGTCGCGGACGATTGCTGCACAGTGTTCACATTCAGATGTGGTTCATTTATGACCTCCGCCGCCATTACAGCCTGACATTAGAGGAGATTAGAAAGAAGCCGTTTGCTTTACTGCAGGTTCAGGTGCAGTTTGTATCATTAGAGCTCTCTCTTGTGGTGGGCAACAAACATCAATCCTCTTTACACTCGTCCTGGATACAGACATGCAGGAATGTGGGTATTATTAATCACTTACTGATGCTGGGGATTATGAGTAAGTTTTTGAATTTGCATGAAAACTTTGAGATTTAAGAACAAAGAATGGAACATTTAGCTGAGGTTTTTAGTATATTTAGCTGGTCCTCATTTGTCAGTTGCAAAGCAGAGAGACTTATCAGGACAAGCATTTCTCTGAATAAAGTTAAAGACTGTTTATTCTGTTTATAAACATCTTAAAAAATGATCTCAGAGATTTTTAAATGCGATAAGATGTGACATAGCTTGTACTGAGTACATGCTGCCCCCTGCTGGCAGTTTTGCTTTCACCTTCAGACTCATCATGTGGCCAAAGAGATGGAATATGAAGCTTTGGGTTGGAGGGCTAAACTAAACCTGCCGCTCAGGCACATATACTGGGTTACACAACAGTGCTTATTTACTTTACTTGTCTATTCAAGTTTTCATCTCTCCAGTAAATTCGATTTTTTGTGCATCCTTTGATTTTTGCAAAATGCACATTCATTCAAATCTTATTCATCATTCTCAGTTCAAGTGAAGCACCATGAAATGACGAGCAATAAACGATAAAAGAGGCACAGTAACTGTAAATAAAGCAAAAAAGGAACACTGACAGAATTTTAATGAGATATTTATAGATCATACATTTTAAACCTAAAACATTTAAACATTATATTTATTTAGATCTAAAACTGCCTATTTTGTGGATTTGCTTCAATTTATATGACTGACTTTTTATCATTACACTAAAAGCATTGTGACACTTTGGGTGTAACATGTTTACAGTGGATATAAAAGTGAGATTTAACAAGAAAAAGCAAATCTAACTCTATGTTAGGTGGAGCAAATGTACAAAATAAAAGTATGTGATTGGTCTGCAGCAAAAGAGCCATAGTACGCTTAGTAATGTCAAATTCAAAAGGTTAAAGGGGAAGTTCAGAATTTTTGACATAGGGCCTCATTTACAAGTGATCCAGGATCCTACTAATCACTGGAGAGAGTTTCATTTTATTTCATCTCATTATTCAAGTTCCAGGAGGTCACCAATGCTAATGCTAGGGAGAGTCATTAAGAATCTGCTAGGCTGTCATTAAAACCAATCTTATCCACTCCACAGAACATCCGAAGCAAATCAGCAAGCCTATCTGTGTAAATGCTGTGTTAAACTGGTAAACTCGTGTTAAACAAGTAAAACTCCAGTTGTGGAATGATATACTTTGCTTCCGGGTGGTAATGTTACGACCTTTGTCAGAGTATTCCGGTTCATAGAGATATGGTGACAGATGGAAAAAAGTTTAAAATCATCTTCAAAATCCGACATATCCTCATTCCTTTCAGATGTGGCCATAGTTTAGACTGTACATTCGCGTAATCAGATTACTTCATGCACATAGCAGCAGATGACATCACTCCGCTGCCGAATACAGGAAGTAAAACTTTGTAAAAGCGTCTCAGCAGTAACAATCAAAATGCAGCAAAATGCAGGTTAGTTTATTTGTAATATTATTCTACGGCATTTACACAGTCTGAAGTTATAAATGATTTGCCTCGGATGTTATGTGGAGTGGTTAAAGGCAGGGTAGAGAATCCTGGAAAAACGGTTCGAGCAAGCTACATTTTAGAAAATACACCCCACCCCAGCCCCGAAACCACGCCTCCAGAACACAGGAGGGTGTGCGTCGATGGTTGTCGCCGAACATAACCAAGAACAGCCGAGTGGCTAGCTTGTTAGCTTCCTAGTAAACAGCAGAGGAACCATGTTTTCTATAAAGTGAAAATTATCTCACCTCCAACTTCTTCTGTGGTGTGAAACATCCTCACTGCAAACACCAAAACCTCCATGACTTGATCCACATCCATTTTTTTCTTTTTAAGAGCAAACAGGGGCGTAGATAAGAGCAGCGAGCAGCTAAGTTTGTCTGCACTGTGAGACGCTCACGGTGAGTTGCGAGCGTGCTCGGGAAGGGTGGCAGGGGGACAAACGGCGGTCTAGTTTGATGGACATATAATCATTCAATCAATCAGCCCGTTCCACAGGTGATTAATTTTTTTAACTTTTGTGTCAGAACATTTAATTAATTGGCTGCAATCGGGGTGTGAAGAAGACTTTAAGCAATATAGTAAAAAATGCTCTTGGAAAACATCATCCACCCTGCCTTTAAGATTGGTTTTCATGACAGGCTAGCGGATTCCTATTAACTTACACTAGCATTAGCATCAGCGACCTCTTGGAACTAGAATAATGGGATGAAATATGTTGAAACTGTCTCCAGTGATAAGTAGTATACTGGCTCACTCGAAAATGAGGCCCTATGTCAAAAATTCTAAACTTCCCCTTTAAGCATGTTTACAATGGCTGGTAGAAAGTTTGAGATTATTATTTTATGAGATTATCATTAGATGTTGCTGAGATCATGCAAGAAATTATCATGAATTTCTTTTTTAAATGTTCTTACTGACAACAGAGCCTTAAACAGGGTTCCCACACATCCTGGAAAACCTGGAAATTGATTGACCAATTTTCTAGTCATGGAAAACACATGGAAATGAGAAAAAAATATTAAATGTCCTGGAAAATTATTTTTCCTCCCTCTGTTTCTCTTTGCCTTGTCGGTGAACACAAACAGATTAAACATTTTATGCATGTATGTCTGTTTTCAGCTGCCTTTAATGGGCAACAGTGAGCTGTAGCTTCTCTGCTTCTAGCTGGCACAGCGCCCCGCATGGCGCTACCAACCAGAGCGGTTATTCTCTCGGAGCAATTCTCTAGCAAAAACACTGAAAGACCTGCAGGAGAGTCAAGAAGTTACAATAACAGAATTTTTTTTGTCTGAACATTTTCATTTAGATGCCATAGCTTTGTTTTATATTGGCCTTTTTTTCACTGCAGGATACGATTTGATTTTGATTTTTATATTTTTTATTTATTTTTGCATTGATTTTTAAAGGTATCAGATGCACAAAGTAAACTAAGTAAACAGTACACAGATGAACTAAAGGAAATGGTTTTGGTGATATAGTGAATTTTTAAAAATATTTTGTGGAGGAAGCACAAGATGGAAAGAGGGAAAGAAATAAACATTGAAGCAATCTGGTTAAATGTACAAAATATAAGGTACAATTGTAAAAAAAAAATTACACTTCTCCAAAGCTTGGGGTGGAACGTATTAGTCTGGTACACCAGCATGACCAACGCCATGTTTGAGATACACAGCAGGTCAGTCTGGATTCCTTCCTGTGGAAAGTGATTTCCACTCCGGTAAAAAATTGACCGGACCAATCACAGCGCGGGAGGTTGGACTTTATGATACTTCTTTTTCGGTGACTCAGTTTTCTAACCATAAACGGACAGGATGGCAGCTGCAGAGGAGCGACGATATAACGATGCCATTTCTGATATCTAAAATGAGCTGCATGTGTCCTTAAAACCCACAACAACTTGCTGCTCTGAGGACTTTCCTTTTACAAAAAGATGTTTGCGTCACCTCCGTGTTTCTCTGATTGGTTCTCTCCAGTTCAATTTGTTTCTGTTAGTCCCCTCTCGTCTCGAGTTGAAAATCAGTCTCCAATGGAAGGAACCCAGACTACTACTTCTTCTTCGGATGATTTCCGGCAGACGAGGTGCCATGTGGCACATTGCTGCCTTTCCATGTGTGGCCAACCAGCGCAACTTTTACATATCACACAGCCGCCCGGTGGCTGCAAGGAAGACCGAGAGCGCCCTGATAGCAACGTCCTGGGCAGGACTTGACCCCAGACTGTATCTCATACATGGCGTTGGTCAGGCTGGTGTACCAGGCTAGGAATTTGTTAGTGTATGTTGTGATAACTTGACTTGTACTGTAGTGCTGAAAAAATCCTGGAAAAATCCTGGAAAACAATTTCAAGGAGAAGGTGGGACCCTACTCAGAAAGATGGCACTTATTGTTGATTTGTCTGACATCTGCGAGGGGAACCAAGTTAAAGTTTTGTACAGCCGAGCAGTTTTCTCTGTTCAGAATAATCTCCAGTGCAGATTGTTGCACATCTCTCTACCTGTTTTTTGTCTCAGTCTCCTCCCAGTAAGAAGCGTAAACTGGAGAAGTCACAGAAACCGCTGTCGTTCAGTCTACCAGAGGCAGCACTGAAGGAGCTCCAGACCAAGGCCTCGGCTGCAGGCTGCACCTCCTGCAGCCCTGTGGACAGCGTCACTGCTCTGCTGGAGAAGACGCTCACTGAGCTGCGGGTGAGCCTTCTTCCTGCATTAGCACCACTTCATCTTGTTCGTCTCGTGGCATCAAACCAACGGTTTTGCGATTATCAGCAACTTTAAGTTTTCTTTTATGCAGCCTTAGATGTGAGATCACAGGTTAAAATAATAAATTTAATTTAGCAAGAATACTTGAAGTAAATCATCAAAACAACCGGTTTTGCTGCTTTCTTGCTGTTAATGGTTTTGATGCCAGCTCCAGTTTGTGCAAAATAATTTTTGGGCAATGAATGGCAGCTAATTGTGGGTTAGTTTGGTACATATTTACAGAATTGGCTTTATTCCGCAGGTGTTGCATAAACGGGTCCCCTGTGGAAAGCGGGAGCAGAGCCTCTTTTTGACCGCTGTTGAGAACACGTGGATCCACGGACGACAGAAGAGACGAGAACAGAAACGTCAGTTGAGAGAGCTTCCTAGGGCGCCTCACTGTCCTGGAACAAGTTCTCAACCCAGTGTGGCAACAGTTGCTCCTGGCACACCCACTCCCTCCCAAAATCCGCCTGCCTCCACATCAGACAGCAGCAGTCAGGATGATAATGAGAAGAAAAGTATGTCTTCACACGACTCAAGCAAAGAAAAAAAGAATGAATCTGAGGAACAAGAAGAGGTTTCAGAAAATGTAAAAATTGGAGACGAGTACATGGAGTCCTCCACCTGTGCAGACACGGTTCAGGAAACCGACATGAAGGAAGCGCTTGCTGCGCCTGGAGAAACGCCCTCCACACGCCCTCGGAGCCCCAGTGTGGTTGGAAACTTCCTGTTCAAGTGTCTGCTGAATGTGATGCGGGAGGAGAGCAACGTGGGGATTGAGATGCACTGGGTCGAGGGTCAGAACAAAGACCTGATGAACCAGCTGCGTACTTACCTGATGAACACTCTTTTAAAAACAGTGTCAAAGTCTTAATGTTAAGATTGAATGGATCTGTATTCAAATGGTTCGTTCAGACATTATTTAGTGCAGTATTCGTTTTAGGAATGGTTTTTCAATAGTTTTCCATTAAATACAACACAGCTGGAGATTCGTATAGGTAGAATTACATAATCTGATTGCTTTATTTAGCATTTTAAGTATTATACAGATTACTGTAATACTTTGTTCTCAAAGTTGTCAAAACATTTGGAATAAATTACATTTTGTAAAATTTTTGCATCTCTGTTGCATTTTGAATTAGTTTTTTGATGATGCAGTATCACTGAATGACCACAAGAGAGTGCAAGTGTTTCCCGTCATAATTTCTTGTTTTAACCTCTATGAAATATGCTTACTTGAACATATTTCGAGCAAATGTATTGCAACTAGTGGTGAGTTTTAAATTTACAATTTGTATACTTTAGGAAGTTTCCTTCCTGTGTTAGAAGAACTTTCAGTATTTTTGTACACTGTTAGTTGTAGCTGACACACTTCCTCACCAGAGTCGACTGAATAACCGGAAAGACCTCAGTATCCAGCCTTGTGCATGTGCGTACGTGCGCACTCCCTGTTATAAGGGGGGAAAGACAATTCCTGTCAGTACAGCATGTTCCTCAATCGTGTCTGGACTTTGACTCTGTTTGCGTGTCTGACACAGGGAGGGTTTTTGTTATTAACAGAAAGCTGCTGGGAAGTCTATGGGATATTAGAAATCCACTGATAGGAACCGCATGCAAACACGAACACTAACTTGATTTGGGTAGATGTCTTCGGATAATGGACTGGATTTAATTTGTGTTGGCTGAGGCGGAGCCAAGGACAGCATTGTGTCAGTGACGTCCAAATGAGGAAGTAGAAGTATATAGGTGAGGGTGAGTCATCTGAGATCTTGTCAAAGTAGATACAAGTCTTTAAAAAGTTATCTACGTTATTCAAAATTTTGTGAGCACATTTATTAATTTAACACACTCACACAACGAGAGGAAAAGACACACCTAATTGTCATTTGTCCGGTGGTCGCTAACTTCTGGGTTTAATAAATCAACAGTCTGGCGGCGTTTTATGCTGGTAGCGGGATATGAATCACTCGAGCTAACATTGAAGTCGTGCTCCGTGTTTTGCTTTTCTCCCTCTGTCATGCATGCAGGGTGGGAGGGTATTTGTCTGTGGGCGGATACAATTACTGTGTGATTCAAAAACCGTATTTGTTCGTACTACTTTGAGCGCCATCTTGTTTGTAACTCCCCTACGTAAGTGGTTGAGTTTCTGCTGGGAGGGGGATCTGATTACTCTTTTTCCAGCTTTGGACTGGGAAACCTCTTCTCCCACTGTATAGTACACAGGCGCATATCGCATTCACTGTACAGCTTTTCTCTGATCCTGCCAGTTTTTTTTTCTTTTTTTCTATTATTGGATAGAAATGAGCATCGAAACGCTCCTTGAAGCTGCCAAATTTTTGGAATTGCAAGCCCAGCAGCAACAGAAAGCACGTGGTAAGTTTATATTTGGTTATATATTTATCTTTTTTCCGACAGTGGTAAGGTAGAAAATGTTACATACTTAGACCTTTCGGTGAAATTTGAGACTGTAAGATGTATAAACTGCATCTGTCTTCCAAGAACCAGCTATAATCATGAACCCTTGTGCATGTGCAGGGCATCTAAATCAAAATGAAATATTATCTGTGATATATGACAGCGAGTCTTTAGCGTTTTAGTTTTACTTTCATGTTCATGTGTCTGTTCAGGCGCTCTGTTATGATTTGTCAAGTTGGTCAGTCTCATATCCCAGTTGTCTGTTAATCTGATTTAGTCTAAAATAGCTCAGAAACAGGCATGATTTTTGCTGCAGTGTCAGGGGGTTACTGCATTGAAGCCTGCTGCACAGTTGGAACATGCAACACGGCGGCGTCACTGTGAAGTTCCCGCATCCTTTCCCTTGCTGTCCGTGTACCTTACCGCATATTTATGAATAGATGCACACGCTGCAGGAACACTTTATAATCAAAGAAGCAAAACATGGAGGGGATAAAGGGCGGTGGCGCTGGGAATGCCAGGCTCCTTTTATATTATGAGCTGACAGCGTCCGCCTGGGATCAAGTGACTGCTTTACATCTGTTCGTCTCAGTCATTCCGGGGGGGTAAAAATATTGAGTGTAGCTGAATTGTAACATCGTGTGACTGCATGTTTCATACTACGTCTGCCTTGTTGGTAAAAGTAAAAATAAAAAAAGGGAGAGAAAAAGAGACTATCTTCTTATCCTTTTAGACGACCGTGGAGGGCTTCGGGTGTCTATCGATGACGCGCTATCAACAAACCACGCCCCAATGTATTAAGAGCAGGGTAGCCCCGCCTCTTTCTCCACGTGCGCGCTGGGCAACCCCTCCCAGAGGTTGTTTATAAAACAGATGAGTCACTACTGTATTCAGTCTGTGAAACTGGCCAGCACCTTCTCAACAAATGCCACTCTTTCTCATATGCTTCAAGTCAACAAGCTCATCCGAATCAAAATGGTCTTTATTATCATTGTTGTGCAAAAAACGGAATTTGAGTGGCTGCTCCTTAAAATGGTGCCGATTTAAATTTTCACAGGAATTGAATATGTAAATAGAATCGTAAAAAGTAGAAAAGGAAATTTGTTACATACATAATGTTGAAATAAAAAAATACAATGAAATTGTGCAAATGTACAGTGTAAAAAAAAATGCAGTTGAAGAGAATGAAAACTATTTAAAGCAGACATTGCTCAGAAGGACCTGCTTATATGTTTATGAGCAGTTATTAATGTGGTTTTGAGTTGTTTAATGAGGTGATTGCTCTGGGAGGGAAACTTTCTCTTACCCTGCCTGTTCTGGCTGTGTGTGACCTGCAGCACTGTCCCGAGGGTAACAGCTCAAACAAGTGGTTACTGGGCTGAGAGGAGTATAGATGATGTTTCTGAGGTAGGAAGAGCTGGCAATGTCCTCCAGGGTGGACAGATAGCAACCTGTGAGTCTGGGCTGTGTTGATTACTGTAGTGATAATCCATAATTTTCTGTGTTTACTGGCATAATGGATACATATAATTATAAAAACGACCAAGTTTCCATTAAGAAGAATTCAGAGTGATAACTGCACACAATCTGAACTGAAGTTGTGGCTTCTTTACAGTTGGCAGTATGAAGCTATTTGATGTAGTCGGAACAGGCTCAGAGTGAGAGCTCCTGCCTCTGTCTCTCAGTTCCTCCTCCTTGCTGCATTGGAAAAGCAGAGTCCCCCCCCCCCCCCCCCCCCATCTCCTCCTCCCTCCTCCTCCTCCTCTTCTGCTACTGTAGAGCAGGTCACTGTGTGGAGGAAAGTAGGCCAATGTTTCTCTATGTGCTGCTGCAGTTATATAATGCCTATAGAAAACCCTCTGCTTTTTTATAAGCGTTTCAGAGGTTTTTCAGCTTTAAAAGACACACCCTTGTATTTGTGTCAAGATAACAATACAAACTAATCAGTCTGTTCATAACCAGCAGGCAACAGCTTACGAAAGCTGACTGGCACATTTACTAGAACATCATGTTCTTTCTGCCTTTTTTTTTGCAGTGAAAATATTTTTTCCAGTGTCATATGACATGTATACTTAAATAAGCAATATAATGGACTTTTTAAAGTGATGCAATTAAAATGTTTCCCAGAGCTTTCTAGAGAAGAAGATTTTGCCTCCTTCTTTCATGGTGTTTTGTTGCGACAGGCATTCAGAAAGCTGCAAAATGCACAGTTTTGTTTTTTTTTTTTAAAAGAAAGGAATAGAAGGTAACAATTTCTTGTAATAATTAATTGTAATAAGTAGGTTTTAATAATATGGCCAAGCCTCAATGAAACATTTGTTGAGCAAGCGTATATCATCAAAGAACGCTCAACAGCAGAACAAATAAAATTTTGGTGTTCTTCTCTGTTTGGGAATGTGGGGAAATATTTTTTTGCAAAAAGATCAATTTAATCCAGATGACTCGCACTGAGGATTATATTGTGAGAACATCTTGTTTCGGAAATATTCTAATATCCTGCACAGCGAACTTGCTTTTAACTAAATAAATGAGCTAGGGAGATGTACGTCTGCCGTATTGTATGCTGACTTTAAGCTCAACAGACCGTTAGATGCAGCTAAATAAAGCAGTGTGACAGTGTTTCGTTTAGTGTTTTAATCAGTCAATGACAGCCAAGCGAAAAGTTCAGTTCATACAGCTGAGAAAATACCAAAGTCCATCTTTAAAAATGACTGTATGACACCTGAATTGACGTCATGAAAGGAGGAGTCATGGCATTACTGTTGTTTTTCAAGTCATTCTGTTATACACTTTGTATTAACGTAGAAGAGAAATGCTTGTTATTCTGAATTGGTGAATTGATTATTGAAAATTTAGTGGTTTATGGTCGGTTAGATTAAGTTCCTTCCATCAAAATATGTTTTTATTGTTGTTTTTGTTTGAGTGATCAGTGTGTTGCAGCACCCAGATGTCTTTTATAATGATGCTAATGACAACAACTTGTTTCTGACACCTCTGCGAACATCACGGCTGCCATAGCAACCACAGCCCCTCTTGATAACATTCATATATTATGGAAAGGATGTCCTGATCATGATTGGATAGCACCACAAGACTAATGAATCTTTAGTCCAACAGCCTGTGACTGTAGGAAGTTTATCATGGAACATTTTATATTATATTTTATATTTGATACAAAATGAGCTGTAAACACCTGTGTGTAGGTGGGATTGGCTCAGGCTTTGTTAATAGATGTTGAGCTGACCTGTATTTACCTCTGCAGAACTTGGTTAGTAGACTGCGACTGGGATTACATTAGAACATGATGTACATCCATTAAGGCGACAAGCTTCTTTTGTTTGAGCGTGCGCTACAAGTAAGGAAAGATTTGTCAAATGTAATAATTTGCTACAAGTAAGAAAAAGAAAAAGCTTTCAGCTGGCAAACGTAAAAGATGATCACATCGAAATGAACAAGGAGCTATAACATGCTTTTTAATGAGAGAGCAATCGCTGCTGCTGTTTTTTTTTAATTATTATTATGCTTAGTTTTTCAATATATTTTTATTCTTAGTTTATCTTTTCTTGGGTGCGCTTCAGCTGAAGCCTTCTTATGCCACTGACGTTACCTTCTACATGTTTTAGATTAACTTATTTCTTTAGTTAAAACTGAAGTCTAATTTGGTGCATACTTAACTTGTTAGTCTGATTTACAGTAAGATTTGCTATAATTAGGACAAGCAGGATTAATGTCACTAGGCTGGAAGTAGGTCTAGGATTGTGTTTGTTAGGGCACATTATTTCTTTTTTTGTTTTTCCCTTTAAGTTTTCTTGAGTATTAGAGGTTTTATTTACTTGGGTACAAAAGTAGGTCTGAATGAAGGCTTTGCTCTTCTTATTTCTTGGATGAATAACACGGATGGTATTTATGTTTCCTCCACAGAGGATGAACTAAAGGAGAAGCTGCATCTGCAGCTGAAGACAGAGTTTAGGTACTCTGATGTGAACTACAACTCAACAATCCACATCAGCAATGTTCCTAAAGCAGAGGAGATCCGCACTGAGTGCCGGCCGGCACCCATACAGCCCTCTCTACCTCCCCCTCCCATGCCTGTTACTGTCATCCCCATCCCCGTCGTCACCCCCAACCCTACCGGCTCACCCACTTTACCTGTTACCACACTTTCTCCTCCAGCCGCTCCTCCATTGGCCTCCCCTAAAAGAGACCCACACTCCCCTCTGGAGCAAAATGCTGCCACTCTTCTGTGCTCTCCACAACCCAGAAGTGACCACCTAGCCTCTACGGTGACCCCCAACCAGAGGCAGCCGATACAGAACCACCACCATCACCCGCAGCTCATCGCCCAGACTAACAACACTAAACTGAACCAGCAACTGGTTCAACGCTACCCTGGCTCAATCGCCTCAGCCCCCCAGCAGCATGCCTTACTCCCCCACACAGGCCCAGCGCTTCAGCCGACTCCTCCACAAAACAGCCCCATAAGCCGTGGGAGTCCTACTGATGAAGACCGCCAGCTAGACAGTAAGAAGAGGCCTGGAGGGTGAGTCTGAACCTCGTCACGTATTGTTTTAAGTTGACTTGTGGTGTTTTTGTCAAAGTACCAGTTCATAAGACGCACTTGTAATTGATTTGTGATGATAAAATGCTGCTTTCAATGGGACGCGCATGACAGAATTATCTGCCAGAGACAAATTTAGAAATAGTCTGGGTGATCTTGAATACTCTTGTCATGTTGCCCTTTTGGACATTAAATTCTGACTGTGCTCCCATCGGTGCTTTTTCAGGGCGGGCACAAGAGAAGTTCATAATAAGCTTGAAAAACACAGGTGAGTTCACCCCAGCTCTGTACAGTAGTCCTCGAGTCACTTGCTGTTTCTCAGTGGGTGTGACCATAGATTCAGGTTTTCTCTGAAACTGATCGATGCCTTTTTATGTCCAGCAGGTTTATCTTTAATGATTAAAAGCAGAAAACCACCAATCTTTTAGTCAGTATAGTTATCTGTACCTTCTTGCCGACTGTAAATCTACATCTGTGTGCTTTGTGTTTGTCAGACGAGCGCACCTGAAGGAGTGCTTTGAGACTCTGAAAAAAAACATCCCAAACATTGATGAAAAGAAAACCTCCAATCTGAGTGTCCTGCGAAGTGCACTGAGATACATTCAGGTAAGTCTATACTCTGAGTAATGAAGCTAATTCTCTAAACTACATATTAGTTGCATCTGTCTTTTAGCCAAATATTCATTTTCTCACTGAGCTGTTCAGCTCAGCGTGCACAGGCCATTCATCAAATACTTTTGCATCTTTCTTAGGCTTAATAATTAAGGTTTAGTGACATTTGGGGTTAATACATTATTATCGACAGTCCAGTTTCAGCTGGATTGCATGCGCATGGGGAGTGGTTGTACAAAAGCCTTCTGCTTTACAGCTGTGATTATCAGGATGTGTTAAATTTGATGAGACAGTGATGAGTAGATGGGTAGTGATGATGTTTTTTTTGTTTTTTCTTTTTTGTTCATAGGAATGATAGATTGCGGTTTCAAGTTGATGAACCAAAGAAAGTTGACAATATTTTAATCAAAGGAACTGTTTGTCAGTATTGGAGAGCAACAGAATCCATGAGAGGGAGGGTGTGAGGAATTTCAGCCTCTTGAACAAGTAAAAGATACGTTTGTGGCTGGTGCTTGTTGAGTGCTGATTATTTTTAATAGGTGAATGTGCAGAGTTCCTCAGTTGCACAGATCAGCAGCACCTGTATGCTGTGTGTCTAGTGATATCAACAGCAGCACAGAGGAGGAAGAGGAGGATGTAAACTTCATCTAATGTTTTTAAAGTCTGCACACATTTTCAATAAAGAGACAAAGGCTACAAAGTCTGACAGATGTTTCTTTTAATTCTAGGAACATCGCTCTTAACAGTCATTAATTGGAAAAATAAGGAAATGATATGAATACATATCTATTAACATTTTCTGTGTTGTAAGATGAAGTTGGAGTCTGATGGCTACTGACAGTTAAGTCATGGTAATCAACCTTGAAATTCTGTTAAGGCTAATGATCTCTGCTCCTTCATGCTTGTTGCTCCTATTGAATTTAATCCCATTGTGTTTCTTGTCTTTTGCATTTGTGTGTTTAGATTCTGCTTTAATCTCATTTGTCCCGCTGTTCAGTGCATGTGTGCAGAGTCCACACGTGACTCACCATGTGTTAGTTGGGCACTCAGGGTATCATGGTTGTAAACAGCTGGTGCAAAGGTCCACCAATGGCCCACTTTAACTCTTGCAGAAAGACTGTGCAGCTCAGTGTGTTAGTGTGTTCACACTGAGTCTTTTTATGTTCCTGGAGATACAGTAGCTCCTGCAGGGTGGTAATGAATCTAGGGCAGGGCAGTGGCAGTTTTGCAAGGCCTTTACAATTCTGTGCGGGGATGTTTAAAATGGCATGATCTAGGAGGATGGAGCTTGTTGTGATTAAAAGATGTGATCCTTTAGTAGTTAATGTCTCATTATGGAGCTTTTTGTGCATGTTTATTACTCTTAACATCAAAGAGGACAATCTGCTGCTGATTTGATGCTGTGAGAAGCAGCAGTCTGGTGAGTTGTCCCTGCTTGTGTATACTGAGGGGAAACTAGGACAGCGTGGGTGCACGTCTCACCCAGTCTCCCTCCCTATGCCCCTCTCTGTGATTTAGCAACCTGCTGTGTGTGTTGTGTTCAACTGGCAAATTGACCTCCTTGTCTTTTCCTACTGTCAACAGCTTAGCTAGGCAGGGATTAGTTTTTAAAGCATACAGAGTAAGGAAAACGTCTGATTCTTCTTTATGGAAAAAGTCTACTTGCACATCACACTTCATCATAAAAGGTTTTGGTCTTTTTTTTTTTTTTTAAATACGAAAAGCAGAGTAAGACGCATTTTACTTTAGATAGAAAAACAAAAGGCCCTAAACACATGCAAGCAGCAGTATTTTAACATATCTGGCACATATGTGCGTCACTTCCCTACCTCTCTGCGCCTGTCCTTGCTCTCCTCTTAACTGGCAGAGATTGTTTTGTTCACACAAACAATGAGGAGGTTCTTACGAGAGGCTGTTGAAGCAGCACCATATTCCATTTTAATCTGAACTGCATGTTATCTCAAATTTTAACTTGTAGATGAGCAGGGTTTGTCTCAGAAGGAATTCTGTGGAAATCATTGCTGGATTTTATTAGTTTACCACAGAGTCACTTGGCCAACACCTACGTAACTCTACTTCCTCATGACATCTTGGCTGAAAATGACTCAGCAACTACATCAAGAAGCGTATACATAATCAGATTAGTTTGGGTCTCGCTCCTCTCTCATTAATACAGCAACTTGATTTGAGTTTTTACTCTAAAGTGTTGCATCTTGCTCCAAAAGGACCTTTTTTCCTGAGACTGTGGTGCAGAAAGCCGAGACTGTAAAGTAAGCCCCGATGCAATATAGCACGCCTCCTCTCCACTCCCCCCTCCTTCCTTCTATCCTGCCCATCTGAGCTTTTAAGGCCACATGAGCAGCAAGCACATGGCTAGCCTGAGCCGCGTGACGTCACCCCCCCGTGCTGGGCCCCCGCCCAGCACTGCAACAGGCAGGACTTGCTGTACCACCAGGCTTAGCAGCAGCAGCGGGGAGGGAGCATGGTGTGGTAAACACAAGGCTCAGTTTACTCCTCATTTCCCTCTCCGACTGAACTCGTTCCTCTGCTGCTTGTCCTTAATTGCCGTCTGAAACATCTTGTGAGATTAGTTGAGAAATAAGACTTAAAATGAGTTTGGAAATGTGTTGATTCATTTGAAGCGTTGCCTTAAAATATTTAGTCCATTTTTGCAGTCTTTCCACTTTAAATGTTAAGATTTAATGTCCATGTGTCCCTTTCTTAAGAATAAATTTTTAAAACGTAGTAGCATACAGTCCATACAATGTCACAGGCAAGCTGTTGCTTTATCTAGTATTCCTGATTTTAATTAGTTTTTAACTAAGATGAGGTAATTAGGCCAGCTATGACTTACAAAAGCATTGGACATAGAATCGTGTGCAAAAGTCTGCATTCTTCTCCACAGACAAGCCTTTAATTGTTGAAGTTAGGCACCACGTGAAATTCCCTATTTCAGCTAAAAGGCACAGCAAGACAAGGGTTTATGATTACCACGGTGTCACAAGACCTCTGCAGAAGCCTGATCAGCCAGCCAGACTGAGCAGCATGTCTGCAACGTGGCCTCCTGTGCTTCTGGCCCTTTAAGAAAACCCAGCCTTGTGCTGCCTGCTGCAGAAGTGAGTCAGAGTACAGCTTGTATTGCTCCCTTTCAATCCCCTGCTATCTGCCGCCCTCCCTCTCCTGTTCTGAGGGGCCATGTGCTCAGCACTCGCATTGCTTGTGATGGCGCTTGAGCACTGTTTACCTCACTTGCTTACACACACACACACACACACACACACACGTACAGCCTATCTCTGTACTAATCTAGATTTTCACACACAAACAAAGCTGCAGAGAGGCCTTGTCTCTGTAGGAGGAGCATGTTTGGTTGCTCAGGAGTGTGGTCATGTGCGAAAGAATCAAGGGCTTCTTGGCACCTTGTGGCCTACCAACCTGGTGACATGATTAGCACAGTGATGAAGTCATGTGTGATCCATCTGCTGCAGACTTATTTATCAGGTTTATGTGGTTAATCTCTGACTAGCTGTTTCTATAAAAGATGACCACGCTGTCAGCTCTTCCCACCATTACATTGTTAGGCGAGTTCAGTGGGTCGCTATGTTTGTGGAGCATTTCTTTTCTCTCTCATTCTCTCTCCATGAGTCATAGTTTGAAGCACGCACCGTCGTGGCACCAGTCACAGAAGGCTGCATGCTGGTGGAAAGGAAGCACTTAAACCTTGTTGGTCTGTATCACACATTTATTTTAGCCAGACTTGCTTGTAAAATGTTTAGATGTTAACCTGCTGTCAGAAAACACAAATGCGTGTTCATTTAAGGTTACCGAGGAAATCATAGGGATGGTTTGAGTTGTTTTCTTGACAACATAAGATGGGGGGCATTTAGTACGTTGTGTTGAGACCATCAGACTGAAGCTGTAGTCACACATCTGTATCCACATGTCTGAT
This sequence comes from Atherinomorus stipes, assembly GCA_023101725.1. NCBI lineage: Eukaryota > Metazoa > Chordata > Actinopteri > Atheriniformes > Atherinidae > Atherinomorus > Atherinomorus stipes. Next base: position 286,951 of record JALJCO010012917.1, on the reverse strand, counting down.
GAGAGGAACATGCTATGTAACAATCAGTGGAGCGTATGTATCTGTCTTGCTCGTTAAACCCTCAAATAGTATATTTTCACAAATAAAGATAAGAATTTAATTGTTTTGAATACATTAAAGCTGAATATCTTCAAGACAGAGAAAAGGTTTTACTCCTATGACTTTCAAAAAGCACTTAACAGCTGTTAACATTTCACAGGTAATGAGCTGTGTAGATACCTAACAATACTGAGTATTAAGTTTTTATTCTAATTTGGTATTGGTCCATATTTGTAAACTAGAGCTTGACCCGTTAACCTAGCATGAGCTCAGATAGTTTTCTAACTGCATAAAACTCATTATGTACTTATAGCAAATACAGAAAGAAGTTCAAGTAGTTCAAGTAGTAGGACTTACTATAAATTTTTGTATGCATGTGAGTGATTGACAACATGCTCAGTGGGAACAGACCACTTGTCCCGTGCATTTCTAATCCTGGATAAGTACGAGACATAGACAGGTGCTGAATCGCACTCAGCCCGCCTTTGTCCTCTTTTGCTATTTCTGTACATTGTAATGTAGATGCACATGCGGGGCACACAAACAGAGACTTCAGGGTGTAAACCGTACACATCTATGTTGTAAACAATTTTTTTTTTGTTTTTTGTTTTTTTAAGCAAACAAGTTCATGAAATCTCTCACACTAGCTGATTTAACACGGACAGCACACTCACAAATGGTGTCCGCACCGGCTTGAACTCTGACATGAAGTCCACTCTGGGAAAATGACTTATGATTTTGAGTCATCAGGTTTCACACTGTCACTTCCCTAAGCCTCTCTCTCTGAGGTCAGAGTGTACTGGATGACTTCCAAACTGTGTTTGCTAAGTACTTTAATAATTTATGTAATAGTAGTGTTGTGTAGATTTTTATTTTTAGTTGTAGAGAATTGGTTCAAATAGGTGACCACCTAAAATGAAACATAAAATAGAAAATTTATGTTTTAAGTTTTTGTTAAGATTTGGTTGCGTCCTTATACTTCCTCAAATATTTCCCCCTGTTGCCTCCTACAGGGAAGTCCAGCTCAGTCAGCTGGTAAAGGGAAAAATTGGGTCACATGGAGCCACTGCCAGGAGGCGCCTCCTACTTTACATACTTGCTTCCTTTATCCCTCCTCCTCCTCCTCCTTCCCCTCCCCTAGGCTCAAGCTTTTTTTTTTTTTTTGCCCCTGTGCACAGACTGGCCTTTAGCTTAATATATCAAGTCAGTACTGTTTGGATATATTTTGAATTAATCCACAATAAAACTGTTGTACACCTCAAATTTAATAGTCTTTCATTTCTATTATTGTGAGAAAATCTCCAGTTTAAAATAGTCTGTAAATCATAATACACACTTGTTGTTGTAGAGTAGATGTATAGATGTAAATGCAAGTACCTAAGATGTAAAGACAGTGGTATATTTAATGGTGGTGGTTCACAGTATTATTGAGTTACCCTGTTCCAAATTTTACAAATGAACAAGAAAAGCAGTTAGAGAATGTTTCTGCAATGCTACTGCCCAATTTCATGGTTTTAAATAGAAAAAACCAAAACAATCAGCACCAAAAAGAAGTACCTAATTCTTCCACACACACAGTCCTCATCTACCGTTTCATGACATTTAGCATCATGGTTTCTTCCATACAAGTTCAACTTTAGCCATTACATATTGCCTCACTGAAGGAACTATGGAACAATTTTCCCCATTTTCTGCCTGATTCTTTTTCAGACGCTGAAACGCAAAGAGAAGGAGTACGAGCACGACATGGAGCGATTGGCCAGAGAAAAGATTGCCACACAGCAGAGACTAGCAGAGTTGAAGAACGAGTTGAGCCAGTGGATGGATGTTATCGAGATTGATCGTGTCCTCCGGCAGACAGTACAGCCAGAGGAGGACCAGGCTTCAACTTCAACAGCATCTGGTACGTGGACAGAGGATTTAGTGGGGTTATAAGGTCTCTCTGAACTGTTAAGTTCAGCCTACTGATGTCCAGCCTTGGGTTTGAGAAAATATTGAAATGTCTGTTATATGTGAACACTTCTGAAAATTAATGCATCATATTTGTGTATCACTGAATCTAATAATGCTTTAATTATGTTTCAGAGGGTGAAGACATTATGGATGAAGACATGGATGAAGACATGGATGCACCAAAAGCAACACCTGCCTTACCCGCTGTGCCTCACACTACAAAACCTGAGAGTATGACACATAATCAGACTCCAACCCTGCCACCTGCCACCACCACCTCCATCATCACCCAGCACATATCCATCCAAAACAAAGCCCCTCTTCAGCAGCCACCCCCAGTGACGACTCCACTGCTACTGTCCAAGCCTGCAGCTCCATCTACAGTAGTGGTCACTACATCCAGCACTCCCTCCTTAGCATGCAAACCCTCTGTCCCCACCCACACACAGATGGTAACCACACCCACTCTGCACCCTACTGTTATCGCTCACGCTTCAGTGTCCCACCCCTCAGTAATCCAAACAGTGAACCATGTCATCCACGGAGGGGGTCCCAAACATGTTGCCAGCCTGGCTCCCTCTACCACCACAAGCTCTGTGCAGTTAGCCCCAAGTCAGCAGCCCATTGGCCACATCACTGTGCACCCAGTGGCTCACCTGAGCCAGCACCTACCTGCTCTCTATCCTCAACCGGTGGCCGTCACACAGCCGGCTGTAGTGGGCCATATCACTCACACATTAAACCATGCCCACCCTCAAGTGAATGGCACCACCCCTGCCCAAGCAGCTGCCACCATCGTTGGTAAGCAGACAACAGTAAGCACCCAAATGATAGCACATCACCCGCAGCTGGTGGGTCAGACGGTGATTAACCCTGTGACAATGGTGACCATGCCCTCCTTCCCCATCAGCACTCTGAAGCTGGCCTGAACACTGCTGTCACAGCCGCTGGGCTACAGACGAAGATGCAGCACAAACAGAGAACTCGGTGGCTCAGATCAGGCAGGAGAGAGCCGCTGGAGGATCTGAGGTGTGAGACTATGATTCAGAAGCTAGACAGCAAAAATAAAGCCGGGACAACGTTCTACCACCGTTTCCTGAGACCCTGATCCTGAATTTAGGATAGGCCAAGCTGCATGTGGCTGACGGTCACAACGTTGCCTGTTACACATGGAAATGAAACCTTCAATTGTAATCCACCGTTGCAAATAATGAAGGACTAACTAGTTTCACGTCAACTTAGCAGGATGGTTTCATACGGAAAAATGTGGCGCTGCCTTTATAAATTGCAGGCGGTGTAGGATCAGAGAGCTGGGCACCCAACCCAGCACTCTGAGAATGTGATTTAGAGGAGCTCCACCTCTCCAGCAGCAGCACATGCTGTCAGGCTGCAGCAAAATCATGGACTGAACTCAACCCCTACACAGGAGCTGCAGTCATCACTGCTAAGACACACAGCAATAGCTCCCCCTCCTGCCTGGCCGTGGTCAATGTAACGTGTGGCGTATAATACTGATGGATGTCAATAGTATGACGGCCACTTTGGTAAAATTTATGCAGTTTTGTCGGGATTTGGTTTTGACAATCAGATTTATTTGGTTTTACTTATAGATTTTTGTCATTTAAGCATACTGGTGATTGTACACTGAGCACAAACAGTGAAGTAAAATGACAGAAACTGTTGGCAGATGCAATTATACTTTTATATTTTGGCCAAATAGGTGCTGTTTCTACATCTACATGGCCTGTAAACACAACACTTGCAGATTTAGACATTATTTGGAATTAAAACTTAGCAAAAAGTTTATTTTAAACATGAATACTTAAAAAAGTGTGTATATGCTGTGTTGTGCTGCAGAAGTGTGTTTGCATGCTGCAAATGCATGCTGTGTTAATTCAGTAAACTCTCTGAAAGCGACAAACCTGACATTGTGCTCTAATGTGCATATGAACGTTCTTGTTACTGTAGAAAAGTGTAGGATATTGGCCAAGAAATAAAGTTATCCTAGGTTGATTTGGTGCAAGTTGACATGACTTCTGTTAACGTATAAATTCAAGACCACTTACAAAGCTAGCACTGTGAACATTTCTACTGTCTCATTGGGCGACAAACCTGCAACTGAACAGCATTACGCTGTGCTCTCCTAAATAAATCTGAATGTACTGATCTGTGAAAGGATTTGGAGTAGCGCACTCAAAGGTTGAACTGTTTTTGAAAATGAGATCACATTATTAAACAAGTGTATATAAGTGTAACGTTAAAAACTGATTTGGTATTATTTACTGTTGCTTGTTTCACATGATGAATAACTTCTGTATAATGTAAACTTTATAATATAGCCTCCCCCCCCCCCCCTCTGGGACCATGTACAGCGCTGTGTTAATATCAGATCTGCTCACTTCTGAAAGCATTCTCCCCTTTCATTTTTTTGTATTTTGTTTTAATGCAATATAATAACAGCAGGGACTTTTTGTTTTGTTTCTAGTACAAAGATAAAGCAACTCTCCTCCCAATTATGAATTTTATGCGAAAACTCATGGGTAATTGAATTTTCAAAGTGTATTGCAGAAAAACTTATGTATAAAAAGTTAACAGGGAAAAATATACTTGAAGAAGCAACAGTATACTTGTGTGTTTTCCCTATGGAGAAAGTTCAAGGTGTATATAGCCTGTAAATGTTGGGCTGCATATAGATCTATCTGTATTATGTAAAAACTTGGGAGACTATGTCAAATTAAAAATTTATAAAGTATACTTAATAAATTGTACTATGTTTACAATTGCTTGAAGTTGCCTTATCTCTTCCTTTAAAAAATGTTTTATGAAGTGTTGGAAAGCAAGGATAGGTGAATAATTGAATTACTTAATCAGTTTATCACAGATAATGTCACAAAGTCAGGGACAACGGATTAAAAACATAAATCTCCATTTTTGTGATGCAAAGTCAGATGTTGGCCAGCAGTGATGGTTTTCATTCGCGTCATTCCTTCTGGTTGAAAGACGTGACTCTCAAGTATTTTGTATCTGTCCTTCACTGAGCCCACCCCCTTGTCCCCAGTCAAAGAGGAAGTCGTAACATTAAAACAAGGATAAGTTGCTAAAGTAAAAAGATATGAGTGACAGGATGTTCAGCAGGTAACAGCTGCTTCAAAGCTAACCTGCATACCAAAAATAGCATTCCTGGACCTAGGGTCGTAACTCCCATCTCATTAAATTAATATGACTTTTGTGTGAAAATGTTATACTACATTATGTCAGGCATCTACATAACTTATCAACCCGCAATAGTTATTCAAACTTACATGCAGCGTACCGTCAAGTCCAGTTCCCATTGCAGTGTCTGCCTTTGCCCAACTCCTTAAGAGTTTATCCTTCAATCTTTCCTCAACATCATGTTTTACTTTTTTCCAACATTAAGAAAAAGTTTGGGAAACGACAAGAGCTTTACTATAATTGTTTTGTGTTTTTTCTTTTACACAACTGAACTGTGCCAAACACTGCACACTGAAGCCAGAGGGCCTTTAGAGATAAGAAGGGCAAAAACTACTGAAAGAATCGAGCTCTTGGTCTTGCTGGTCTTGATCCACTGGGGCCTGGGCCCTGAGACCGCGGAGGGCTTCGGATGGGGCCACCCTCTGGGGGGATGCATGTCCGTCCCTTTGGGGGTGGCCGGGGTCCGGGCCTCTGGGTGGCTGCTGGTGGCCTGGGTCTCGGGCCATGCGGGCCTTCTTGCCGAGACGAGGTTGCATCTGCATGACTACATCACCATAGAGCACCCTTTATTCTGCATGATGACACTATGATACTGCTTCCTGTTGCTCTGACTAGGTTTTACCTCTTCTCTGCGTAGTTCTGCGTGTGTTTGTATGATCTTATGATACTTAAGCCACCTGTGGGTCCTCCTGTGGGAGATTGCTTGTTTTGTTTTCCAGCAAAGACCTTGGAATGTTGTTTAGGGGTTTCTGTATAGAAGCATCAGTTGACTGTGTAAGTGTATCTATGGTTTCCATGTTTTTTTTCTCTTTTCTTCACTCCTTTCTCTCTGTTCCACTTTCTATCATTTCTTCTTTTAACTTTCATTTCCCTCTTGTCAAGCCCAGCAATATGATGTAAAATGCTGTCATAAACAAATGCTTAATTAAAGAAATAAAATGAATAAACACAGGATATCAAGAGGAGGCATATATTCATAAAGCTCCCCTTGGTAAAGCAAATCTGTTCAACACAATAAGGCAGCCAGATCATCATTCTGCTTCCTACGATGCTGGGAAGGACAAGTTAAAAAGAAGAAGAGGAAAAAAAAAAAATGTTAACAGTATTTACACAGTCTTGTGTTATTGATTTGCCTTGGGTGTTCTGTGGAGTGGATACGATTGTTATTAATGACAGGCTAGCAGATTCCTTTTGACTTATGCTAGCATTAGAATCGGGGACCACCGGTAATAAGAAGATGAGGTGAAATAAGATTAAACTGTCTCCAGTGATAAGTAGGCTCTATGTAAAAGAATCCTGAATTTCCCCTTGAATAACACTTTTAAGGATTACTTTCAGAAATTATATGACACCCAAGGAAATTTTGACCAAATGGAATTAGACAGGTTTTTTAATTGGCTGCAAATCCCAGTTATATGATAATAGGACTGATTTAAATATAGGAATAAATAAAGAAGAAATAGCACAGGCTATTGATGGAATGAGCTCTGGTAAACAACCAGGACATGATGGTATCCCCTCTCATCTGTATAAAAAAAAATTAAGGATAAATTGCGGAAAACTCTTCTAGATGTGCTGACAGAGTCATTTAAAAAAGGCATCCTGCCTCCCTTGATGGATCAGACCCTAATCATTCTGCCTCCAAAGCCTGGTAAACCCCCTAACAAGTGTGAAAACCTCAGACCTATTTACTCAATTCCGATCTCATAATCATCTGCAAAGCATTGGCTTAACGGTTGCAAAGAACACTGCCAGACATGGTAAATAAGGATGAGAATGGGTTTACTGTATTGTTGGGAGGCAAGGACACCACAATATTAGAAGGGTCCTGAATATTATTTGGTCCAAAAAGAATGCTAAGGATATAGCCCTCCTTTCACTGGACGCTGAAAAGGCTTTCAATAGGGTCTCTTTAACGTACTGGAAAGGATGGGTTGTGGAAGCAATTTTATGAAATGGGTTAAAACATTATATCATAATCCAACAGCAGAAATTCTATCAAACAAAATTCTTTCAAAGCCAATTAAAATCAAGAAGGGCTGTCTAGGGATGTCCACTGTCTCCCTCGTTATTCACACTTGCAACTGAGCCAATGGCAACAGTGGCCTACATCCACGCATTTTAGGGATCACAGTGGGACCCACAAAACACAAAATTTCTCTGTTCGTGGATGATGTCATTATTTTTGACAGACCTAAAGAAGTTGATTCTGGCAGTAATGGAAGTGATCTACGAGTTTGGGAGAGTCTCTGGCTACAAAATAAATGCTACTAAATCTTCTGTTTTGTTATTGAATAAAAATGAAAGAACTAATCCTATCAGGGAAATGTGCAATTTAAAGTAGTGGGAAATTTTTACTATCTACAGATGTTGTTCTGGGGTCTTTTTTGACCTCTTGAATGAGTCGTCGCTGTGCTCTTAGGGTAATTTTGTTTCGGACGCCCACTCCTGGGAAGGTTCACCACTGTTTCATGTTTTCACCATTTGTGGATAATGGCTCTCACTGTGGTTCGCTGGAGTCCAAAAACTTTACAAATGGCTTTGGAACCTTTTCCAGACTGATAGATCTCAGTTACTTTGTTTCTAATTTTTTCCTGAATTTCTTTGGATCGCAGCATGATGATCTTTTGGTCGCAGCTTTTGAGGATCTTTTGGTCTACTTAAATTCATCAGGCAGGTCCTATCTAAGGGATTTCTTGATTGAGAACAGGTGTGGCAGTAATCCGGCCTTGGTGTGGCTAGAGAAATTGAACTCAGCTTTCCAAAGTGTTCATAACAGTTCATTTATGTTTAAACAGGGGGCGGCAAACATGCAAAAAAGTAAGAAATCAGGAAGGGGGCAAACCTTTTTTCACATACCTGTAGGTGTTCAGATTTTCCCAGAACTGGAACAGATTGCCAAATCTAACTAAGAACACCTAATGAAAAGAATAACAGCTTCAATTAGCAGTTGGACAACCCTGCCTATATCCATATGGGAAGAGTTAATGTCCTGAAAATGAGTATAATACCAAAATCACTATACCTCTTTCAAAGTATTCCCCTACCGCCTCCTCCTAACTATTGATCTGGTTTAAAAACAAATAAACAAACAAACAAGAACATTTAGGTTTTATGTGGACCATGGGAGGCCTTGGCTTTGCTTCTCCCTACTTTGTTTACCATTTGATAGAAAGGGATTAAAGTGCCCCAACTTTATTTTGTACTACTTGGCCACACAATTAAGGTCTATCATGTTCTAGTTTGCAGACCAAGATAACCCACTGTGGGTGGAAATGGAATCCAACAACTTAGAGTTACCTCTTCCTTTATTCATGTACTCTGACAAAACAAAAAAAATCATAGAAAGATACCAAAAATCCTATTTTTAAAAACATGATTAAAGTCTGGCATGATGATAGAAAATTCCTCAAGGAGCAAAACAATTTGTCTCAATTTCGTCCAATATAGGGTAATCAGTGGTTTACTCCAGGGGGGGCAGATGGAACTTTCAGGCTATGGACATTGGCAGGAATAAAAAGGATTGGTGACCTCTACCCTTCAAATTCTGAACAAACCAAGTTCAGGCTCAATAAAAAGACTTATTTTAAATTTCTTCAACTGGGAAGCTTTGTCCAAGCAAATCATGGTGAACAGCCACAACTTGCATACTGAAACCAACATTTGCACTACATTAAGTAAAAACTGTTATATGATGGACATGAAATTATATCTATATTCTATTACAATATTAACAAGCTCCCCTGACATCACTTGAAAGATTAATGATAAGGAACAAATCAAGACAGGGTATTATTTCAGACTTTTATAATGTGCTGATCTCTAACTCATCAGAGAATTCAAATAATAAGCTTATAAACTGGAACGTGGACCTGCCGTTATCTATCAGAGAACAGGATTGGGAAAGGGCCTGCGCTAAAATTCGCACCATGTCCATAAATAGCCATCTTAGTATTACAATTTAAATGGCTAATGTGCGTGTATGTTACACCTGTACATTTAGATAAATACAATAATAACATCCCAGATTTCTGCGTAAAGTGTCATTTTAAAGGGGCTTTAATATACTGCATGCGAGAATGCAGACAAACAAATATATTTTGGAAGGAGGTGAGAGATATAATTGAAATAATTATCTCAAAATAAATTACACTGGATCCTAAATTGTTCTAATTAGCTTTCTACTCTGAGAAGCATACTTTCAGTCAAACAGAATGCACTTTTACAGATATAAGCCTTTTATGTGAGAAAAAAAAGGATAGTGTTGGCTTGGAAGAACATCAACAGACCTAACGCCACCCAGTGGTTAGTGCAGAAGTCAGCTAATTTGCCACTGGAGAGAATAGTACAATATATACAGTATTAGGAAATGCAAACAACATTTTTGAGAGTTTGGGGTTATTTCATTAACTTTGTTAAAAATGTTGATTTGTCTGAGGGTTTTTTAGACTTTGATTTGACAGAACCTGCACATGCTGACTTGACATGTACAATTGTATCCAATTTTTTTGACAATGCTCAATTACCCCTGCTATTTTGTGAGACTGTGTTTTTTGTTTTATTATCTGTTTATTTTATTTTGTTTTATTCTTTTCGTTCCAACTTGGACTAGTTGTAACCTAAATGGACTCATAGGTTTATGTTATTGTCATGTCGTAATTATAAAAGAAACCTTTTCAGACTGGCACATGACTATTTTCAAAGTGTAAAATTTCAATAAAAACATTTTGGCAAAAAACAAAAACAAAAGAAAAAACATTCAGTCCAAACACCAAATTTTCCCCCCAGACTGTAGAAAAGTCCAGATTCAGAGCTTAACCCCCCCCCCCCAAAAAAAGTACCCAACAATTTTTAAGCTAATATTTTGTGTTCGCAAAGATAAAAAGAGCCCAATATACAACAAGAAAAAGATACACCTGGGCTCAAATCAGATCTCCATGAACAAAACCTTAATTCTAGCTACACACCAGAGATCAGTAACACCTACAACTTGCATACTGAAACCAACATTTGCACTACATTATTAAGTAAAAACTATTATATGATGGAAATGAAATTATATTTATATTTTATTACAATATTAGAATTTATACATGTTGTCCTCTTCATTACTTTTTCATTTAGAAATTCATTACATAAATATACTCAAACATGTAGAATAACAAAAGTCAGATTTATTATAAAACAAAAATCAGAAACAAGATGAACTACCTGACTTTTGGAGAGAAGCTCGCGGAATGTTTAAAATAAAAAAACAAACAAAAAACACAAAACCCAATATGTTGTGTTACATAGAAAAAACTGGCAAATCAATCATAAGCTCACTAATTTTGGTCATTACTACTAATACATAAGAAAGACTTTATAGATCAATCCATAATTTTCGACAACTGAGACATCAGTGGTACTGAGGTTAAATGTTAAGATAAGTACTTAACAAACACAGGTGTGCTCTTAAGTGGAGAATATGACAATAACCAACCAAAATATATCTACATATATTTAAAAAAAATCTGTTCTTGACATATTTCTCCAGCTGCTGTTTACTAGTAACCTTATGGTTACTGATCTGTAGACAATAAAATAAAATGAAATAAAATAAAATGCCATCATGCAAATATAAATACAGTGTGTCCATTGATGCAACTCTGCTCCTCACTTTAAGCAAATCTAGGGTCTAAATTATAACAACTCTACAGTGGGGTACGACCCTAACATTGTATAAGACTTCTTTGTCATTATAAAATATTACGTATGTTGAAGTGACTATCAGTAAGCAAACCCTGCGTGGGTTAAGACTGGGCAACTTTAAGCAGAGCCTCTAACATCCATACAGTCAGGCATTGGAGGTGGTAACTATAATAAACATGCAGACTCTTGTAAAACAAAATATACATAAAGATGAAACCAAGTTAACAAACAATAACATTGGTGGAAGGAAGTGTACATCCATATAATCCACATGAAGTCAAGCAGTGTGGCAGTGTGTAATGACACAAAACCAGCAACGTATAAAAGATGAACAGTTTATAAGTGAAATAGAGAAAATTAAATTAATACAGCATACATGCTTGTTGACTTATAAAGAAAATAAGAATAAACACATCAGAAAAGTGTGCTTAAAATATTAGCAGGATACCAGTACTTTGATGTAAACCTCATCAACCTTATAAACAACTCTGCGATCATGTGGCTAAATGACAGATCTGATATGTGACTCAGATTCAGGCAATGGCGGAGTGTAGAGGGTCAGGTTTTCTGCAGCAGTGGTGCCATTAATGTCAGAGGTTCTGGAGAGAATAAAGGGAGTCGATGCAAATGTCTCAACATCTTACCGCCTCCTCACTGGGTCCACGTGAAACATGCTGTTGAAGAGACTGAGCAGTGGTTGGGTGGACATCATGGGAATGTCAATGTTCAAGACTGGAATAAAGGATTCCTGGCTGTTTTATGTACACAGTGTGACCGGGATCCTGCGTTAATAGCCGTCTTTTTGAGTGATCAAGTGATCCTGAATCCTCTGCAGCATCTCCTGCATTCTCCGTAACTGCAAGGAGAGATGAGGAAGATGTTAGTGACAGAATATAAAGCAACATCAACTTCAATTTGAACAGCAGAGTAAAATCAGGACATGCCAACTGGCCGAACGAGATTTAATCAAGGCTTATTATTTACATGACTGCACAGACAAGTGGTCAATAACTCTGGAAGATCACGTGTTCTGTTTTGATCACGTGACCTACAGTATAGTGACCAGCTGGAGGGAGGCGGTGCCTCTTCCACCTGCCTTTTCAGCTTCATGGCAGAATATCTTATTTGCTATTCGCAGCTTATCAGAAGACTAATAACCATTAATAACAGCTAGCTGCCTAACTCACCTTTAAACCCAGAATCTCTTTTCATAACATCAGATTTTTGCTACCAATGTTCAGTAACGTGACTCCTTTATGTAGTAAAATGTATAAAGTTACTGCAGCATTTGTGTGTATAATCTTCATTTCATTATGCAATCTTATTTTTTTGGAAACAGAAAAAAAACAAATGAGGAAAAATAATCTTTTTATTTAATTAAATGATTCAATTCATGGGATTAAGCGGGGAAGAAAGAGGGACTTGGTAACACATTGCTGTTGACACATTATCAGCTGTATATGATTGTACAGTCTGAAATTTATTTTCTGTTTGACAATCTCTTAACAAAATGAGCAAACTGGACCAGAAGTAGCTGTCTACTTTTGCTCAGTCAGGCTTTAATGAAAGAAAATTTTAAACAATTATATCATCAGGCATCTGCAGAGTTAAAATGTTAGGAATTATTGAAAAAGGCATCCTTTTATACTAGCAATAACATATATTATCTAAAACATTTATTCTATTTAAGTTTGCTTAGTTTATCCAACCAATAGATCTATACTGTGTGAATAATAAAAATGCATTTTGAATTCTTCCAGTCACAAGCTGTTGGTTTGTTTTTCTCCATTTTATATCTACAAAGCACTGTCGATGGGAAATGTGCTTCACTAAACTCATACTTAATCAATCAGAAATCAAATTGTGAATCAGATGTTGATCATGCTGGGCAATCAGCGGTACTACCCAAACCTAAATATTAATGATGAACTTGCAACAGAAATGTCATATTAATTCAGGGTGACATAAAGCTGGAGATGATGCTACAAATGCAGTCATGTGAAAAAGAAGGTCCATCCTTTCTTTATTTTAAAGGAGCTCTTTCACGCTTTTCAAACGTTCCAAAAGTCAACTACAGGCCAGTATTTAAATATTAGTATTTTTTTTTGTGTGTGTAATTTCCAACACCGAAGTAAAACACCTGACTACACTGAACCACCAAAGCTCTCCATGTGTGGGTACACCCGTTGAATGACGTCGCCCTGGAACCAGCATTGCAGCTTGGTTTCATGTGGCGCCATACATATTTGTAACGCTGTTGTAAAATAGATGATCTGAGTGTGATGGACCTCTCTGATGTGGTGCTGTATGTCAAAGTCCGATATGGAATTTGAAGGACGGTGCATGCAGTACTACAGAGACCCCCCAAGAAGTTTACTCATCGTATCTGGCTGGTAAAAAGCTACTTATTTTGTATTGTATTTTGTATGTCATCTAATGGCTACAGTATTGTCTTTCACATTAACATTGTTGAACAATGCTCACTGAGGAGGAAAACGTACGCTGCCATGGTTGGGAGGGGCTACAGCTTTGAGAGATTTTTTCAGATGCAATACTTAAACATGCCTGAATGACGCAAACTAGCACTTTCAGGATGTTTTGATGAGGTACTAACATTACAGCATGGTTAAAAGCTCTCAAAAGTTTATTTGTCATGATATAGCTCCTTTATAGTTTTACATATCACCAAAAATATAGTCAGATCTTAAAGTTAGCGAGTGAGTAAATAAGTAAATATAACTTCAGATTAACAACAGCAACATAACATTTTAAAACCAGATCCATGTACATCCAACACATTCTTATTTCTACTCTTATTTTTGGGTCTGGAATATCAAAGTTTCCCAATCATAGGCTTGCAGTAAGTGTGCAGCGTGTCGTAGAGGTGTAGAAAATACTGTGTTGAGGCCTTAAAGGGACACTGTGTAATCGGGAGCAGCTCCCTCGTACTTTTCATGCTGCATTCGTGTGAAACCGGGCAGACCGACGACATCCGCTGCATGTAAAGTTATCACCGACCTCTATGTGAAGACGTGGTCCGTCAGTTACAGTGACATCAGTCCACATCTGATTTGTTGTCATGGCGATGTCGTATTGTTTTCCCTGACCCATGTTTTACCGTCTTTCGCTCGGCTTCATTGATTAAAATGACATCTGGTTTGTTACCAACGGCCGTCTGCCCGACTGCACGTGAACCCAGCGTCAGTGAGACGCTGGTTTCTCCCCTCTGCAGCGCGGTGACTTTTCAAAGACATTACCTCGAACTGAGCTAAAAACTCCGGTGTGTCCGGTGAGTTTCTGTGTTTTCCTACTGTCACGCTTCTCCCGAACGCAAAAACATGGCGATACGACATGGCAGCCTTCACCGAGCCGCCCCGCTCGATGTGTAAATGAATGATACGAACGGCAAATTTAGAACTTAGAGGAGCACTTCAGTTTGTTGATGGGAGTGATTAGTGATTAATGAAAAAACACTTTTGAACCAAATAATCAGTTTTTGTGAATAAAACACAGGAGAACTTACACAATATCCCTTTAAGAGAGCTGCGCAACAATTAATCCCAACAAATAAAAAAAAATAAAAAAAAAAGGGAGAAATTTCCTAAAGAAGAGTGGGCCAAATTTCCTTCACATTCATTCAATAATTAATAACATCTTACTGCAATTGATTACTTCAAGTTATTGCTGATAAAGGTGATTCTACAAGCTGCTGGGTTGTACTTACATTTCCACACATCAACTCTGTATATTGGCTTTGTTTTTATTAAATGAATAAGGACACAGTGTGATAAATCATCATGTAGTGATAATAAAAACCTTAGAAAAATTTTATGAAGTGTTCTTTCTTTTTCACATGACTGCATACCGTAAGCTTCCTGCTGCTTCTGGTGTCAGTGTGGCTTGAAATTGGTCACGTCTGAAACTTAAAGTCTTAAAACCTTTTTCAAGTGTTTATGGGGTCAAAATACAAGTTTATTATATGAATACACTATGTCATGTTTCTGAATTTTATCTTAATAAAGTGTCACTTCACTCTACTTCAAGAAAAAACAAAAAGGGTAAACAGAATCTGAGATGAAGACAGTCAGAGGGCTTCGTCAGCTTTCTGATCTGAGTGTGCATCTTGGCTGGGCTGAGAGTCTAAGTGCTCGTGCTGCTCAGAGTTGTGGTGAGACTCGTGCTCTTGGTCGTGATGTGACTCCAGTTCATGGTCGGCGTTTCGTACCTCCTCATCTTTCTCTCGGATGAGCTTTTCTGTCTCGCTCTCCGTCACTCCAGGCACCATGGGGATGGGGAAGTCGGTGCCACTCTCCCTGGTTAATTTACTGCAGAAATTTCAGTTAAACAGAAACATTTTATATCCACAATTTTTTTCTCCTCTCTCTATGTGATGTGCAGCCAACTGCTGAGTTCATGTAAACAGCAATAACTAATCTCAACAGAGAAGACAAGAGAGAGTGAAATTAATGTATAGGTCTGGGACGATAATAAATTTTGCTGGACGATATATTGCCCCACATATTATTGATGATAAATTATATTATTGTCAACATTACTGCGACCAAAATAACCACTCATGTAATATTAATATATCATAATAATGCAAGTACATCCTTTCAAATGCAACGATTCAACTTTTATTTCACACTGGAATGTCCAGAACCAGAACTTTTAAATATCCTAAATAAATAAACAAAAAAACAACAACAACAACAACAACAAAAAAGCTCTCTCAGGCTTTGCAATAAGTGTTTCCAAGCTCCTTGAAGCTCACTTGCCGTGGTCTGTATATGTGTGTGTGCTTGTGGCTCTGCCTCCTGCCACAGATACAAAGATCCTGAATGACTGACAGGAGGGTTCACTCCCTTCATTTCATTCTAAGCCACAAATGCGTCCAGGTGCTGAGACTGATGCACAGAGTGACCCTCTTGTCATCCAGCTTCTTTGGAGGCAAGAGACAAGGAGAAACATATACAAGCCTGCACATGGCGGAAAAATGATTGAGTTTGTTTTCATTTATCGTGCAAGTAATTGATTTATCGATTATCATCCCAGGCCTATGAATGTAGGAAAACTATGTACGGTAACTGATTGTTATGGCTGCGTCAGTGTGATCATACTTGCGGTTGCGCTCTTTAACAACCATACGGGTCATGCTCTGGATGCACTGCGCTCTGTAGTTCTCGTAGTGAGTCTCCCGGGTCACGTCTTTGAGGTCCTGCATGTGTGTGCGAACGAGCATGTTCCTCAACTTCACAAAATCACAGTGTGCCGAGTTCTCCACTGCAACCCACACAGGTGAGGAACAACTATAAACTCAGCTAAACTATTAATAAATTCAGCGTGATCATACAGGCAGATATGACTTAAACTATAAAAATGATCACATGGAAGTTGTCAGCTTCTCTATCTACATAAAAACAAAATGTATGCAGCATGCTTCATATAACCTTAAGTGCATTTTTTCTTTTGCTTCCATTCTGTTATCATAAATCACTAACTTGTGGACTACCTTCTACGATGCCCCAGGGGTATAGACGGCCTCGCACCCTCTTCCCTTTGGCCTCCACCACTGTGTTGCTGCCAATGACAGCAAAGGGAATGCTTTCCTTAAAGGCAGAACAGAAAGGATCATAAAATTAAAGTGATGTTTCAAAAGCATTTAGCATGGTAGTGTTTAGTGGGTTTCCTTCAATCGTTCCTCCTCAGTCTTTGCCCTCTTTAACATCTCTCTTATTTGACCTCATCACATTTATTACTGCAGTACTTCTGTCTGTCTCAGCTCCTATGTGAGTTGACCCAAAGACAGAAGAAGAGAGAAATAAACAGGTAGACTGATGTCTCCTCTATCCTGGCTATCAGTTTATTTATAAGTGAGCGGGGTGGACAAAGGTTGAGTTATCAACATAGTCAAGGCTGCAAGGTCATTTATCTATTACTACATTCAGCAATCAGATTAATGGATTAAATGTTTTGGTTTTTTGCTGAAGAAGAAGAAAAAAGATAAGTGTAAACAAACTTACTTAACCATGAAATTTATCCTCATTCTTAAAGCAAGCAGGAATCTGTTGCGGGTATTAAATGCCTTTCTGAAAGTTTGAAACCTATTGACATCAACCACAGGTTTTCTCTTCTGAGATATTTCCTCAGGCTACTGCACTTGTCTCTAGTTTAGACTCTCCAGTCTCCAGAAAGCCTCCTATATTGACTGAGTTTTGATCAGTTGATTAAACATTAAAGACACTTGGTTGGTTTAATAATGTTTGGAGTAAAATGAACCAAAATTCATCGGTGACTTTACAATTTTTTGTAATTTTCTTAGTTTCTGTGCAGCAAATCTCAAACTGCAGAATAAGCACAGAAAAGAAAGAAGACCTGGAGACTCTCTTGCTCACCTTCAGCTCAAGATCCTGCTGCTTAAATTCCTCATCCTCGTCAGAATCACAATCAGGAAACTGATAGATCTTGATGCCGTACTGCTCGATCTCCTCTCTGATCTGCAGGAACAGAATGGGAAGAGGAATATAATTTGAATAGTTTTTGTAATGTAGTGAAGCACATGTAGGGTCAGTCTACTGATTGTCTTGCCTTAATTTTCTTTTTCTTGACCTCACTAGGAGTGAGTGTGTCGGCTTTGGCCAACACAGGGACGATGTTAACCTTCTCATGCAGGGCCTTCATAAATTCCACATCTAGAGGCCGAAGGCTGGAAAAGGTGAAAAATCCTTTAATTAAAGGCAAAGGTACATAATACATTATACAACTGTAATAACTGAACATAAAAAGTGTTTTTGCACCAGTGAAGTAATGTGTTTTAGTTTGATATATCTCTGTTAGAGTTTACCACCTATAAATATTAGGCACTGAGCTATTTGATAACATGCTGGTAAGATGCTTTCCAAAGACAATTAAAGATATATCAATCCTTTGTCTTATTTTTGGCCTGATTGTTTCTATAATTGTGCATCAGCAACTTCATTAGACTGTTTTCATGAAATTTTTTAGCCACAACTCTAGAGGGAGAGGCTTTTTTTCTTTTAGGTTTAAGAAACTGTATCACAAAACGGCACCATTTTAAAGTTACAGATTCTCCAGCCGTGAATATCTGACTTGTCACAACGCGAGCATGAGATGATGATTTGAATGTTGCGCTGCGATACCTTTAAAATGTATTTTGTAAATGGGATCTTTCTTTATAACCCTGATAACAAAACATTTTAGAAAGACAACCGTGTGTCGAGTGATCAGGAAAGTCCTCACACATGTCCAGAGTTTTTTCCTCTATATGAAATTAGGAGGTGGCCGCCTCCACCTAATTTCGTGCTACTTCTGGCTCTGATGTCAGGAAAACTGTTATTTCCTGACACGCGTTGTGGTAGATGGATGTCATTTTAAGAACAGTGTGCCCACTATTATTTCAACCCATATGTTAATAAAGTTAAATATTTGGTCAGCAAACCAGTGGATTGACACTGACTCAGGCAGCAGTTTTCTTTCATGATGCTTCTCTCTACTTAGCAGCTGTATTCCATTTTTTTCTTCCTTTCTTCCTTAAAACTTGTTCATATTGTTCATATGCTTGAATAAAAACTTCCTCCTCCAATCAGGTAAAATAACTAGGTTTTTGTTAGCGGTTGCCATGGTAAATCCAGGTATCGGGGCTCCATTGATGATAGCTTTTTGTTGTGGTTCCCAAGTCTGGGTAAACAATATTCAGTTGATTGAACCAACTCAAAGCAGCTGATCTGGAACTACAATAAAAACACAGAGTTGCTCAGTTCAGAGTAAGACAACCCAGAGTTCCTTTTTAGACTCAGAGTTTGTTGAACCTCTGACCTGGAATACCCTTCTGATGGTGCTATTCCATGAGTAATGATGGATGTTAACCAATAGAGGGTGCAGTTTCTCTATCACACTGATAATGTACTGCTGCATACCTCAAGTTTTCTGGTGGATTTGTTCCATGATGAGCACAGCGATGTGGAACAGTGCATGTGCACAAATGCACTAAAAAGTACCACATCAGCACTCAGCACAAATAAGTGATTAGTGTGAAAGCATTGCAGCAGATGTAAATTCACTTAAAGGCAGCTGAAAACTGTTTTAACTCGGAGCAAAAGCTGCTGCATTAACAATTCATGGAGCTGAGTGCACTGCAAGCACATACTGCTGAACTAGATCTCAATGATGACTCTCTGTTAGTGAGGATAAATGCTGTAAATGAACGTGGGTAAGGTGATGAAATTGATCATTTCTGGGGGGAAAGTGTTGGAAATTGTTAAACAAGCCTCTCCTGGTTTTCTGGTCATGACAAATGCTGCTGCAGACCTTACATACTGCAGCAGAAAGGGATTCATATCTTGATCTCTTAGGAAAAAAAAAAAGAGAGCAGTTAGGGTGACTGTTCCCTAGAGGAGAAATGCAGCTTTATCATACCCATGACCAAAGGGTGAAATGAAATAGAGGCAGCAGTGTACACGGTTGTCCTGGATGTTCTTGCGGTTGAGGCCGCTCTCATCCCTGAAGTACTGCTCAAACTGCTGGTCGATGTAATCAGCCACTGACTTCCAGCTAGAGCAGAAACACAGAGGGATGCTCAGTGTCTGGGGTGATGCAGACTGCACATGACTTTTAAACCTAGCTGGGCAAAAATGAAGTTATCTGTCTGTAATCATAGTTCAGTTTGGCCTGAGGTTGATTTACTCATTAAAGTTGTTTAACATGTACCATTCAGTGTTGTTTACAGCATCCCCAAATCCAGGGGTGTCTACAATGGTGAGCTTTAGTTTGACACCTTTTTCCTCAATATCCACAGTGTGTTTGGTGATTTCCACAGTTTGAGTGATTCTCTCTACAAGAAGACAGAAACAGGTCTCATCATATATGTCATGACATAAAAAAAAACACACAGGCAAAAGTGAAATGGTTTCCTCACCTTCAGCATTGAGAAGTTTCCTATCTTTGTATAAATCTGTGAGAAACAGGCTGTTGACCAGGGTGGACTTTCCCAGGCCAGACTCACCTTCAAACAAAGAACAACAAAGAGAAAAACAGTGAGGCTTAAGAGCTTGTGATTAGCAGTCTCCTCAAAGTAAAGGGTGGGCTTAGGATCAAATGTCTTCTAATGTGCAAACTGGGATTTACCTGCCACCATGAGCGTAAAGTCAAATCCTTTCTTGACCGATTTGCGGTGCACCTGGTTTGGCAGTGTTGCAAAACCCACATATTCCTTGTCCTGGTCCTAAAAGTAAACAGAAAAGGGAAAAAAAAATCTTTTGAGTGATGCAATTGGCGTTAAGAGTTTGCCACACTCGACATCTTTAAAATCTCACTCAGGATTTTGTCCAACAAGAAAATCAACAACACAACAAGTGTAAAAACATTCCTGCCATGATTTCCAACCCATAAGTAAGAATCAGTCAGAGAACCAAACCACACTGAGCTTGTTTATCAGCTCTGGTTCCTTCACTTCCTTTCATTACCTCATTATTGTCGTATGGGTCATAAAGAGCCCAGGGGCTTCTCGGCCTGGGTGGACTAATAGGGGAAGGCAAGTCAAACTCCACACTTCTGCTCTGCGGCAAGCCGAGGTCTGAACCTGAATCTGACTGGGCTCTACCCGTCACAGGGGGCCGCAGATAAGACGGGGTATGGGGGCGGTCTTGGCCCTCTGTCTCCCTGTCTGCATCATGAACTTCATGGCCATGATGGTGGTGGTGACCGTGCCCTCCATGATGCTGAGGGTCTTGCATTATGTTCTCCATCTCTGAGTCTTCTGAATGGCTTGAATGCTAGAGAGATATCATGGGTGGAGGGGGTGGATAAGGTGGTGAGCAGGGTGAGGAGGAAAGTGAAAAATAAAGGAGATGGAAAAATATAGGTCGAGGAGAGGAAGAGCGCAAGTGTCGAAGGGGAGATGTAGAGAGTCAGAAGACACATGACTTAAGAACTGCTTGAAATAGGTGATGGCTTTAAACTTTTAAAAACACACTTAAATTTGCTGATTTTATTGAAGAAATTTATTTTCATCCACCTTCAAGCAACCATGCAGCAGAAAAAAATCTGCTTAACTCGTCATAAATAACTTGTAGATGAGTCTTTAACTACACCACAGAGGCTGCATGTGAAGGCAAGCTCTGCTGGTAATTACTTTCATCACCATTATTGGACATTGATTATGTTAGAGGTGAACAGTAGCAACAATGACATTAAACTCAGATGAGTTGAAGAACTTCATAAGTTTGTTCTTTCCATGAAACATGTACATTTTTAATCAAATAGCCAATTACATAGAGGTACAAAGCTTCTGGCATTTACATAAATGTTGAGGCAAAAAGGTTGTCGTTTAAGATTGTTAGTGAAGACCAATCACAGGAAAAATGTTGGTCACTAGCTCCTTTTTTTTTTTATAATAAAAACATAAGAGTGAAGTTTTCCTGTAATAAGATCCACAGCTCAAGAGTACACTGTTGTGTATATTATGGGGTCCGGTTGCCACAGCTCTCTCTCAGATAAAGGAGTAGCTGGATAAATAATGCAGGGCTGCTCAGGGAGCAACAAAGCTATTTAATTTAGCAACGGGACCATACTGTGACTCTGCATCATGTTATATTTATGTACTATACATTAGATTAGGGGAAAACATCCAACTTATATCTGAATAACACAATTTAAATGTTTTTTATCTTTTTTTTTTTTTAAATAAAAGAAGCAGTCAAAGTCCAAATTAACTGATGACTCTGACAGGAGTGAATCATGATTCCTGAATTTTTAGGGGTGTTGGTAATACCTGTGCAGCATCATGGTGCCTGCTGTGATTAGGAGAGGCTGGGCACGAGTCTTTCTCATCTGAAGAGGAGGAAGGCTCATGGTCACTGTCCTCCATTGCTACCGGGGCTACACTGCACTCTACAATCTCCAGACAGAAGGGCGCACACGTAGCGAGGTTACGCAAGAGGGCAATGAGCAGAGGGAATCATGTCAGGATGGGTAGGATAAGGAGTCCGCCAAGTGATTATGTTCAGATGAGACAGAAGAGAACAAGGAGGAGGAAGATTAAAATAGAGATTAAAGAAAGGCAAAGAAACAACATATAAAAAAAACAAACATACCATTTAGCAAAGAAAAGGCATGAGGATGAGACAACTGGTTAAAACAAATAAAAGGATGAATGAGTTGAGTGAGAGCTGCATAATTGCATTCAGAGGAGATTGTTTCTATAGATTTCCACTTCCTGTCATTAGTTCCTGTAGCATTTTTCCTGTTCAGTCTTTGAACACCACCATGAATGAACCACTATCGGCAATGTCAGCGGCAGCAGATTAGACTGTCAATCCTCACTGTTACACTGCACTCGCATCATGCAAAAGGTCACTGGCAGTTTGATGCAAATTCATCATTCAATGATGAATTGAATGAAATTCAAAGCAATTTTTTTTTATTTTTTGCACGAATAGACTGAATTTATTCTGGTGCCATGTGAAATCATGATTTTTTAAAATTCTGATGTTAGGGAAAAAAAAAAAGTTCCCATTTTAATTTGGAGTTCAAGTACCTCGCAGTTCTTAAAAAAAAGTAGTTTGTCATGTAATTCTGGAAAATCTTTCATTTCTATGAAGTTTCTGAACACTCGTGGCCAACAGATTTAATTATTCTGGGAATGCAGCTTAAGGGCTGCATGGAAATTGACCTTCTTTTCTGTGCTACAACCAAATCAGAGATCAATGCTCAACATGGAGGGTTCTGTGACCTACATAAGACCACTGAAATGGCCAATCCCACCACTCTGGTGCAAAAATGCACATTAACTGTGTTAAACAATCTTCTACTTTTTGCATAAAGCTGCAACAAGGACTGAACCAAAGCTGCTCTCAGCAAAATTAGCTGCTATGTCTTGTTAAAATCACAACATGTGCAAATACAGAAAAAAGTTCATCCTCAGAAAATTGGATTTAACAGTAGCATCCACCCCTCCTGCATGCAGAGCCTTATTTCCCATCTAGTGCCTCACCTGTTGTACTTTTTACAGCGTGTAAAGCCTCTTCTTTTCACTTCAGTGTTAACTGCTCTTCACATCAACTCCAGCAGACAGCAGAGACGAGCAGCTCCAGCATTTATACTACTCCATCCCAGAGGACACAGTGTCCTTTAGCTCCATTGAGCCACTCATTGCCCCAGGGAAGGGATCAGCAGCATCGATAGACCCACGTCAACGTTCAAAAGCTACATACATAGCCACACATGGAGTACATCCTCAAAAACTGAGTCCACAAAACCTTAAAGGAGCACAACTATTTTATCACGCATGATCCAGTGTAAACAAAAAGTGATTTGCATCCATTGCTGTGATTCTTTGATTACAGCCATATTATATACACATGAGAAAATCATCAAAGAAATCAATATTATCAAATTTTAAATATATATCTAAAGTGATACCCCTTGTTGTCTAGGTTTCTAATACTTGCCTAACAGGATAACTGTCAAATCATCCAGTCTTCTGTAACAAGTACAGTACAAGTACTGTACTGTACAAGTACTGTAACAAGTACAGCATACTGAAATATTGTTGGTTAATTAGCATTGCAAGAGAAAATAAAATGATGAAAAGATTAAGTAAAATTCAAATCTGTATCAACCAGCTCATAAGACAAAAGTAGTGAACTTCTGAGGTCTTCATATGGTTGACCAAAGCTGCTGGTAATGTGAATGAGTTCAGCAAACCAGCTAAAAAAGAAATTAATCATAAACAATTTATGTGATATTTTGTCTTCAATTAAGGATTGAGGAGATTTCCTCATGAGCAGATTCATGCAGCAGTTTGGCCCAAGATATTAATTGACCGCTCCACAGTGTGTCGTCTTCATCGGACATCAACATGATATTTACAACAAAACCTATGCTGTGCAGTTTCAGCCTGCTCAGATGATTAATTTCAAAGTTACATTTACTGCGCATTTAAACTCCCTGAAGAGTATGTTTGTACGTTTCTTCTGTCCTTTCTACTTACTTTCAGTGGCATTTATGAACATGACCCCATCTTTACAGGTTCTGTAAGCCTCTCACTATCAGGTTGCACCACCTTTAAAGCCCAGCCATGAGCAAAGCATTACTGTGTGCAGGTAGCAGATTCACTTTCCTCCAAGTACTCTAAAGCAGCTTTGTAAGGCAAACTGAGGAAGCCAAAAACTGAAATGAAAGGACAAAGCAACTTTTTTTCTCTTCTATTATCAACCAGACTGCCAACAAATTATGATCAAGATTCTCTGGCACAATTTTTTTCCCCAAGATGTTAATAATAATTACATAAATCAACTAATATTTATAATAATAGTTGTTAGAAGTAGTAGTAGCAGTTGTTGTAGTGACACAAATACAATGCAGCTGATTATTGTTTATATTGTGAATTTACAAAGGAGGCCACTTAAGATAAATAGAGTCTATGGCCAAATCCCTGCAGTCTGGTCCAGTCATCGATGAAGATGCTTTTTATTAGACCGTCTGTGGTTGTGACTGTTGTCTGCAATTTCCTGCAACTCTGCCTCGACCATCACCTGCTGCTTATTGTTTATGTTGGGAAGCGTAATGCTGGAGATGCAGTTGTGGCAGAGGATGGAGTACAAGAATACCTCCACACAGCCAAATGCAAGCCGTTTTGGCTTGTTTTCCAATCCTGGTCCTCAAGTACCCCTGCTCTGCGCATTTTAGTTCTGTCCGACTCTAGCACACCTGATGGAGATTAACTAAACTGCTCCTCATGTTCTTTGAGTCAGGTGTGTTAAAGTATGGAAATCTCCCAAACGTGCAGGGCAGGGGTACTTAAGGACCAGGATTGGGAAACACTAGGCAAGGAGTCAGGTTCAGGTGAGTGGGTCACTGTCACTGCTACCACTTGGGTTTTTGCCTCCATCTATTTAACCCTCTATAGTGAAGGAAAGAAACTCTGCTGAGGAGTCTTTTCTGTAGACGTTTCTCCACTTCAACTTTCGCTCACTCTTTCCAAACACGGAATCACATGTTGTAAAGACGCTTTGCCAGGTAGAGGGAGGAGAGAGCGGCAGTGCTGCGTTTGTGGGCACTTAAAAAAAAAATTCTGGAAGAAATAGGA
This sequence comes from Atherinomorus stipes, assembly GCA_023101725.1. Taxonomy (NCBI): domain Eukaryota; kingdom Metazoa; phylum Chordata; class Actinopteri; order Atheriniformes; family Atherinidae; genus Atherinomorus; species Atherinomorus stipes. Next base: position 261,948 of record JALJCO010012917.1, on the reverse strand, counting down.
ACATTTGTTTGTGATGTAAAATGCTTCATAATCGTCGTGTGTAGAAATGACATCAGATGTATGTGTGACTTGAGATTGTGATCGTTTAAGGATTTATCATGGAGACCTAATCTTTACAAAAAAGTTTTTTTAAAAAAGTAATTTAACTGAAAAACTGTTTTACAACAGTAAAGACTGTTTCATTTTATACACACGAAACCCATTACCATTGTCACGGCCTCCATATTTAATTAGCCTGAATCGGTAGGAAGAAAAAGCAGAAAGACAACGTAGATACACAAAATGGACAGATACCAATCCATCTCAAAGCTAACCTATTTTGTATGTAACTAACTCTTGTAATTCTTAAAGGAAAAAAAAAAAGAAAAAAGAAAAAAGAAAAGATAGAAGGATTGTTACATTTTTGGGATTAAGTTTTTAAAAAATAAAAATTTGATAAGACTTCATGATTTCCACTCTTTCAGATCCTAATTATAGTTAGTAGGGATGGGTGATATGGACTAAAAAATGTATCCAGACAATTTCTGTTTTTATCCCGGTAACAATAAATGACGATAAAAAATGTCAGCTTTCGTGGCCCCTCCCCCTGTCTCATAGCAAACACTAGCGGCAGCAGGAACTGCAGACACAGCAGGAGATGTTCACCTCTGCTCCCTGAACCACACTGAAAATTAAACTCAAAACTGACACTGATCGTCAGATATTAATTCCTCTGAGTGAAGAATGTGGACAGAAACATTTAATTTAAAGTAGTGTAACATGTAGTAGACTCTTAATTAGAAAACAGCCAGTTTAACAGTTAAAGTTGTTAAAATGGTGAACTTTAACCAGGTCTATTCAAGTTTGGCCAAGGATAATTTTCATTTCTTTTTCTACTTTTTTTTTTTTTTTTTTTTTTTTAATTGAAATGCAATTAAATGCCTTTGGTAAGGACATAAATAGAGCTGGAGTTTACTATATTAATGTCCATGTCCGTTGTTTGATTTAGTTGTCCACAAAAAAAAAAAAAAGTAAACTTTTTTTTTTTTTTTTTTTTACCCAGCCCCTTAAAAGACTCTAAATCAAGAATTGTTTGGAACCGGAATTGAAAGAAGGGAATCGAATTATAACCAGAAGTTAAAATTCAAACAATGCCCAACCCTATAAATAACTGTAAATACAATCTGATAAATTGAATTTATCATTTTTATCATGAAATGCCAAATTATTATCATGGGGAATTTTTTTTGACAATATATTGCACATGATAACTTATTGCCCATCCCTAATAGTTAGACATGAGTCTCTCCAGTCCTTCAGAACAACTTAATCTTTTTTCTTGAATCCAATCCCACTGAACTTCATTTTTAAAATTAACCTCACTGAAGTCCATCTTTCCAAACATCCAGATGGAAATCTAACTCAAAAACATGAACACAGAATAAAAAAACTCAATAGGAAAACCTGTCCTTTTAAAAAAACCTTTCAAAACATGTATCTGTTGCAAGTCAGTTTGAGCAATTTAAAAATAATGGCAACTTCCAGTTAGGGATGTAACAATATGAAAATTTTCATATCATGGTTATTGTGACAAAAATGATCAAGTTATCATTTTTATCGCGGTATTATAGAAATACCTGCCCAGCATCTTTAAAAATATCCAAAATGGGTCTAAATGTCTACTTTGTCCTTTTTTAAAGAGGGAAAAATCTCAAGAGAAAAGTCCATGTGGGCGCCTTTGTTGCTTTCCACCATGTTTTCATAAATTTAACATTGCAAACTGCGACTGCTACTGCTTTTCCAGCCAGTGAGCAGCATCACTGGGAGTTTTCAAAGTGCAGTAATCAGTCGGTTTTAAAGATAATTAAAATTTGAAATGGTATTACTAATTGTTGGGAATTTGGTCATGGTTAATCATTTTACCAGTTATCGTTACATCCCTACTTCCAGTGCTGAGTAAATAGAAAACCAAAGACAGGATGTAGTGCATTAAACAGATCAATCAATATACTTATGAAAAGCATGACTGGGGAAAATATAGATTATCTCAACTCTTGTGAACTACACAAACACAGAAAGCCCAAAGCACTCCATTGAAAAAAATAAAAGATAACAAACATACAGTATAGTTAAAAAAGGATGAAGAGAGTGGACAAACCAAAGACCTGGACCTCATGCAGCTTAACTTAAGTAAGATTTACAGAAATGTCCCCTCCATCTGTATTTCTGGACTAACAGTTGATGATAGGGAAACATAACAATCTTCCATAACTAGAATAAAACCCAATGGGCTTTGACATTAATTTGACACATTTGCAATAAGCTAAAACACAGAGACTCCTATGGGAAAGAATCTCTACTGAGACTTGAACCAATTAAGATTTCCATAACTGGCTGAGCGTTGGTTCAGCTTGAGCTGCCTTTACTGTTGGTGGTGCAGAGTTTGACAGAAATAAAACTGAATGGATAAGCTTCAGGTTCATCTTGAAAGTGGAAAAATCAGGTCCAGATGCGTAACACACACCTGGAATGACTCTATAGCACAACAGCCTCAGAACTCATTTATAACAAATAGGCCTGTATATACAGTAAGTCATCTCAAGTCCATTTGGCCTTAAAGACTTCCTCGCATTACTCAAAAATGCTTTAAAGATTTCCTCAAATTACTCAAAAATGCTTTAAAGACTTCCTAACATAACTTAAAAACATTTATCAATGCTTTCTATGTAGCCAAATAGGAGAGACAGGGGAAATTAAACAATGGTATGTGGACAGAAACAACAAGCTTTTGGCTCTATGTGACAAATCTTACTTCAAAAGTGGGTTGTTTGGCATTTTTTGCAATACTGATAAAAAAAATGCACTTATGGGCTATTGCAGCCTCAAAAAAGGGACTGCAGAACTTTTTCATTTGCCCTTGAGGACATGTTGGCCTGGAATGTCCTCTTTGTCATAAAATGAGTAAAGTGAAGCAAAAGCAACAATTTGACTCGAGTGCTGTTTGTTTTATATACAGTACAGAGCGATGAATTTAATCACTTTAATGAAATTTAATAAGCGGTCTTGGAGACAAGTTATATGCTGCTGCACAACTACTGAAAAAGATAAAGCGGTTACTAAGGAAAGGCACTGTAAAAAAAAAATATCTGGGGCCAAAATCCTTATGGATATGCAGCCCCTGAGAAACAACTGAAGAATATAAAACCCATTTGAAGATTAACAATTTGTGTGGCTGAAAATGCTGCTTTGTTACCGTTGGATGGTGATGGTTTGGCTGATGCAGTGTTGATGGATGATGATTTGTTGCATTAAATACAGCTCTCAGGGGATAGCCCTCTTCAAATGCTTGCTGTACGGCATGGGAAATGCAATCAAAAGTTGCCATAAGTCATGAAGAAACTATACAGCATGTTGTTATTGACCTTTTATGATGAAAGCATATTTCAGCTTAGGAGGAAATGCAGTCGACAGAGTCGTTTATAACGCAACTACAATAATTACCCGCTAGAGTGTTGCTATTATTCACAAAATGCCAAATCATTTTTGCTTTGAAAGTTATTCCCCTGTTGGCAGCAACACCAGCAAGACTGTTTGCTGATGTGGTGTGAGAGAGGGTGCTTAAATTATGGCAGCAAGTGTTGCTTTATTTGTACAGTGACGTATTGCTCCTGTTGACATTTCTTGTTTGCTTTAAATTAGGGGAATATAAATGTGACTTTTTGAAGGCATTTTCACAAAAAACAGAAGTCTTGTGTGTATTTCTCTTTAAAAATGTGAATTCCAGTAAGGTCTCTCTGTGATGGGGCCAACAGCAGGTGGTGAAATGAGCCATGTGCACTCTGTGTGAATGCTGTGGTTGTTTGGATAGTTATAGCAGCGCTCTGTGTGAAGTTGGCTCGGTACAAAGAGATGCAGAAAGACAGAAATAATCCCTCCTTCAATCACTCTCTCATAACCATAGAGCTCATGCAAATGTTTGTGACCACAACTTTGCATACTCAGAGCAAATAAAATCATGATTAAGTCCCAGTTTTGCCTCAGTGTGCAATTTACTGCAAATCAAAGTAGGAAAAATAATAGCAATTCCCTAATGATGCAAAAATGAAGTAGTACCCTCCCCACCAGAGGCTCACTTTACCAGCACTCTAACTGCATTAAGCTGTCACGCTTAATCAATACATCTGTGTTTTTAACATCTAAGAAACATGCAGCAGAGAAAAGCCTTCTCACATGCATTCATGTGATTAGTTTAGCTCGTGTGCAGCTTTCTGAGGAAAATCTAAACTCAAACGCATGCATATAGTATGAATACAGAAAAACCTGCAGCAACACTGTACTACACTAGAGCCAGAGAGAAAACACCAAAATGTGAGATACTCTAACCCCGTGCCAGTGTAAATAAAAGCAAAAAACACATACCTCTGTGTCACTATTAGTTTCTGAATTTGCTGCCATATTGTCCCTTCAGACCCAGTGGAAATCCGTTAGTCTCACCAACAAGACAGAATTAAGTGAAAAGGCCTTAGACGGCTCCTAAGACAGTCGCTCCTTCAGTCATTGGAAAGTCCTCATTCAAAAGTACAACTACTTTCCTTCCCTCACCATTAAGATGTCATCTGATTCTTTTTTCCTCATACACATCCATCAACATTTAGTCTTGAGACATCATGCTTCAAACAGGTTCAGCTTCAATCTCTACTGAATCTGAAGCATTCTAAGAGCTCCACCCTACTCTTTAATTTTGACCAATTGGCAGCTCATATGCAGATGAGGAGCAGCAGTACGTACTGTATGTGCATAGCCATTCTGCCTTGAGAAGAAGATCAACATACACAAGAGAAGGAAGATCAACATACTCTGTTGTCTTGATACAAGCCTCTCGTGCCCTCATTTCTACGGCTAAACACTTGAGATCAGCACACATAAACATCTCTATACATATCAGTGAAAAGTTCATGTAACGAATGTCTGAAAATATGCAATAACACGCTAGTTTAAATTACAGTTTCATCACATAATAATGGAGCTGGAACAACAGCTGTACCAAAAAAACATATAAGATGTGAGGGTGAATATAAGACAGCAGAATGAGCACAACCTCTCACAATGGCTGTCACATCCAAGTCAGACCTCCCAGCTGGCAGTGCCAGGGCCAAAGCAGCACAAGAGGAGTGTGTGTGACAGAGTGCGTCTTTCTATGGAAGGAGGGGGGGACCTGACAACGACTTGTGGCCTACATACTACAAATAATCTTTTTAATCTAATACACACTTAATTTCTCTCTCACTCACACATGCATGCGCACAGTTAAGCAGACCAGAGCACAATGCTTTTCATTAATCTGGATCAATGTCTCAAAGCCTGAGAATACTCACTTATTCTTTGACTTAAGATTTAGTGATTAAGTCACTGTGTTAGGTTTTGCACAGAGGTGCTGGGTTTGTGAGAGGCTAAAATTAAAAGTGAAATTTGAGATTCTTTGTAAAAACAAAAACAATAATAAAAAAAAGTAAAGCATTACATGACTGTGTGACAGACGCCACTATAAAGCATAGCCTGACACTATGCAACAAACAAGTATTTCCTTTCAAAAGCTCAGCTTGTGTCAGGCTGAGATTTAATCTTGTGCTTTCTAATGGGGAGCAACAAAAACAAGAGCTGAATTCAGCTGAGAATTCATTTTCTGCTTATGGGAGGGAGAACGAAACGTAACATGATCCCAATCTTAATAGCTCTCACTGCAAGTGTGCCAACTTATACAACTATAATAAGTACCATAAGTAGTAGACAGAGAGCAACACAAATAGCATCAGGTCAACAGACATGCCAGTTTAACAAACCACACAGTAGGCAAATTTCACTTAAACCCCCATTTAATGAGACACATGCTCAGAATTGGCCTGGATGAGAGGGTATCGGTCAGGAGATATAACTTCCTGTAAGGAAAGATGGTGTCTGGGGAGATGACTGCAGGTCTGCTTTAATCCTCTCTGGCTAGATCACAACACGAGGGTGATTATCATGGACTGTCTGAAAGGGCTGACAGTGCCCAGGGGATGGACAGCTTGAGAAATAGAGTATCTGCATGCCTTTACCAACTGGTATGCTGGCCTAAATGCACAAAGGACAATGCACATACAGAGTAGACAGCAATTGGCTGGTGTAGAGGTCAAATTGCGCAGTATAATTAAACTCCTGTCCCTGTTTATACTCTAAGGTCATCTGGCAAGAGGCCAGCAGGAGTTTGGTAAAGCCATTGTGCTTGGATGTCTAAGGAGGAGTCAAGACAAAAGAAAGGTGTAAGATAGTCACTCAGTCTGTATGATGTACAACTTTCCGTAATGTGCCATGCAGAGGATGCAGCATGGGCAGTGGAGGGAGGGGCAGTGCCACCTGCTGCTCATGACTGGAAACAGTTTCACTTTACTGAAGATGTACAGATGTACAATCAAGAAAGGTGTAAGATAGTCACTCAGTTCGCATGATGGCAAAATAGTGCAGGGATCCTTGATCCTGTTCCACAAGGGTCAGTGTCCTGCAGATTTTAGAAGGCAGCTTGCTGCAACACACCTGACTCATATCAGTAGGTAATTAGCAGACCTGTCCAGTGCTTGATGCCAGGCATTGTGCAGGCCTGCTAATTACCTACTGATTTGAGTCAGGTGCGCCTGTCTGACTCATGATCAGGTATGTTGCAGCAGGGAAACTTCTAAAACCTGCAGGACACCGGCCCTTGAAGATCAGGATTGAGGATCCCTAAAGTAGTCTGTGGACATCAATTAACAATTAATTAATTGAAAACTTTAAAATGCAATTAGGCCTGGGGGATATATTGCAAATTTGCCATTGCCGAAATTACCATTAACAACAACTGACGTCATTTTGCCTACGTCAGTATGTGGGGTAACTAATAATAATAATAATAATTTATATCATGCTTTTCCTGGACACTCAGAGCGCTCACATTGGATCCATTATTCATCCACTCCTCATTCATACTTGGTGATGGTATGCTGTGTAGCCACAGCTGCCCTGGGGCACACTGACGGAAATGTGGCAGCCAATGCTTTTCCATCTCGAACCACCATTCACATTCATACACAAGCGAGGCAAGGAACTGTCTTGTCCAAGGACACAACAACAGTTGACTGGGGAAGCGGGATTCTTCTTTTGTCTCTTTAGCTGTGTGTAGGTGGTTACGTTCATGTCCCTTTAAGACTGTGTGGGATGGAGTCACGTGACTATACGTGCATTACCACCTTCAGGAGCTCTGCAGCTGTCTGCTACTCTGCTATCAGACATCTGCTGTGCACATGAACAGCACATGCAGAGATGCAAGTAAACTTCTGAAACCCTCCAGGCGTGAGGTTGGAACTAAACCACAGCAGCACCAGATCACAGCACACACGGGCACGCTGTAAATTGGCCATTAGGCTTTGAAGATATCATAAACTTAATTTATCAGGATGAAGTGTTTTTAGCAGATTCAGTTCACCATTGAATCAAACCACCTATAATCCCAAAATCATCTTTTCTCAAGGAGAAAATGCCAAATACAGATTTATTTTTTAAATATGGCATGAGTGATGAATTAGTTATTTAGAAAATTAATTTCTTCTCAAATAAATCTTCCTGCACACTGATTTTGACATGCCTTATATCAATTGTGATAACTTTAGTCCCAGCCATTATTGATAACTAGGGCTGGGTATTGATAAGAACTTCACGATTCAATTCCATCTAAATTTTTTAGGCTGTGATTCGATTCAGTGTTGATTTTAAATGCTTTAGTGTCGATTTAATAAGAAGCAGACATGCAAAATTTATTAAAGTTTTTGTTGTCAGTTTTTAAATATCTATTTTTTATGCCTATGTGAACATATGTGGTATGTCACCTCACATTTTTGAGCAATGAAACATCTGAAAATGAAAAATGGCTGCCAGTTTGTTGTTGTATGATCTAATGTGGAGTCCGTCTATACAGTGTAAATAATACGCACAGCGTCACCCCCCCCTCGGGTCAGGAGAATTTATTCAGGGCATTGCTGCATCGATATTGAATTGCACATGGAAATATTGCGATGCATTGATTAATAGATATTTTTACCTACCCTCCACTGATAACCTTACAATGACTGTTCAGTTCAAGTGTATTCATCTTTCATCCTAACCATAACTCGTTCAGGCTTTACCTTTGCGAGTGTTTTAAGTATCCATACACTCAGAGGACACAACCCCGTGTTTCTCATGGAAGAGAGCAAATATTCAGTAAATATGCAGAAAATTTGAATTTGGCATACATTTTCTCTTTTGGTGTCTGAGAAACTGGATGAAATGCCCCAACAGTACAGTAAAACATGGAGTGTACACCTACTCCTGTTTGAAGCAGTTACAACCATCTCTGCAGTAACATAAATATTATTCCACAGTAGTGAAGAACTACGAGACGCTGGATTAGCTGAACTTACACTTCCTACACTTCCTCCTCCATTCAATTAAGGATCTTTATCTGATGCTGAGAGATTCCTGTTGGAAATGAACTAAAGTGTTTTCTCACTTTGTTTTTTCCCCCTTAAAAAAGGTGATTTGGTGCAACAAAGGCTTTTGTGAGGTGGAGGGGGCGGCATGGGGGGTGGTTTCCAGTGGAGGACTTAAAGAAAGGGAAAGGCCTTTTCAGATTCCGAGCCAAGTTTTCCATTGTTTTATTCACTTTAATAATATCACATACAACAATCAGCTCTAACTTAAAAGTTGAAAAGATTAGGAATGGACATAGCTAAAATTCTTTAGCCATGAGGAAGTGTTTACATTCAGACACAAACACTTGTGCTTTATTCAACCTTTATGTACACTAACCCCAATGAACACCAGCAGCAAAAGGGTGTAATACCCAGCTGACCCCAAATCTGTCCCAAGGTCACCTGACCAAGAGAAAATAAAACAAATCACATTTTTCCTCTGTTTGCTGATTTCCATAGACTCTGAGGGAACAACAGCATACAAAGGAAAATATGATCAATAGAATTCCTTTGCAAATTTGGGATGTTTTTACAATTCTGGCTGTTCTCTTATCACAGCCAGAAAAGTCTGATCTGCATAATTAGCAGTACTACGGATGGTGTAACGTAACCTGGCTAAGATAAGAAAGGATTGTGTAAAATACAAATAGAAATAAAACTTATCTAAATCAGCAATACATACGCACACAAACACACAACACTGAAATTACACTTCAAAAGCAACAACAGAAAGCCTGGTTTCCCCTGAACTGAGTAATTGCACTTTATTCTGCTACCTTTGGCAGAAACCTGGACATTTTAATGACTTGAACTGTTTAGTCTCAGTCATTAGTCAAAATGAGAACCAGGAACCCGCTCTGAGATAGCTGAGAAAATCGCTGCTGAATCATGAAAAACACCAGATCAAACTGCATAACTGCGATCTGGTGTTAAGCTAAAGTACTGGTATGTTGTGCTCAAACAGAGCAGAGCAAAACACCTGTGGGACAAAGGCGACAAATAAGCTCAACATCTGCTGAGAGCTGCACTCCATTTGCCCCAGTGAGAGGAAGTCACTAGGTTGCTGTGTGGCCCAACTTCTGCTACGCTGAATTCCAGCCTGTCTAGCTCCCACATTACACGAACACAAAACCACCTCGTGTGATTTTTGGCTTCTGCTGAGCCTTATCACAACACTACTGAAGTCTGAAGTCGGAGCCACATATCTGCTGAAACACAGCTGCATTGTGTCCTGAGCAGATTGAATAAGAGAAATTACATCAGTGTCTGGACTGGGTTTCCTGCTTTCCCAAAGGTGGCAGCTGAATGGAAACAAACACAAAGTGGCAAAACTGTTTTCAGATTCATTTGTTTTTTAGCAGTAGATTAAAAATCCGCAGTTTGCAACCCCCAGTGTTGGTAGTGGTGGAGGCTGACTATTCATTACATCATGTGAAATATAGATGAAAAGTAAGTTAGTGTACTGTAATATGATAAGACACATTCCTAGGAAATACTGTGTGAAAAACAACCTCCAATGTTGATTCTGTATCAGCTGTCCCCCCCCCCCCCCCAAAAAAAAAAACCCATAACTAAACTTCTTATAAACAAGCAACCATCTTAATTTAAGAGCCAATATTAATTGATAACCTTCCAAGACTGATTTTCTGGTATCCATATTTTTGCATGTGATGCAGCAAGATTGTTATACTTGTGCCAAACAAGACTAGATTTAGTTACGCCAGACCTCAGCTGGTTAGCTGAGAGTCACAGTTCTGCTTTTGTAATCCAACATACAAGTAAGTGAAGATGTAAACATGTTCAGCCAATAATCACTCGCAGTTACAGGAAATAACTGGTAAAACACAGATCTTCTTTGAATGAGAAAAAGAATGATTTCAAGGTAAATACCTGTCTGAGGTTGAAGTGAAGTTGTGCAAAATCTGCAAAAAAGTTTTTGCTTAGATCATTATACTGTGAAGTTTGAAATGCTGTAGATGAGAAAACTTAATCTTCTTGATCAACCAGTCAAAAGCACACAACCTCATTTAAAATAAAAAAGTATACAAAATAAGGATTAGCATGAACTGAGGCTGATTTCCAAACTATAGAAATACTGAGGTGTCAAAATTAAACATACAATTAATTTGGGTATCTCAGAATAACTTATGGTAAATAGTTTGCAAGCGTGTGCTGTAGGAAAATACTGTATAAGACTTTGTAGCAGCAGGTAATAAATATTTAATGAACAAATAGTAGTGATGACATAAAAATCTTAATTGGGAGATGATGAAAATGCAAGTAGTAGTTGAATGTAGAAGTGATGCAGTGCAACAAAATCCACAACACAGCTTTTCTCTTGAACTGGAATGGAATTTTTGAAGCTTTAGTTGCTGGCTCTTACCATAGCTTCCAGTTACAATGCTCTCCTGATTTGCCAAACTGAGACAGCTGATTGTTGTGTTTGCAGGCAAGTTACTGACAATTCCAATTTAGAGATGAATGAAAAACCCCTTTAAAGTCTCACACTGAAACAGCATGTTTAGAACAGGGCTAACCTGGGGTTTTAGTCTTAATAAAATTATTCAACCTGCGGCTTGAAGAAAACAAACAGTCTGAAGACGTGAAAGAATGAAGGAATAAAGAAAAAACTGTTTGTATTTGTATAAAACCTTGAATTAGCAAAGACCACAGCCATCAAACTTATGACTTTGCATTGTATGAATAACATCCATCCATCCATTTTACCCACTTATTCCAAAGCAAGGTCACAGAGGGGCTGGAGCCTATCAGCAACGGCCAGTTGAAAGCCAGGGTATCCCCTGGACAGGTTACCAGATTATTTGAATAATATAATTTACTGGATTGAACTGGATTATAATTTTAATAAATTGACTATATCTAACTGGATTTACAGAACATATAATAATAATGATAATAATAATAATACATTTAATTTGTAACGCATTTTACATTTGAACTCAAACTCAAAGCACTACAGAGACCACAGAAAAAACAAGAAATAAGAGCAAAAACCTAAGACAGAACACAAAAAAGTTAAAAAATATAAAAATTGTTAAAATAGGTCTCTTAAAAAGGAGGAAGGATATGTGTATGCTTTAAGTGCCCAGAAAATGCTTAGCTTGTGAATTGGGCTTTAAGTAAATTAAATGATCAAAGAAATGTTTAGTGAACATTGCCCACTGTTGAAACAGCTGGTATAATATTATAAGCATCAACACTAAAGAGAAAGATTTTCTCAAGTGAGATAAGGTGAAACCCTTATTGAGCAGAGAAAGCCTGAGCATGTGAGGGAGTCATCCTCGGCACAATCCCCTTTCCAACAAAAATACCATTTTTTTAAATCTTCCATGTAAACATCCTTTGATGTGTGGACTTTTATAAATAAACTTTGGGTCATTAAAGAGATAAATATACTGTACAACAGATTAACATTTCTTCCTCAAATCAACATAATTCAATGTTTTATCTGTATCTGATTTTGTAAAGTGTAAAGTTTCCTGGTCCAACTTCTTGCTAGATTGTAACTGATTAATTTGTATATGGACCTGTTAGGCAAATACAACTTGTATAAAATTGAAGCTCTATAAACTGAACTAAAACATCCACATAATCCAGTTTGGAGTGAATCACTACACTACACTACACACACACTAACTAGTCTTAAAATGGGCCAAGGCACTCCACAGATGTAACAAAGTTTTATGTTTTTGCATCTTCTTGTAAAAACAGTAAAGAGTAAGTGTGTACAAGGCTGAACAGGCAAATCCCGAGTAAAAATGCTCTCAATTATGTTTTTTGCTGTTTCTGTCTGATGGCTACATGTGTCACGCAGTCTGTTAGCTGCTTTCCTCTTTCCCAGACTCACTTTGCTCTGATAAAATCCTGATTTAAAACTGCAAAATCATCTGATGAAAATCCACATTCAAGTAACTTTAAGACAACATCTTTGCGGTTAATTTGGCCATACTTACACATCTTATGATTTTTGTAAGGTTAAAGTTTACATGTTACAGAATCTCTTGAGGAACTTTTTTTTTTTTTTTTTTTTAACCACTCAATCTATAGTACTGTGATGTCAGCCATATTTTGGTCAATGAGTTAATTAATCTCTGTGTTTTCTTTAAGAGGACAAATGCAGAGGACCAATTGCAAACAGCTTATTCTGCCCCTGTCCTTGTTTGGTGTCTTTTATTGGGTTGGATGATTGAAGTCTGAAGAAACAAGACATAATGGCAGCTAAACAAATTATTCATTATGGCAGGCCTCCAGACAGTCCTACTGTATGAGACTGGAGATTGGCTGTCCACAGTCTGTTCCAGATTATCTGGGTAGAGAGCTGTTGGCTATATTGTCCAACACTTCAACTTCAAAACACTTTAAAACCCATCTCTGACACCCTCCAATATATGGAACTTGGAATTTTGAGATGGTCCTCACCCTAACTCCAAATAATGCTGCAACTTGGTTTTTTGGAGCACCATGTGGTATTGTCCCTATCCATATCAGTCAAATGTGGCACGCTGGAACAGACACCAACTACGCTGTAGCAGGATCCATGATCACAACAAGTGCTGATAATCAGAAATTTGATATTAAACAACTGGAATACCAGAAGCTTAAAGGAAGAATCAATGGCGGAGCAAGCTTTTCGGCATTGGCAGATACTCAACTCTGTTGCTCATCCAAATGCACTAAAACAGAAATAACATGTTTTCCAACAGTATTAGTTTTATTGCCAAAAAGCATTGTTACAACAAAGAAGTCAGTCAGTCATCATTTTCTGTACCGCTTATCCAGTTCAGGGTTGCGGGGGTTGCTGGAGCCTATCCCAGCTATTATCAGGCGAGAGGCGGGGTACACCCTGGACAGGTCGCCAGTCTGTCGCAGGGCCAACATGGAGAGACAGACAACCATTCACGCTCACATTCATTCCTAGGGGCAATTTAGAGTGACCAATTAACCTAACACCATACCACCGTGCAGCCCTACAACAAAGAAGTAACCTATCAAATTTCCTTACCTTTTGTGCTAAGTCTACATGGATCTTTTACTGCATATACAGGTAAAATGATAGGATTTCTGCTCATTTTAAAGGGTTTAGAGGTGAAATTCTTGAAATCGTACCCTCAACAGATACTGTAGCATTGGTAGGTGGTGCCAGACTGGCCTAGACTCTGATGTGAACCACGCATACAGTAATTGTTCCCTTCCTCTTTCTCTTTCCATCTGTTCCCTTCCCGGATGCAATCCTCCTCTCTCTAATCTCGATGCCCAAAAAGACACACAAAAATCTTTGAAAGCTCAACATAAGCACAAATAGGATCCTTTGCCAAGTGACTCATGTGATGCCAGTGGCTTCAGCACATACATCTTAAACATACAGTAAACATATGTTGTGCAAACTAACAAGCATGCCACCCCTCACATGGGATTTACACGCTCCTTTAGCACATGTTTGATTAACCTCTTTGGTTTGTCTGTTCCGTCTACTGTACAGCTGGATGAAATTACCAAACATCTGTCTGTCAGGTGGTGAAAAAGCACCTGCATCTAACAGCTATCATAACTTCTACAACACTGCCATCAGGAAATCATCAGCAGAAGCACATTACAGGTAGAGCAGACAGTCAGATAGCGATGAAAGACAGTCATTAGCACATTAATTAAATACATAGTGGTTTAGAGGACACAAATCTAATTAGATAACAAAAGGCACACTAAAAAGCAGAAGATGTCTGATTCTAGTGAGGGTACGGCTTGTGTTGCCGAACCCATTTCATTTCTCATTACACTGCAGATGAATGCTACACTTACCATTCTGCAGATAGCCATGACACACACATACACGACCCAGCAAAGGATGTCAGTCAACCGTAAGCTGCTCCAGGTCTGTACCAACAAACCTTTTGTGTCTCCAGCTGCAGCAGAGTTGCACAGTACTACAGCCAGACATTAATAACGTAAGGCTGCTCGACTCGTGCACATTGGGCTTGACTGCCGGTGACACTGCAAAAACAGCAGTAATAACATGGGACACAAAAATGGAGAGACTCCCTTGACTGTGTGAGAGAGAAAATTATACAAAAAGCTCATCTGGAAAAACTCGCACACCCAAATATTTAGTAAAGAGATGAGTTATAAAACACTGGGCATTAAATAATCCACATAAATCAAAAGGTAACAGAAATCAGAGAACATGATGTGATATGGTGATGATGATCGATGGCATCAAGGACTTCTTAGACCAAACCCGTCATAAGGGTTGGGGCTCTCTGGGTACCTTACATGCACTTCAACTAGATTTTAAAAAAGATTCACTGCATGGTCGTTATGCAGTTACAACAGTTACTTGCTACTGTAGATGGAAGTATTACCTAAAATGACCATTGAAAGAAAAAAAAAAAGATGAAAATCTGGCACATTTATTGGCCAGGCCCAAAATTGGTTCATTCAACAAAAGTAAAAAAAAAAAAAAAATAAAAATGGAGAAATAATAAATGAATTCAGTCTTCCTGTTTCTGTCTTGACTTTAGTGTTAAAACCAGATGTGGTTTTCTTAAAGGGACATTGTGTAAGTTTTCCTGTTATCTATTCACAAAAATTGAATTATGGGGGATTATCACGCTTCCGTGTTCCGAACTTCCGGTTTGAAACAGTTAGACGGCCCACTTCCGGCCCAGTTCAATGTCCCTGCTTTACTTCGTAGATAATGTGAATAAACGCCAACCCTACTTAAATTTTCACGGATTCCAGACTGAAGTGATACTAAGGAAGAAGTGGATCAAAGCGATTCTCCAGAGTGAAGGGCCGCACTTTACAATAAAACAACGTAGCATGTTTTTTTGCAGCCGGTGGGGCACAACACCGGCATGCTAGCATTAGCCAGCTAGCGCTTACCACGTGCTTAACTTTGTGCGTCTTAAAACACACATACATCTAAAAATCGGGTCTGTACCTCCCCGTTTCCAGTGGAACAACTGGGGACTGCCAAGAAAGGAGACGCTTTCAGAAGCTTGTGTGTTTTCAGCCGCACAAAGTTAGGCACGTCATCAAGCTGGCTAATGCTAAACTGCTAACAGTAGTCCGCCAGCTACTACTCTGTTAAATTTTGTAAATCCGATAAATGCCAATGCCAAGGTTTCATTCCAGACTGAAGTGATGCTAAGGAAGAAGTGGATCAAAACGACCGATTCACCGCGGTGAAGGACCGAACTTTATAATAAAACACACACGTTTGTTTGTAGCCGTGCAGTCTGCACAGTCGTGTTGGGCAGGCTAGCATTAGCCAGTTCGATGACGTGCCTAACTTTGTGCGGCTGAAAACACACAAGCATCTGAAAGCGTCTCCTTTTTTTGGCAGTCCCCAGTTGTTCCACTGTAAACAGGGAGGTACAGACCCGATTTTCAGATGTTTATGTGTTTTAAGACGCACAATGTTAACGCGTCAGTAAACGCTAGCTGGCTAATGCTAGCATGCTGTAGTGCCGGTGTCGTTCGGTGTTGTGCCCCACCGGCGACAAACAAACATGTGTTTTATTATAAAGTTTGGCCCTTCACCGCGGCGAATCGATCGCTTTGATCCAGCTTTTGATCCAGTATCACTTCAGTCTGGAATGAAAACTTAAGTATGTTTGGAGTTTATACGATTTAAACAGTATAACAGAGCAGGAACGGCTGTTGTTAAAATGGCCCGGAAGAGGAAATGCCCAAATACCGGGAAGTTCCGGTAAGAGTGATAATCCCCTATTTCGTTCAAAATTGTTAATCAGTAATCACTCCCATCAACAAACTGAAGTGCTCCTGTAAGCTCTGAATTTGCTGTTTGTATCATTCATATATACATTGAACAGCCTGTTCTGGCTCGGTGGTGGCTGCCATGTCGTGTCGCCATGTTTTTACGTTCAGTAGAAGCCTGACAGTAGGAAACCACAGAAACTCACGGGAGACACCAGAGTTGTTGGCTCAGGTCGAGGTAATGCTTTTGAAAAGTCACCGCGGTGATGTGAGGAGGAACTGAGCGTTACCCTGATGCTGGGTTCACGTGCAGTTGGGCAGACGGCCGTCGGTAACAAACCAGATGTAATTTTAATCACATAAGCCGAGAGAAAGACAGTAAAACATGGGTCAGGGAAAACAATACGACATCGCCATGACAACATATCAGAGAGGGGGACTGAGGTCACTGTAACTGACAGACCACTTCTTCACATAGAGGTTTTTTTATGCCTTTACATGCAGCGGCTGTTGTCCGTTTGCTGTCTGTCCGATTTCACGTGAACACAGCATGAAAAATACGAGCGAGTTGCTTGGATATACAATTGTTACACAATGTCCCTTTAAGAATCTGTCCAGTATAAGTAGCAGGGAAGGCAACAAGATGTCGGACATGCTGAGGTGCATTGACTGCACCTTACGTTGCTTCCACTTTATGGTCCGCTGGATGGTCCTTTGTGTTTCCACTGTCCATGGACCAGAGGTCACTTGCAAGCAGACCAAGACCCCCAGTTTTTAAGTGGACCAGAATTCGCTTCTTTGGTCTGCACCAGGGTTCAATGGGCATTCACACTGCTCTAAATGGATTGGACTATCCATGGAAGCAGACCACAGTTTGCTTAAAGCCCAGTAAACTGGACCAGTATTAATGTGCCCTTTTATTTGGGCCCTGATGAGGACTCAGTTCAGCAAAGAAAAAAGTAGAATTAACTTGATTTTAAACTGATGGCATGTCAGAGATCTGCTCAAGAAAATTCTGCAAGTGTTTCCTGTGAGTGAAACACTTTCATACAAAGGACAGTCTGCCTTTAATTCAACTGACAGTACTTTAACACTTAATTTTCTCTCAAGTAGTAAATACTAGAGCAACAATATACACCCTGTGATTTTCTGAAAAAGAAAGAAAATAAGAGACTTTTGGTTACAGAAGGAACAACCACCTCCTGTGGGAGAATTAGTTTAAATACAACATGGTTTCAAGGCTGCAGGAAGGATTTTCACAACTGGGTTGCCTTTATTTAATGGGTAACTGCTTTCCTGCTCTGTTTTTTTGGGGTATATTCAGCAACACAGGCAAACATCTACTTACTCAAAGCTGGCCTTCTTAAGCCCCTTTCAGACTTGCAAAAGCAGTAATAGTGCAGACTTTGTCTTTTATAACACTTGCATTCAGACATGCATTCCGGTCTTTTACCTCAGAGATGTAGCGGACATGTACCGACTGGTCCCCATGTCATAAGAACAGAAATGTTGCAGAACGTCGTTTTAGCTGAATGCACAAGAAAATGTTCTGGACAGGGTTGAAGGGAGAGCGTGGCTGTGTTGACTTATCCACAACATTTCCTGATGTCTGAACGTGGCTGGGACACAATAAGTCCACAAGGAAGCGGCATGTTTAAAAATATGAGTCTGGTCAAAGAAGGGATGGACTTTACTGCCCATGTTCTGCAATGCAAGACTGAAAGTGGCTTTAGTTACACAACAATAATTACAGTTTGTGTTATAAAGTGAATAAATACATGAGGAATTTTAAAGTAAGTAAATCTGAGCATTACTTTAATAGCCACTGAATAATCCCTAATTCTATATCATAGAATTATTTGAGTGGTTGTCAATGAACCACTTATAGAAACTAACATGCACACAGTAGTTACATGAGCACCGCTGCTGCTCTCTGAAGAATGCTTCATAAATCTTTAAATCAAAGACCATTTAGTTTTGTTTTGTACATTTATAGTGTTTAAAAGTCAACACAAACAAACACTTTGATTTGAGGCGAAAATGTGGCGAGACAGTTTTAAATCAGGATTCTTACAGATGTTGAAACATTTTAGTAATGAATGTCAGACAGAAATGAGTCTTAATGAGCAAGCTGTCTGACAACTGTAACTCCATGACTGTCATTTTCACCTTTATATGGAAAAAAAAAGGTAAAACCCATCTCTAAGTTACCCACGTATATCTAAAACTGGGTCTTTGAAAAAGCAAAATAAAAACCAACAAACAATAAACAGGGATGGATAAATGAGAAAAGTGTAGTGAGCACATGGAAATGATGTTGACTACTATTCTTTAAACTGAAACATTGCAGGACTGTTTGTGTCAGTGCTGTTAAAGGTAAACACTTTATTTCAATTATTGGGTGTTCACAAGTAACCAGAAACAAACACACGAACCAATCTTGGCTAAAGAGCTTGGGAATAAAGTGAATTCTGACTTGACTTTTGAGCAGGCATAGAAATGAAGCTGATATTACTAAGCTTATTTTTCCCACTGAGGGAGCTGCAGATACAGAGATGAACTTCACTGTGTGATTGCCTTGGGTCTTCATGGCTACTGGAAACAGTGGCATCTAAGCCACCATAGTTATGACAGTGATGTGGTGAGAAAGATGTGGGTGAGGGGAAAGTATGGAGGCAACGCATCAATAACAATAACAGGGCGATAGAAAGAAAAGGGGACAGAAAGCTCTGAGCAGTGTGGACACTGATGCAGAGAACAAGATATTACAGGTCAAGGATAAAATGACATAGCTATCTATGGGGGTTGTTGTGTTTTTCTTTTTTTCCCTCTTTGGCTTGATTCACCCTATCCTTTCCAGGGCAAAAATAATCGGCTTGCCAATGAAGTACAGTCTTCTACATTCCTGAATTTCACTTGGCTGATTTAAAGGCTGAACATGTGTATAATAACCATAAAAATAACTGGCTCAGAGTACATCATAAAAGGTCTCGGCTCACTCAAAGGTCCTCTGGACCTGCGTTTGTTACAGAAGCTGCAGACGTTTACCAGATGTTCACAATATAATCTATACAAAGCAAAAATAGCAGATTTATGGTACACAAAGTAACCAAACTAAACACATTTTAGTAAGAACTTTAAAAAAAGAAGAAAAAAAGATGTTATGGACAAACAAAAGCAAAGATGGATAATTATAATTGAAGCTACTGTAGCGCTATGACATCAATCTGATTTCACCCATTAGCAGGGCAGACTTTGGGTTGATTGTAATCTGTGTGGGTCATGATGTACTGACTGGGTGTCAGTGGCATTAATCTGGCAGGGTTATACTGGGTTCTACAGACCATCTGTGACTGCTGTCCTGTGTTATTTGTTTAAATCTGGGTGTGACAGTCAGGCTAGTGTGTCTCGGCATTAAGCTGGGAACTCCAGATGTGTGTCAGTGTGTGTTTGTTATCTGACGCTTGGGTGTGTATTTATCTATCTTAGTGAGTGGTCAGATTGCTGACAACGCTGCCATAGTTTACCCAGCAGCTGAGCGGTACTAGTTATGACAATCCAGTGAGCCATGTCTGGATTGGAAAATAAAAATTCAAAATGAAATTTTAACAGAAACACCATCACATATGTATTCTATAAAACTGGTCAATGTAATTAAATAGCTATAATAGCCTCAGAGACTGTAAACTTTGAACAAATGCAATAATTAAGTTTTGCCTTTAAACTGGTTAGAATTTTATGAGAACTCCAAATGTGAATGCTATACAAAGACTACCGTATCACTTAGGGATGCACCGATGCATCGGCTGGACATCGGTATCGGCCGATGTTTGCCTTGTTAACTGCCATCGGCCTATAAAAATGACATTTGCCGATGGCAGTGGCAGATTATTATATATATATATATATATATATATATATATATATGTCATCAACGCTGTGCTTAAGAAAAACTCTTTTTCCCTCTCTTTTTTGGGTACTTTCCTCAGTAGAGAAACAAAGATGGCGGCGGTCGTGTGCCAATGTTTTACCGTTTCAGAAAAAGATCAGCGTTACGCAGTTTGCAGTACATGCTCCACAAATATTTTTTATTTGGCCATGAAAATAATCTTCTCACTGAGTATGTTTTTGTTTATTAGGCTAAAAACACTCAATTTTGTTGGACAATATACTGAAGCACTCTTTTTAGTGATTATCAGTCCCAGGTTTTTTAAAAGTTTTCAGAAAAGAGCTTGTTATAACTAATTTCAACCACAAAGTGACATTAAAGGTTGTTTCTGTTTCATAAATTGGTCTGATTGAATTTGTGCTCATTCAAGGATAGACTGATGAAGAGCTGAAAGACTTGTATATTTCTGTGGCACAAAGGAAAAAATAAATAAAAATAGAAAACATCGGCCATCGGCCAAGTTGTTATGTTAAACATCGGTATCGGTATCGGCCCAGACTTTCACAATCAGTGCATCCCTAGTATCACTGCAGGCAAAAGGGGCCCAAATCCAACTTTTTCGCCCATACTGTATGTGGCTTTATCAGAGTTTTCAATTTCAACAGCATAAATCCAGTATGTTAATATTCCCCGTCTAGGAGAGTTCTCCCCTCGTCGATTAAAGTCAGAAATGCAAAAAGAGCCCGGCATTTTTGTAATTGACCCCGTAAAGACCAGTCTCTATTCTATTCCAATGGACTTCCAAAGTGTTCTGAACTTCAGTGGCATTTGCGAGCATGCGTGAGTGACGTATGCATAAATTATGAAAAGGATCCACTGGCAACAGCCTGTCTAAAGCCGATGAGAGGAAAAAAGAAAGGGAGACAAGAGGGGACTGATGGCAGCACCAGAGCCTGATGGCAAAGTCACATCTATTATGTGCATTTCTGGAGCCGTTGCTGTCCAGCAGCGTCCTGAGGCTGAGAAACTGAACAACTTTTTCCTCTGGGATGCCATGTGACATTGCAGCAGTTTTGCCTAATGCACTGCATCACACACTAACAAATGGATATGAACATGCTGACTGTTTTTAATTGTGCACCATGGCTGATTTGGTCAAGACTGTAAGAAGACATTATCAGAGAAAGAGACAAAAAGACAGAGAGACAGAAACAGGGTAAAGACACTTTGGCAGGATAAAGCAAGATGCCAGAACAAAAAATACTATATAATAATTTAGTAAACTTCAATAGCATAATGTGAACAAATGCAAAAAAAAAAGATAAAGAAAGAAAAAAAAAAGAGATCAGATCAAAGCGAAAAAATCTGAATTGAGCTTTAAGATGATGACATAGTCATCGATCGTTGCAGGTTTTGATTGGGAAATCTTTTGGTAATAGGAACTGGTAAGATGATGCCAATGCCATAGTGATGTCTCTACAGTTCTGCACATTACTCCAAAAGCCAAATTATGAATTACTTTTTAGATGTTTGAAACAGTCTTTGGTACTTTTAATACATGGATAGATGCAGATGTCGGGCCCAAAAGGCTTACAACCTGTACATATATGATTTGATATTAGCTCCACTTTTCCCTTAACCTGCATGTGCAAAGCCTGACAACTACAACAATGGAGGATAACAGTGTTGCATTATGTTTCGAGTAATATCATGCTCAGAAGCTATTGAGCATGATATTACTTTTAGAATAAGTAAAAAAAAATCTCAACCAAACAAAACGCGCGCACACACACACACACACACACACACGCACACAGGTCACCATTTTAGCTTGATCCTCCACCAACATCTTCTTTGTATGTTCATTTATGTTGCATGAGTTTATACCCATGTCTTATTCTCTTTTTCCATGCATTTCTGGGCAGCATTTCAGGACAATTGGAAAGCTGGACATACTCATAGCTTCAGTGCTTGATAGTTTTTTGTGGATGCACACATTTCTTAAAATAATTTTGTCCTAATGGAAAACATTTCAAACGGTTTTTGTCTCGTGGTCGGACAACACCATATCTTACCCCGATTATCTCTTTATTTATTTATATTCATTTTTTTTCTATCATTATTAAAATTTTTATATATATATATATCTTTTTCATTCTTGTCTATTCATCACCACCCCTACACTTAATTTGATTATATATCACATCCCCCCCTCCCCCCCCACACATACCATACATTGGATTTGGTATGTATTTATTCCCCTTTTATTTTTTTCTCTTTTTTTCTTTTTTCCCATTTTTTATATTTTAAATTTCATTTTACTTCCCCTTCTTTTCCTCTCACCCCCCCATCTTCACAAAAAAAAATAAAATAAAAATATTTTTTTTATTTTATTTAAATTAAAACCTAAAGTATTGATGTAATGTATTCATTCCATTTACTATAAAACTCTTATTTATCTCACAGGCTGCCCATTTCTTTTGATCCTCCTTTGAGATGGTTCTACTCCTTCACTGGAGTCCAGCTGTGTTGAATCAAACTGATTGGACTTGATTAGAAAGGGCACACACTTGTATATATAAGACTTTATAAGACTTTTACAGCTCACAGTGCATGTCAGAGCAAATGAGGTCAAAGGAACTGCCCAAGGAGCTCAGAGACAGAATTGTGGTGAGGCACAGATCTGGACAAGGTTACAAAAGAATTTCTGCAGCACTAAAGGTTCCTAAGAGCACCGTGGCTTCCATAGTCCTTAAATGGAGGAAGTTTGGGACGACCAGAACTCTTCCTAGACCCGGCCGTCCAGCCAAACTGAGCAATTGTGGGGGAGGGAAGAGCCTTGGTGAGAGAAGTAAAGGAAAAGTGGAACCCAAAGATCACTGTGGCTGAGCTCCAGAGAGTGCAGTAAGGAGATGAGAGAAAGTTCCAATAGGGATTATCACGCTTACCGGAAGTTCCCGATATTTTGACACTTCCTCTTCCGGGCCATGTTAACGACAGCCGTTCCTGCTCTGTTATACTGTTTAAATCGGATAAACTCCAAACATACTTAAGTTTTCATTCTAAACTGAAGTGATACTAAGGAAGAAGTGGATCAAAGCGATCGATTCGCCGCGGTGAAGGGCCGAACTTTATAATAAACACACGTTTGTTTGTCGCCAGTGGGGACACAACACCGGCACTTCACAGCATGCTAGCATTAGCCAGCTAGCGTTTACGGATGTGCTTAACATTGTGCGTCTTAAAACACACAAACATCTGAAAATCGGGTCTGTACCTCCCCGTTTCCAGTGGAACAACTGGGGACTGCCAAGAAAGGAGACACTTTCAGATGCTTGTGTGTTTTCAGCCGCACAAAGTTAGGCACGTTATCGAGCTGGCTAATGCTAACCTGCTAACAGTAGTCCGTCAGCTACTACTCTGTTAAACTTTGTAAATCGGATAAACGCCAATGCCAAGTTTTCATTCCAGACTGAAGTGATGCTAAGGAAGAAGTGGATCAAAACGACCGATTCGCCGCGGTGAAGGACCGAACTTTATAATAAAACGTTGTTTGTAGCCGGCAGTCTGCACAGTCGTGTTGGCAGGCTAGCATTAGCCAGCTCGATGACGTGCCTAACTTAGTGCGGCTGGAAACACACAAGCATCTGAAAGCGTCACCTTTTTTTGGCAGTCCCCAGTTGTTCCACTGGAAACGGGAGGGTACAGACCCAGTTTTCAGACGCTTGTATGTTTTCACAAGCGAAAAGTTGGTAACGTCAGCTAACGCGAGCTTGCTAACGCTAGCTGTAGTGTAGTCTGCATCATTGAAGTGCCGACTACAGACATACGTGCAACCTTGTTTTATTTTAAATTTCGGTCCTTCACTCCGACAAATCGCTTTCATCCACTTCTTCCTTAGTGTCTTTTCAGTCGGAATCCATGAAAACTTAGGTACGGCTGGTGATGTTTATTAGATGTACACAATGGAACAGAGCAGCAACATTGAGCCATTCCTGGCCCGGAAGAGGAAGCTTCAGATGTTTCAACTTCCGGAAACCGGAACGCGGAAGCGTGATAATCCCCTATAAGTCAATTTTCACTGCAGCCCTCCACCAGTCGGGGCTTTATGGCAGAGTGGCCCGATGAAAGCCTCTCCTCAGTGCAAGACATATGAAAGCCCACATACAGTTAGCCAAAAAACACATAAAGGACTTCCAGACTGTGAGAAATAAGATTCTCTAGTCTGATGAGACCAAGATTGAACTTTTTGGAGTTAATTCTAAGTGGTATATGTGGAGAAAATCAGGCACTGCCTAATAGACCCTTTTCGTAATTTATACATAACTCACTCGCGCATGCTCGCAACTGCTGCTGAAGGTCAGAAAGCTTTGGAGGCCCACTGGAATTGAATAGAGACTGGTCTTTATGGGGTTAATCACAATGATGGTGGACTCTTTTTGTATTCTTGACTGCTTTAATAGACGAGGAGAGAACTCTCCTAGATGGGGAATATGTTTTTATTGGTTTCCCATAAAGAAACACCAGCGATCTTTTTGTGGAAATAAGGATGGCGATGGGAGACAACGGCTCTGGTAAGAGGTGACAGAGTCAGTCGTCAGGAAATTATGAAGGTAAGCGCCGGTGTTCTGTCAGTTTAACATACAATGTCAGCATGCTGGACACTTTTTTCATTCCTGACTACTTTAATTGATGAGGGGAGAACTCTTTGACGGGGAATACGTTTTTACTGGTTTCCCATGAAGAAACACTAGCCATCAGCCTGGATTTGTACAGTCACCATGTTAAAACACCTGCTCTGCAGCCTCCTTTCGGTGTCTGATGTAGGGCTGCACAATATATTGAAAATTTACCTTCACTGCGATATTGGCCCGTACAATGATCCCAAAGATGCCCTAAACGGTGATATCTAGAAGCGTCTGTGTTTACCTATATTTTAAGGAAGTCACGTGACTGCGCTCTGTGTCAACGACCAGTCAATGAGCTTTCATTGTCTTAAATGCGCCCCCATCCCTCTTCCTCCTCCTCCTCCCCCCCCCTTGAATGAGGAGCGTGGTGGGAGGACGCTGCAGGGAAAGTGGAGGGAATGTACATTCGGAAATCGATCCTAACAGGGAAACATGGTGGTGGCAGCATCATGCCATGGGGGTGTTTTTCAGCTGCAGGGACATGACAACTGTTTCATTAGTTTTTTTTTTTTTTTTATTTTTTTTTTTCTTTTTTTTTTTTTAATATTTTTTGTATTATTTATTGTTTTTTTATTTATTCTTATTTTTCTTTATTAATTTTTAAGTTTTCATTATTTCTTTTTTTACTTTTTTTTTTTTTTCTTTTTCTTTTTTTTTCCTTTTTTCTTTTTTCTAATTCTTTATTTTTCTTTTTTTTTTATCTTTTTTTTTTCTTCTTTTTTATTATTTTAAAATTTTATTGAACCTTTTTATTTTATTCGTATATTTTTTTTCTGTTTTATAAGACTCCTTTCTTATTTTCCTCTTAATTTACCTTTAATTTTATTAATTTTCTCTTATTTTTTCTCTTTATTATCTTTTTTTCTTCTTTTAACCTCTCTTCTCTTTTCTTTTTTTTTATTTATTTTTTTTGTGTTTAAAGTGGTGCAGGTTGTACTGACACAATTTGCAACTGTATTTGGGTTTTCCATCTCTTTCATTTGAAGCTATTATAAAAGCTAACTTACTAGCTTTCCCTCCCTTTCCCTTGTTTACCTTTTGTTGAAGTGCGCCTGGAATTTTAGTGGATGGTCTGTACACTAAAGTGTCCGGGCGGCAGCCGCAGATTCTACTGCTATACTTTACAGTTTGGTCATTAAATAAGTATGAAAATAATTGCTTTTGGACATTTCAAATAGTTAGCGATTTGGGATGTGCGCCATTGTGATCGATTTAATAATGAATTGGTACACTCCTATTGTAATAGTTCTTGTCATTATTACGATTTCGGTAAACAGGTAAACAGCTGTGAGATTTTTTAGATATGGCGGGGCTGGAAGAAGCGGAGCTCACGCAAGGGGCGCGGCTTGCCAGTTCTACCAATCACCAAACACCTACGTATTTCAGTTCCTATGGAACCCCGAAAAGACCCTGCCTCGGAGTAGGAGCTAAAAAGGTTATAGGAACTGTTGTCCGAGGTCCCTAATTCCTATATGTCCGAATGCACAAAAAATGCCCTGGTTGCTGAAAAGTTTATAGGAACTCCAAAAGGTTCCTACAGTCTGAAAGGGCCTCATGTTACTGTGGCAGTGAATGATGTGACGGAGAGGTTTGTGCTAGAAGTCGCACTGAGGGAACGCCATTCATATCGAATGAACGATGTATGCAACTTTGTGCAATACACTGAACACTGGCATGGCACAACAGTCTGCCCCCCTGGTGATTGGTGAGGACGCACTTCCTCCTAATTCTCCCATTTGCAAGATCTTCCAGCGGTGCAAATGCATCCATGCGCAGCATTATGCATGAGTGTCACGGGATCTAAATGTTTACATCAATCAGTCTGATTGCCTCACACCTTGTTCTGTGTGTTCATAATCTGTGTGTTCATGTGGTGAACCCTGGTGTGGTGATGATCAGTGAGGGGAATGTGATGGTGAGAAAACTTTGATTTAAGATGTAAGTTTTCTTACAGGCCTTTAAATTTTGTTTGAAAGTTTCTTATAGTTCCACCTCACCTGCGCAGATTATATAACACCTACTGTTTTGAATCCTTATTATACAGTGATTGCAAATTAAATGTTTGAAAGTGTGGCAGGATGCGAGGCGAGCCCGAGTCAGGATTGATCCACATCTTCACTTTCAAGAGTAGTGTTTCCCCAGTCTCCAAATCCAGAGTACGCATGGGTCAGAGATTGCGTGAGAGACGCACATTTGCTTTTTATAAATTACAACCTGTGCATGGAAACTGGTGTATACCAGTTTCGGGCCTTGTTTTGTGCACACACAACATTTATAAATGAGACCTCTGAACCTGATTTCAGATTATGGACCCCTGGATCAAAAAATGTCGAAAGGTTGAGGATAAGGATATGCTGCGGATTCAGCATCAGGAACATCAGGAAGAAAACAACAGAGTGGGTCCACAGCATTGTTCCACCAGTGAGTAGACTGCACATCATTTAAACAGCATATCAGCCAGCCTGCCCACCAGATGCTCTGCTTATGTCTGGTGTTGAAAGCAGCATATACGCCCATGGCTGTGGGTTCTAAAATAAACATTGACAAAACATGCCCAATGTCAAACTCTGATGCAGTTTACAAAGCAACATAAAAATGAAAAGTCTGGAAATAATTTGGATTTAGCAAGAAAGAAGGGGCACTAGGTAAAAGTCTGTTGATTAAATAGCATGATAATAATATAATGGTGAATGCTCTACAGATACCACCAACATTATAAAAAAAAACATTACAGACAAAGAAATGGAAGACCTTTTTAAACCTACAGCTTGGCGAAATTAAATGTGACACACAGCACATATTGTCTTATTGTTTAAGTTTCGCAAACAAAAAGTGTAGATGACAGTGACTGCTTTAGTGTACTGGTTTGGTGGTACTGTATAGAGCTGTAGAAAAGAAACATCAACTAGACCAACTACACAGCACTTTCCTAACAAATTTAAGATTTGTAAAAGAAAAGAATTCAATTTTGTCACTGAGCTGCAAAATACAAAAATATATAAGCAATTCCCTGATCTTTAAAAGTGATAGCTACAAGTTTAATTCCTCCCCGCTGGTAGGTAGCACACTAGCGATCTCTTACTCAATTAGCATTAGCAACGTTACATAACTGGGTAACCGTTAATTAGCATCAACAAATGTTTATCTTATATGTCCAGAAGGAAAGTGGCAACCTCCACGGGGCTCTTGCGCCCCTTTACTACCTTCACCCTCATCCTGCTTTGTTTTTTGTCCACTTGAATTTGACAAGTAAGGCAAGGAAGACGCTATTTCTACACAGAGCAATCAAACTAGCAATTTCAAAGCTAATGCTGACGGTGAAGAATCCCAACACTGACGTGGTAATCAGATGTAAAATATTGTTTGGGACCCATCCAAATTGATACAACACTTAAAAAAAAATTGGCTGTAAAAGTAACACTTTTATTCTGCACCCCTGTAGATGTTCTGTGGAGTTTTTTTTTTCTTAATATTGTTTTGATGAAAAAGTTGTAGCTATCACCTTACATCTAGTAAACCACAGTGGAGGTAGCTAACCAATACCAAATTTATAGAAATGGACCATTATCATTTAAAAAGGAAAATTTTGAAAAATATATATCACAATGCTTCAAAGTGAATCATCTCTAAGTCATATATTATTCAGTGTGTCGAGAAATATATCCAAATATTTTATACAGCAAATGTTTTATCTTATAAATAAAAAAGACATCAATTGGTGAGGATGTTGAGGAGACACTCCAGAGATAAAATACTTTCCTCTCTGTGAATCACAGAAATGGTAGTAAATAACTGTAGGCAGCAGGGTAACCGTTGTCACTTTTTGCAGGAAAATCTGAGGGAATGGTTATCCCAGTCTCACAGAGCAGGCATGAGCGAAGGTTTACATACAAGATTAGAAATGTGAAAAATGCATAATTCCAGGGGGGGGGGGGAATTTTCCCTCTTGTTCCTCTCCATCAGTTGGGAGCAGGAATCTGATTGCTGACCTTAGTCTAAATTCTCAGGCTAGCTCTATTAATAGCCCAGACACCAGCAAGCATAAGACTCCTAAGTCAGCAGCTTGAGTTTTAGTCTGGCTCTGGATGATCCAAGCTGTTGATTCAAAAGAAAAACAAGCATTTCCTTCTACAACCTCAACTTACTGAAGTTAGTCATTTTTTAGGGTTTATGAGGAAAGGTTTATTCCTCCTAAGATAAACTAAATCTGACATTTCAGTTTCTCAATTTTTCAACATTGCCATCAGATAATAATAATATGCAGAGAAAGGGGCACCGATGTGGGTATGACTCCAAGGGAAACTGGGCAGATATTC
Source organism: Atherinomorus stipes (assembly GCA_023101725.1). NCBI lineage: Eukaryota > Metazoa > Chordata > Actinopteri > Atheriniformes > Atherinidae > Atherinomorus > Atherinomorus stipes. The sequence continues at coordinate 232,820 of JALJCO010012917.1, read as the reverse complement.
AAGAGAGACTGCTGCACCATAACAACGCTGTTCATTTGGAGTGAGGAAACTGGGCTTTTGTCCGAAAAAACAGAAAGGTATTAAGAGAGTGTTCATGTAAAGCAGCTCCAGCACTAACAGGAGCTAGCTTTAAATCTGTCAAAAACTGTCCTGAACTCCACAGAAGATTAACAGCTCCTGACAGGTTTTGAGATACAGTATGCCTCAGACATGCCAAACTTCCACCATGTTACAGGATGAGTTTTATGATGACAGAAACTCACTTCTCATGCTTCTCGTTGCCACCCAGGAATTCCTACTGATGCTTCTGTATGAAGTTAACTTTTTCTAAAGCAACATGAAGTGCTCTGCATTGTCATGGGATGCAACCCCAAAATATATTTTCCCAAGATGCTCATGCTGAAGTTTTCCTTGTAAAAACAATGCCACAAACAAAGCCACTTAGTGGAAAAGACCACAAATGTCATTTTAGATAAACACCGTCTCAGATCTACATCTTACTGTCCACCCAAAAAGTTTCTCCTTACTGTCTTCAAGCCAAAACAAGAAGAAAACTGCACTATTTAAGAATGATTTATCCTCTATCAAAAAACCTCTCCAATAAAAAAGTTTTCCAAGGCAGGATTTGACAGTCTGTAAAAGCTGTGGGCTATTTTCAGAAACTACTGTTCATACTTTGTAAGTCCCATGATTGGCTGCATGGAAGTGCAAAAATAATGAAGAACTGCATATCTTTTTCAAATTTACCTTTTCTTAGCTAACCATTTGCACATTTTAAAGGTGCCATGACATCAAATGTCACTTTTCTGGGGTTTTGGGGGTATAATATGATCTGTTGTGCACTGATGAGGCCATGTGAATGTCCAGAGTGAGAATCAAAGTCCCTGTTTATGGTCAGTCAGCTTTGTCTTTCTGTTCAAAAACGGTTGAATCAGACAGCAGCTCATCATTCTATGTATTTTATCATTCTACGTAATTCAATTGCTCCAATAAGAGCACACTATCAAGCAAACAGCCTCCCCCTTCCTCTCTCCTTCCACCCTCCGCTGCTTTTTCCCTCCCCTCGCTGATTCAACTGCGTGAGTGGAGCTGAGTAACTGCTGAGCAGTCAGGTCTGGGTTTTCAAACAAATGGATTTAAAAGAGAACTTCTGCAGCAACACTGAGGGAGGCGACCACAACCTTGTCATTACCTGTAAGTTTATTTTCTAAATGCTGTCTTGTCTGATGAACATAGCTCACTGTCTGAAATGCACATGTTGTTAACAGTTAGCCTTTAGCAAACTCTGACCGCAGCTTGACCCACTTTCTCTAAATAAAGTTATAGCCAAATAAGGTGTAGCCAATCAAAATGAGGTCAACTTGGTCACCGGGTAAAGCTGCATATCATTACCGCACCCAACTCTTTTACTAAGGAAGGGAGGTCTAGCATGCAAAAACAATCCCCCGCTGTAAAAAGTGCCATTTTTTTCTTTGGAGTATTTACATATGCAGTAATATCAACTACATGAACTAGTTTTTACTGCTATGTCATCACTCCTTTAAGTCTCCCTGAACAGACTACAAAATAAGATAGATAAAAGTTAAACCTATTTAAATTTTAAGTGATTTCTCTGCTTCTGCTCTGTGGGCCAGTTGTAAAAACTTATTTTCTTTATGGTCAGACAACAAATCTACAGATCTGAGAGAGCTGAGACCTTAAACTAACAAGCATAGTGCTATTATACTTTAATAATACCTGAAATAGCTAGCCCGGTACACCAGCCTGACTAATGCCATGTGTGAGATACATGGCAAGTCAGTCTGGGCTCCCTCCATTAGGAAAAAGTGACCAGACCAATCACAGTGCGGGAGGCGGGACTTTACGACATGCCTTTTTCGGCAACTCTTTTTCTCTAACCATAAACAGTCAAAATGGCGGCCACAGAGGAGCGATTATATAACGATGCCCTTTCTGATGTCTTAATGAGCTGCAAATGTCCTTAAACCTGCAACAATTTGCTGTTCTGAAGGCTTTCCTCCATGTTTTCCCCTTACAAAAAGACGTTTGTGTCACTTCCGTGGTCCTCCGATTGGTTCTCTCCGGTTCACTTTCCTCCTGTTAGTCCCACCTCTCGTCTTTTATTGGAAATTAGTCTCCAACGGAGGAATCCAGACTGACTTTCCGTGTATCTCATACATGGCGTTAGTCAGGCTGGTGTACCAGGCTATGAAATACCCTTTTGTTCACTTCACTATCCACATACATTTACAATGTTGAGTGACATGGCTCACATTTTACTCACTTCAGTGAGGAGCTATTCTGCTTCCTCAGTGGTATGAGGTCACATATTTTAAACATCAGTTAAATACTCTTTAAGTGCTGTAAATAATTTGATGGCCTAAATCATTGTAAGTTAAACACATTCCACCTCCTTCAGAGGAGGAATCAGTTGCATTCTTGACCAACATAAATATCACAGACAAGCAGCACAAGAGGGCGGCTGGTGGTCTGCCGGGGTTAACAGGTGGAGTGGAAAGGCAAGGACGCAGAGTGCTTATGTTCTGCCAACAGCTAAAGACTGCAAGAGCCTGGGGAGGTATTTGGAGCACTTTAAATTCTGTGCATTTTTAACCTTGTTCAGACTGCCACAAATGATTTGTTTATGGGTAGAACCAGATTGTATCTGCAGTGATTTTAACCAGTCTGTGTAGATATCTAAAAGAAGAAGAAAAAAAAAATCAAATGCGGATAACGTTTCCATGTTGTTTGCATTCGAATTCTCATCAGATTTCAATATACATGTATATGTTTCAGTCGGTAAACTAGCGATGGGCGATATGTACTAAAAAATTTATCACAATAACTTCTGTTTTTTATTATGGTAACGATAAGAGACAATAAAAATATCACCTTAATCATTTGTATAACTGTATAAATCTATCACTACATTCTGTCTTGAGAGCAATAAAATAATATGAGAAGGCACTTAACTACAACAATTAAGTTCAAGTGGCACACTTGTACTGCAAAAACTATAGTGACACCAAACAAACGTGTCTGAAATATGAGAACAAATTTGACATTTATTCAAATGGTGCAAACCGCAAAATTGAGTATTTATAAATAACTGTAAATACAACCTGATAAATTGAATTTATTGTTTTTATCCCGAGAAGACAATTTATTTTCATGTGGAATTTATTTGACGATATACAGTGATGTTGATAGGTCCTGCATCTCTGACGCATTAAAATCTGAGAGGACGCAGTAAACTCACCATCCGTGCGTCTCAGGGACGTACCCATGAAAAACGACACATTCTGAACAACTTCTGTTTAAAATCACAGTAACTGCCTAAAGCAACATTATTTTTACCCATGGACTTGTTATTTTAGAGGGCCCTGCTAAAATATATAACTTCTTTGTAACGAAGCGAACGTGGACTCAGTCTTGAATTATACTGACGCTGAATAGTTATTTTCAAGATGTCCCTGAACGCAGCAGCTACGTTAATGGTTAGTTTCAGTTGTCTCGAGATTCCGAGCAGATGCGAGTTGGTGACGTCATTACCAGGTATTTTGCGTTCCAGTTGCACCAACCTGGGAAAAAATAGAAATCTCCAAAACAGCCTACTTGTGAGCTAGAACAGCTAGAAAATAACACATTTCTAGCTAGAAAATAACTCGGACATTATAACAGTGTTACCATGATAACAACAGCTCATTTCAGAGCGTGTGTTTAATAAACACATAATCACGCTGCGTTTTATACATAAAAAAAAAAAAGACTGCCATGAGACTGTAAAATTCAATAACAACAATTCGGTGTTGTTTACACTTGGAAATTACGATCAGAAAATCTCTCATATAAAAGTTTAATAAACACAACAATAGCACTGGACGCCGCCACCTTTAAATCTACAATCTCGGGGTCCTCTGCAAATTACGAGCTCTTATCTCGGAAAAACGAGTTCATCCCGTCACTTCCTCGGAAAATTACCTTGGAAAAACGAGTTCCGAGACAACTGGAACGCATGATTAGTTTCATTTTAATGTTCTCCGTAACGGGACCGTTTTAATTCTCTTTCTTCTGCCGGTTTAGTGTTCATGGACGTCGTTAGGCCTGTAAGAGTTTAGTGTTTGCTTGGAGCACCATGCACTACTGCAGATCCCAGCAGATGGATCAGTTTTTCATCCTGATGTGATACTACAGCTGCACATGCACACACCGCGAGTCTGCTTGTGGTTGAAATGGATGGAAGGAGTTTTTTTCCTCTCAAAAGAAAGTAAGTCATCTTTCCTGCTGGTTGTACAATTCAGATAAATCCAGCTAATCAATAAATGAAAACAAAGGCTGGTTATTGATAAAAACTAGTCTTGTGATACACTGTTAGCATGATGCTGAGTTCTGGTTGTGTAGCTGTGAAAACATAAACCTTTTTCACCACCATTTTCAGTAAAATCATATTCTTTCTGAACCAAAACAAAGTGCAGTAACTGGTGTAATTAATATTCTCCATTAGGCTGAGTAATGGTGTAGTAACTGCTAGTAGAATATTAACTCTGACCTTTGTAGGATTTTTATTTTCTTTTATTCTTGGGTCAGTATGACTTTCTTCAACAAAACCAAATAAACACATTTTTATAAAGTAAATTTGGGAATTGTAAATTGACCTAATTAGTTACTGTGGAGAGAAAATTCCTAGCTGGATAGATCTACATATATATGATGGAATAATGTGGCCTCCTGCAGTTCTGATAAAAGTTTACTGTAGCATTTACATTAATGCATACAGATTTTTTTCAGCAAGAGCACAGTGGTCATGGTAGTTTATAACACAGTCTTGATGTTTTTAAAAGAACTTTAAAATAATGCTTTTTCAATAGAAAAGAATTGGAGGAGAAAGTCTTGCTTTTAACTGGCTTTATGACTTCCCCACTACCTGATGGACAAAATATTATGTTATTGCAGGAGGAGCTAAGCTCCACCTATAATTTAATCCTACAGTAGAGGCATTTGAATTTGATATGTCATGCCACTGACCGTTGTTTTGTAATAGACTTTTCATATTTTAAACATTAATTTCATGTTTATACATGAATACGTGCGTTAATTATAACCATGTCATACCATACCACCATCAACGGAATTAAACACTACAACTGAAAAAATAGAAGAATATTAGAAATAGATGGAAATACTCTTTTAAAAAAGGGTGGCCTGAATCCCGGGCCCCACCCCCTGGGGCCCGGGGCTACTAAACACATATATTCCATAATATCCCCTTCCCAAACCTTTTCTTCATTTCCTATAAAAAATTTGAGGAGCATTTTCCGGAGGGCACAATCCAATCGGAAGGATTTCTTTTTTTTTTTTTTTGGGGGGGGGGGGTCACCTCAAATGCACTTCTGCTGGTAGGTTATCAGGCATCCCCATGCTATCTGACGGAGTTACTATGGTAATAACACAGTCATCAGTAATAACATAGTTATACTGCAGCTTCCTGATGGAAGGTCCCTTTTGGTTGAGTTTGTACAGAGGCCCCTTTAAAGTGCCAGCTGACAACTTGCTTTACCATCTGTCCAGATTTTTCTTCATGTTGTCCTCCATAGCTCTCCAAGTTGTAGCACTGATTCCTGATTTGCACTGGTGCCTTTGCAGAATGGCATGTTTCAACCGTTTGAAACCCAATTTCAGAATAAAGACTTCTGCAGAAATCCAATCAAACTGTGATTTTAACAACCTCAGAACCTGACACTGGAAAAACAGTGGGAGCAGGACTATGACAACCAGATGTTTTTCAGTGACCAGAAGTCTAAAAAGAGACTTGAAGAGGTATTTAACAGTGAAAATAAGGAAGTCATTAACTGCTCATAAGGCCAGCTCCATAAAGCAGTAGGCACTCCGTGGCTCCTCTTAACTTTTGAAGATCATAGAAACACACTTACACACAGGAACATATGATAAGGTAAATACTTGTAATTAAAGTTACCTCACACAGAGTAGCAGTAAATGGGTATATGGTTTCCTGCTGGGCTGCACTCTCCATCAGGGGTTTTTGAAGACTATATTTTTGCAATTTTGGTTCAATCTTGACCATTATTTTTTTTGTAAATTTAATGCAAGCACCTTTAAATGAGGAAATTTAAGTGCACCTCTCTGTCATAAAATCAATCAAAGCCTTTAAGGAATTTAAAGCACTGTTCCAATTTAATGTAGTCTTGTTACCCCAGATTATGGTCTAAAGATCTCCTAATAAAATAAGAAGTCAAATCCTTCTAGGGGTTAATTTTAGGTTCAGAACCTTGAGGATGGAGATGCATGGGCAAAGATGGGTATAAAGAGGCAGCTTGGTCTGGCTAGAGGGCCTGAATAACAGGGAGGTCAACATACCACAGGTATGTAAGTATGTTTATGTGGAGGTTAAAAAGAGAAAGCCCAAAGCCCAGGAGAGTAACTCCTTCAAGTGAGACGGACTATTTTAGGCATACATGCTTCTCCATACACCGGAAGACAGAGGGCAAAAAAAAAAAGGTTTAAAAAAGGGGACACTTAAAAGGGAGAGGTGCAGGGTAAAGGTGGCAGCCTGAGGAGACGGAGAGAGGCAGGAGCCACAAGTTTTACTTTGATCCTTCAATGAGATGCACATGCTGTGTTCACCAAGCTAGTACGATCCCAAGTCTGACAACTTACATTTTGGAGATTTCAGCTCCAAATTCCAGCCTTTGTAAAAACTATCACTGTTTTCTTTAGCTGATTCCTACAAAACAAAATTTTTCAAAGTGCGTATCACACAAACAACCAGAGTCTGTTAAGACATTATCACTGTTGTGAAGCAATGGAAAAATCCCAGCACTAAAGACATCATCATATTATCTTTCCAGTCTGTAAAGCAGTTGACAAAAATGTTACTGCTACATTGGCATAAAGTAAGTGTGTTGGATTAGGTAAAAATTAAGAACAGATTAATACAATATGCAAACTTTGTCATCAGTTGAATGTAAAACACAATTAATTTGTTTAACCACCTGAAAATCAATCAGCTCATTGACTACACAGAAACCATGAATATTAGGTTTACTATGAAATCTATTTCTTTTTAGATTCTGTGTTTTTTGGGGGGTTGTTTTTGGCCCTGAATTCTATGTTGTACCATGTAATCTAATTTCCTCTATGGGAGATGTGTATAATCATGTGGTTAATGTATAAAATTTCAACAGTTCAATAGGAAAATACAACTTTCTCTGATATAATTATTTCAGCTCTGGAGGCCTTTATGGCACAGCTGCTCAACAGGGTCAGAGACAGAGGGGATGACCCGCAGCAAGACCAAGATTTGAACCTGCGCCAGATGCATGGAGTAGCTCAACCAGTTAAGCTCAGTGTCATAAACATCTTTTTTTTTTTCCATTTAAAAAAATTGTTTTATTTTTAATACGCAGGAGTCTCTCCTACAAGTAATTTAGTCGAGATAGATTGATACTTTTCAAACGGATCTTCTTCAGAACAACCTGAATTCACTTGGGTTAAAGGCATATGCCACCTCTGGGTGAAATTGAGCCCCCCCCCCGCAGTCCCCTGAGTTGGACAAGTGGGCAGAAGTGTTTTCTAATCGACCCAGTCATTCTCTGAATTTCGTAGCCGATCGATCGGCTCCGATTTCCTTAATTTTGGGGGATCGGGGATCGGCCGATCAATAAATGTAAAACCGATCTTATCTACCGATCGTATTTACTTCTGCTTAAGTCACTTTTGGTGGTTTAAGTTTTGTTAGTTTGTCTTGCAGATTATTTTATTTATTACTTAAACCTTATTATATGCATAGCAAAATAAGCAAATATATTGTCGTGAACTTTATTTTTAGTAAGAAGCTCAAAGCCAGTTTGAAATGCAACCAGTTGAGCTAGTTTTGTGTTTAATAATGTGAAAAATGAGACTGAAGGAATGGAAATTATATTTTTGTAGTTTGGACAGCAATGCGTAACTTTTCATTTATATTTAAGAACAGTAGGTTGTGCAGTTAAAACTAGTTTGCATTGTACTACAGGTATTGTTTGTTAATAAAACTTAATTGGTGTTTTGAAGATATTTGCTGTCAGTTTTCAAGAAACATTGGTATCGGCAAAAATCGGTATCGGCGGGTCAGATTTCTTAAAGATCGGCGATCGGTGATCGGCCAGAAAACTGCAATCGGTGCACCCCCAATCATCATCAGTTCATGCATATCATTATTGCCATAGCTTTGTACGATGGAAAAAGTTTGATCAATAAATGTTTTTTACAATTTTTTCTGGACCTCTGGCGAGTAGATATGGAACTTTGAAAAATAAGTTTGAGAACACCTGTAATATGATATTGATGAAAATAAAGTATGTTTTGGAATATTGCCCAGCTCTTTTCGTTGTACAAACAGTAGCTGACACTTTGTTTCAACAGACCCTGTTGAAACGGGTAGAAACAAAAACCATTTCTGTTATAAATGCAAGATATCAGTTTATATTATCCTGGTACTGGACAATATTGGCTTTAAAGGATGAATATGGAACATTTTTATTAAAAGCAGTATTTTTTTTTTAAATTATACCTCCATGAGGCGTTTGGAGGGGTGCAGAATGAAAGTACAGCATTTGCTTAAATGATTATATTTAGTCTGAAAATAATTATAAAATAAATCTTAATGGGTTCAACAGTGGAATTTTGTTTACATCTACAAGCCAATACAGGCCGCCATTGCAGGTTGCCAAATATGGTCTCTATGTGGAAACAGTATGTTGGGCACAGCTTGACTGGCACTGGGGAAAATGGTGGCGCTGGTAAGTCAGAGCCCTGGAGATGTCGCTATCCGTCTCAGAAGAGGAGTGACCTGAGAAGAGCAAAAACTGGAGTAAATTTAGGTGAAGCCTACACTAAATGGACCCACATAAACATTTTCCACAGCATTAAAACGCAGAAATGGCGACTTTTTTCCTGGATCGGTAAGCAAACTCACTTGTTTATGTGGCTAACGTTAGCTGTCAGCATATCAATTCCTCTGCATTACTTGTTAGACATGATGCAGGTTTGTTTTGTCGTTGTAACTACAACCTGGACACACGTGATTGTTGCTATTCTGCCCGTATTCCATATCCAACCATTACAATTATGTATCAGACATCCACCATTCCACCAATATCATTGACTTGACTCGTATAACAGCCGCTGTTTAGTAATGAACCCGTGGGAATGTCATAATGCAGTGCAGCTGGTAAATGTTGAACTACTGGCTACTACTAGCATAATCGAAGTCTGTTTTCTATACGATAGGACATACATCTTACTTGTTTTCATTTGAAAACCACTGTCATGGTTAAATTGGACATTTTACACATTACAGGGCAAAAAGTGAAATATTGTTTCACCGCGAGGTTTGCCGTTGACCACTGCCTGTAGACCAAAGCAAAGAGTGTCATGAGCCACACCTCTTTCTACCTCATCACTGGATCCTGGCTACTGCTAACACTGGGTGCTAATGATAATCTTCTTTCTCTGCTCTGTGAGTGAAAACTATGTTTTTGCCTGGTGGGCAGCTCACAAAGATAACCACCGTTGTTTCTTTTGAGGTAATGCCGTATTCTGGTCATCTTCAGGCGGATGTTTCTTTCGACTCTCTGCCATTTACTTTGACATGTTACCATTGCTCACTGGCTGTAGCTGTGGGCTCCGAGAGAGGGGAGGCGGCAATTCACATGAACGTACATGAATGCACAGCTGAAACGGCTTGTAAACACAGGACTGGAGATCAACCCAGAGAGAGGGTGTGTGATGTCATGCTATTCAAAGTGAAATTACACATTTTCACAGATTTTTTAAAAATGCCTTTAATCTAGAAATTATGAGTTTCTACTCATGATGCAAGTTGAAATATGTTTCTTATTTCGCAAAAGGACTGAATATAAAAATTTTTTTTACATTATTAATCCTGATTGGGGAGTTCAGCTCAGCATTTAACCCATCTCTATATGTCCTACACCACACAGGGCTGCCATGTTTCTGGAGCCGTCTGGGGGGTTAAGGGCTTTGCTCAAGGGATCACAGTGGTTGAACTCTGTTGGCACTCTGCATTTATTGAAAATATCACTCAAAACTATTACATCACCTTTAGCAGTTCTTTTTTTAAGTCGCCATTTGCCAACAGGCCAACAATTATATTTTAATTCCAGAAGAAACTACATAATTTCTGCAATTGGGAGTGAGGGGGAAAATATCAGCAATGATACAGTATCAGATATTGAATAAATGAGTTGTAAAATATTGGTATATTGGATATCAGCAAAAACCCAATATCGTGCATCCCTTTTTTCTTTTTTTTTTAATCTTAAGGACTAATATTCACATGGGAAGACAAAACAGATCAACTCATCATTCATAATAACATCAATTGGAAAAAAGCTGACTGGATCATGGCTGGATCTCAATGATTTGATTTTCTGTGCTGCGACTGTTTGTACATGTAGCCAAATTCACAGGTAATAAAATCACTGCTTCTTCACAGCACTGATACCAAATATAATACGCTTCCACAGCAAAACTAGCGGTGGGCTTTCACTTACAAAACTATTCTTATAAAACCACACTAAGAGTTGTAAATATTTACTGAATGGTGGTGTGCCAGTGCTGTGGTTATGGTTTTAGTGTCTGGTTTCAAAGAGCTGGCTGTGAAGTGATGTGGATAAACTCACACATGAGCCCCTGTTCTCTCTCTCTTTCTCTCTCTCACATACACACACACACAAATGGGTCTGATGTGATACAGTACGTGTAGGAAAGAAACCTTCGACAATAAAAAATGCACCTGGTATCGGTCTACTCTGAATACATTTGGATTTAATTTTTGACAGTTTCCTCACACTAGGGGAGCAGCTACTTGCTTGTATAATGTCACTCTGCTACAGTTAGGGTCTCTTGTTTCAGTTTGTCTGAATGTCTGACATCCATGAAATAAGAGGAATTGAAGTAGAAATCACATTAACAAAACAGCATTACAACGACCATGGCTGGTATAATAACTGACATCCTGAGTGACCTGCTCACACGTTTTCTCTTCCTAAATTTCAATTTCATCCATCATCATGTCACAACATGCATTCCATACTTTACAAATATCCAAGTGCTTTGTTTTGCATGTGTGTGTGTGTGTGTTTGTGTATGTTAGGACTGGGCGATTAACCACACTTTAATCTCAATTACAATCTGAGTTTTTAACGATTATAAAAACAAAATGATCTGATTTTTTGCTCCTTCGCAGTTTACTCCCGTGCTGTTTTCAGTTGCAAATTGAGCGGCACTTTGCCTTGCGACGTTCTGCTGTAGACTCCTCCCACAACCCCAACCTGCCATTGTTTTAATCTTAAGGGGCTTTACGTACGCCACGAGAAGCGGGAACTTTGTGCTTGAGGCTGCAAGAACAAGAAAAAGTCAGTTTTGGTCTGGTCAATGCATTAAGTTCATCCCCAACGGTTCAATAATGTTCAATAATGTCATGTTATTAAACTTAAAAAATGTGTGTGTGTGCCTGCTATTCTGATACTAATGGTGAAAACTGAAGAGTACAGAAGGTAAAACTGGTTTCCCAACATTTTTTTCAAAATCAACTACAAATGCAAGGACTTGAATACTGCATTAAGATAGAGGAAGTTTTCAAAGGACATAAACTATCCTTTACTAGAACCCTGCCTTCAAGATGATCTCCACCATCTCTTCTGCTCTTCCTTTTGGCTTGCCTGGAATTTCCTCTCACTGTCCTGCAGCTTGGTGGGAGCATCTGGAAGTGCTTTTCTTTTCCTTTTCTTTTTTTTTTTTTAAGGGAACAAATGCTGCAGTAACCAAGGAACTAGTTGGTTTCATCTTTGTGTATTAGTACCCGATAGTACAAAATATCCTATGTTAGTATCTTTAACACCAAAAATAACTAAAATGACTAAAACATGCAGAGCAATGACAATTAAATGCTGCTGCTGGTTTAAGATGCGCTGCATATAATGATAAATGCGCTGGATATAATGATAAATGACAGCATTAATTGTCTTGAATGAGGATTAGCATCATTCAAACCATTACAAAACATTTTGAGACTCCCAATGAGAAACTCTAAAAGAAATTGCCACATTGCCTTAAAACTTCATCTTTTCATCTTTTGTGGTAACATCATCTTATGACTTTCTGTCCACGTTACAAGAGAATCACATTTACAGTTTTTAGTTGTACAGTTTGCCGCGTGCGTAACTGTGTCTTCATAGTGCGTGCTGTTAGAGTAAACTCTCTTTGTTCCCAGAAGCACAAAGATTAGATCAAGACATCCTGACTCTCAAGCTAGGCAACTGACCATCCTAACAAACATCACTTTAGATGATTATGCTATCTGCACTGTATGCAACTGCACTATAAGAAAGTACTGCAAAAGAAAATGCAGAGTTTTCCTGAATGTCTTTTTTCAGGTTGGCTCAATATCATCTTTATCTTAAGGTAGGTATAACTGCATTAACTGAATCAAGCAATACAGTGGCATTTAAGTACTTTATTCAACATGCAGGGGGCCAGAAAAATGTAAGATTTGTCCCACTTAGCTGAAGGTTAGGAATGGACCGTGCACATACGTCACTGTGTAATAAGGACGACAAGAGTATTTAGTGAAGAATAAAGAACTTGGTTCTGTGCATTATGCAGTTTTAATGTATGACGTGGAGTCTAGAACACCACTCTGCTGTGCATTGTGATGTTCTTCTGTAAAGTGCATTTAAACCGTATAATGCACGGATCTGAGTTGTTGAATCCATTTATACCATGGTAGTAAACATTTTATGACAAATGTTTTTTGTTTTTTTTACTTAACTCGCTAAATATGCTTGAGTATAGGAACTATTTTACGCTGACTTTATCTTTTATGCTAGCCAACCGGTGTCAAGAGAAATGGAATGAGTGATTATCATCAGATTTTACCAGCTGATCTAAACCAGCTGGTTTGCATGTTGCTATTGTGACGCCTGTGGTGGAGTGATATGAGAGTGATTTAAGTTGCTGAACTACTTGCATATATGTAAGGGATAATGGCGACAAGGTGTCCATTATCAGAAATTAATGGACTTCACAGAAGCAACAGTCAAATGTGAAGGGCATTATCCTACTTATACCATGGTCACTTACAAAAGAAATAAATATTAAGCCAATTATTAATACTTTAATGTTGTTTTTACCGTTAAAATCATAAGGTTTTTTTTTTAACTATTTAATGTCTCTCGTTGTGAAGGAGGGCAGTAAGATGATTGCTTCACGTTATTATGTACTATGTAAGGATTAAACGAGGAGCTGTGCATTACATAGGTTTAATGCACGATGCGGAGTCTAGAACACTACGACCCACAGTGAAACTGTGTAATGCACAGATCCGAGTTGTTTAAAGCTAGGGTTGGCAATGTTGGAAAAAAGGTCTGAGCAAGCTACATTTGAAAAAAAAAAAAAAAAAAAAAAAAAACACCTCCTAAAACCACACCTTCAGAGAGCGGGGACGTGTGCGCCGATGTTTTACGAATTTACTGATAACAGTCGAGTGGATATCTTGTTGGCTTGCTTGTAAACAGCTGACGAACCATGTATCTAAAAGCCTTAATTCACTCACCTCCAACTCCTTGGGTGTAAAAAGTCCACACTGCAATCATCAACGCCTTCAAGATTTGATCCTTATCTGTTTTATATGGTTTTTTTTTTTGGTGCAGCAGCAGTTAGCAGTCCATTAGCTATATTTTTTTTATAGTAAGTGGCGCACAGAGTGGTGCATGTGGGGATGGGGTGAGGGGAGGGACAGAGACAAGAAATAAAGGCTATGATTTGTTCTTTCTGTACAGTGCGAATGACCAATTCCTGTCTTTCAGCGCTGATTGCAGGGATTGGTCAGCTTATACAGACCTGCAGCTCTCACAGAGGTCTGGCTTTTTTTCCTCCTCTTTTATGAATAACCTACATGATGTATTGACTACTGTCAGGATGGAAGGACCATTTCACCCAGTATAACAAAACGTGTTTCTGAACAGGATTACCAAATCTGGCTTTAATCCACTTATACCATGGTCCCAAAGAGTAAATATTTAATGAAAAATGTATATTCATTTTATTAAACTCGCTAAATATGTTTAAGTCTAGGAACTTTCTTATGCTTGCAGCTGGTTTGAGCGTTGGTGATATCATTCTGTAGCAGAATGATAGGACAGTGATGAAATAAAATGAAATAAAAAATACCTTATTTATCCCAGAAGTATAAGATCTAACTAGCCATGCGTAGATCCAAAAATAATGCACACCAGTTGACATTAGAATTCTCACTGATCATGGTCTAAAAATGATAAAGATGTATCAAGTGTGAATACAAACTATGCAGTCAGCTATTGCTTCATTACTAAGAAAAGTGGAAGGAAGGCACATTATGTCAACAAACTTAGATTGGCAATTCATACTTTTTCCAACAAACAACAGCTGGGAAGATCCCTAAATATTCCCCTTAATCACAGTGGTCTCACCACTTTCACAACTGCAACTGCCTCAACACCTGCCACAGTTTCATCCAGAATGTTAATCATTCCTCAGTTATTAGAATGGAGTTTTTTTTCTGGTGTAGCAGAGCCAGCAATGCTTTCTGAGAGAAGGGACCTCGGTGGGGGCCATGGGAACTGGGCTGAGATTATTTATAGTGACTGGGGGATTGGCAGGGGCCACTTCTATGAGGCTACAAGAATGTTTAAGGTCACTCTCTTACCAAAACTTCTGCAGAATGCTGAGGTTGGAGGCTAGAAAGCTAGCTAAATATGACATAGGACATCTGCAGCAATGACGATATGAGCCATTTAGCTTGAGGGTCTGCTGAGCCTGCCCAGCAGGGACAGGAAGGAAGTGGCGAACATAGGAGGTGAGGATGTCAAGGGGGGACCTAACAAAGCAGTTCTACAAGCCATTTCGAAGTTACAGTATCTGTCTATTGGGAAAACACATCACATCATTTTTGTAGGAACACACACCAAGCATGAACTTGACATACTGACTGCTTTAGGTGGTGTTGATAGTTTTTATACTTTCAACACATATCAGAGCTTTAAGAAAGAATGAGCCACTGAACCATGAAATGATAAATTAATAGCTATACTTTAACAGTTTTGGCTTTTGTACGATTTTTTGTAAGTAAAATATTAAAGCAATGCCACACCAAAAGACCTTTTTCACACTTCCTTGTTTTTTGACCGTAAATACGCAACCGTTGCAGATCTTTACATCTTTACTTCCGACAACAATGTCTCAAGCTGGAAAGTCAAGTCACTGCAGCGCACAGGGCTGTTTTTTTTTTTTTTTTTTTTTTAACTCTGAAGAAGTCCAACATCCATTTCCAGGAGTTTTCAACATCCATCGATGATAGACATTAACAGGAACGGAAAACCGAAGCCTCATGAAACGCTGAGTCATTTTGACACAACTGCAGTGAGCACAGACTGGTTATATCGGCCGTGACTGCATCGACCCCCTGCTGTAAACATTTGATACGGTCAAAGAGCAAAAATAAATAAATAAATAGATAAAACTAAAACTAAAATAAAATAAATTGTGTCCTCAGTCCCGAGTTACTGTTTTCATCTATCAGTGCTAAAATAGAAGAGTTCTTTTTTTTTTTTTTGTCCTTGCATGCATCAAGATAGTTTTAACTGTGTTGTGTAAAGTTGTGGCCGCTGATATCTGTGGGATCCGTCATGGTGAGGTGTACTGTATTGAATAGAAGCACATAATGCAGCTTTGTAGCCGTGGATTACCATTGTTCTCACGTACAGTATGTTATAATTAGAGGCTGAGAAGAGGCAGTTCGGGTCCAGTAGAAGATCGCTGGACCCGAACTGCCTCGTCTCAGCCTCTCATTATACCATATGTGAAAACACTGGGAACCCACAACTATATTAGAATAATACATGTATGTTACTCAAACCTACAACAGAAGCATGTTTAACAAACATCACGAAACATACAGAATTATAATCTAATTTTATTTCAAACTCGGAATGAACTATGACATCCTGCGATTTCTTCCAGTTAAACATGTTACAATGATATTCTGCCATCTGTGATCCTTATTTTGTTAAAGATCATTTAAAAGAATTAATTTTGAAATCAAAGTTATCAAGGAAATTTGACCAAACCTATAGACCCTTTCCACTGTGTCTACTAATACCCGGATGTCGGGGCCTGTTTACCATTTTTTTGGGTCAAAAGCTGTAAACAACGTAACGTGTAACAATACTGATGTAGAGTTTGACAGCAACATGTCTTCGTTGCTTTCTAGGCAAAAAAGGCAAAAAAATAGGCAAAAAAAAAAGGAAGAAAAAGTACAGGGACAATTTTATATGCCGCATCTCAGGAAAGTTATGACCAAAAACTTGGACTTATTGGTGGCAGAGATCCATATAATGACAACTTTGCCCCAAGCGAGTGGTTGAGAGACCACTTAATCCAAAAAATGGCGATGCGCACGGTGATGACATCAGACAGAAAGGATCTATATGTGCAATCTGTAAAAAAAAAAAAAAAAAAAAAAAAAAAAAAAAAAGCATTATTTCAGCAGAGGCGTTAATTTTGGACAATATGCTGACAATATGCACATACTGGATACATTAATGACACCTGCATAGTCACGTTTTATTTCCCGTCAATGTTATCACAGCGGCTCTGCAAATTCTTTCTAATCTGATGCTTGTTTTACTGTATATCAAAACTGATAAATAATCGCTAGCAAAACCTCCTCCGAAAACCTTCAGTTTCGGACGTGATTGAATTACATTTAAAGCTTAATATATATCAACAAACTCCCTCTCTTTAAAATTAGAGAAGCAGCTTTGCAGATGACAAAATGATGCATCAGTTGGTCACATGATCGAAACAATGCAGGCAAAACTTCTGGTCCTTAGGACCGAGGCAGAGTCGAATAAACAGGCTCAAATGTAATATTCAGAGTGGAAACACAATCCATTTTTGACGTTTCACTGAAGTCTAGCCCTAACAGCAAGACAAGATTCCCAACGTTTACGTACTTTCAGTTTTTGTGAGAAAGGTCTACAGAAAAGTAGAACATTTAGGCTTTTACTGTCAATGTATGCAAACACAAATGAGCACCCACTGAAACTTTTACAACACTGAGTCCCTCATAATGACAAACTCTAGTCTATTCAATCCCAAATATGACAGCAAGCCAGCATGCACAACCACTCTAACCACACAAACCACTCAAAATATAGGAGATAAACTGAAACTAAGGCAGCACAATGAAATTTAGACAATATTAATTATAAATCTATGTTTATCTGATGAATGAATATTTCATGAACATACCACATGAGCTAATATATCCATGGTTCAATTCTGGACCAAGTTTTCAATGCATGCCATTTTAAGCTAATGAGCTTGATAAATACATGTAAACATACTTTAAAGCCAGAGTTGGTAATCCTGTTCAGAAACACTTTTTGTTATACTGGGTGAAATGGTCCTTCCATCCTGACAGTAACCAAAACATTATGAATCCATAAAAAAAAAAGAAAAGAAAAAAAAAAAAGCCACACATCTGACCTCTGTGAGAGCTGCAGGTTTGTCAAAACTCTGACCAATCCCTGCCATCCTGCATAGCAGGGATTCCCACTGTATAGAAAGAACCAATCAGATGCCTTCATGTCTCTTCTTTTCCTCCCCTTTCCCTCCTATGCGTGTGCACCACTCTGTGCGCTGCTCAGTGTAAAGAAACATAAATGTGTAAAGAAATAGTGTAAAGCTAACAGAATGCTCGCTGCTGCTGCGCCAAAAAGAAAAACTCAAAACAGATATGGATCAAGTCATGGAGGCATTGATGTTTGCAGTGTTTACTTTTACACCACAGAGGGAGTTGGAGGTGAGTGAATTTATACTTTTAGAAACGTGGTTCATCAACTATCAACTAGCTAACTAACAAGCTATCCACTCAACTATCATTGGTCATCTTTGCCAACTTGCTCATGAACCATCGGTGCAGACCTTCCTGTGCTCTGGATGCGTGACCTTGGGCGGGTGTTTGCAGTGCGCTTTTTTAAGAATGTAGCTTGCTCAAACTGTTTTTCCAGGATCGACAACCCCACTTTTAATACATCTATAGCCGTGACATCAATGTCTCCCAAGAAAAGGCCTATTAAATTTCATTACACAAATCATACTGCAAAACTTTTCAAATAAGTTTGAACATCCATAAAGTAAAAAGATGAAAAGAGAAAAATAAATATTCTAGGTTAGTACTTTACAAGAATATTGCATCATCTTGTAATAGGATTAGATAACTACACACTGCATTTCCTTATATTGTCAAAAATGGAAAAAGAATTTGAGCAGCTCCTCTTCATGTGGAAAAAATTGCTCTTATAAAAGAATACTTAATTAAATCTGAGTATTTGTTGATTAAAATAAATTGCTCTTAAAGTGTTTATCTTTCAACGTGTCTTTATTGTTGTCTCACAGTGGGCTTGTATTCAGCAAGCGTTGGATATCTGCTCCTTAACCCAATTGTTTGCCTTTTCATCAAACTGAAAAAGCCCAGAGGGGGGCCTGTCAAAGCCGAACCGGCAGGCCAAAACCATGGCAGCATCACAACTGCATCATCATACAGCGATTCTCACTACATGGTCAGAGAATGACGCCTACACACTTAACCCGGTGCAGGGTTACACTGAATGATGGGTCAGGTTTCACTGATGAGTGATATACCACCCTCAAACTGAGTGCGAGTACTTGTGGATTCATTGAAATAATGTAATGCATGACAGACCTACTGAAAAGGCAAATTATAATACTGTATAGGATATGAGGGCAAGGATTCGCATAACTTGAGTTGACTTGAGTTGAGTGAAGAAAGAAATTGGGATTACAAGTGTCAGTGCGACTGTTTGAGACTTTGTTGATTTCTCCATTTGCAGGTTAACTATGGAAGCAAACTTATTAGAACTAAATGTTACGACATCAGAACTCACACCCATCATTTGCCATTCTTTTGGTTTAATTACTTGTTATGTTTTACTCACAATAATATGTACTGAATGTGTTTCCTCAACAAACTGTCAGTGGATCAATGGGTGTGGTGCCGCATATCTGCAGATTCTGCCATTCCAGTTTCTATGTGAATGCAAAAAGTGTGCACACAATGGCAGTGACAGCAAATGAGAAAAGCAGATATAGCTATGGGGGAAGCAGAGGAAAGGGGAAACCAGCACCCACTGCAAAGGCTAGCAAGCTAATGGGCTAATAAACTCCAAGTATAGACTGGCTTCCCTTTGGCTGCAGAGACAAGCAGCAATTGAAGGCGCAAGAAGCTAATGGCTAGTTCAGTAAAAACCACAAAGGAATGCACCATAGTGAATGTGTGTGCTCTCTCTCAAGAGAGACAACAGTTTTCTTCTGGCACAACCCATTAAGTATGACGTCATTGTGTCTGTATGTGTGTGTAAGTACATGTGTGTGGCATTTTGTTGCATTTTTAGGCTAACAAAAGGAAGCCACAGTCACCCTCTTGCTCCACCACACCCCAGAGTCCTATGTGGTTTACAGCCAGGGGTGTGGGTGCAGCAGAGGAAGGGAACTTAAGTTATGCCAGTCTGGACCTAGTGATGGGTTTCAAGAGGGATATACATTAGGTGTACTAAAAAAACAAACAAAAAACAACAACAACTCACAACGGGTGGGGTTTAAAGAACACAAACCAAAATTATGAAGATGAGGGGACATCTGCTAGAGATCATGAGCATAACGAGCAAATACTGTCACCCAGCCAAAGGCCAGCAGCGGCAGTGGCGGCCACTGGATCCTGCAGAGATGCTGAAAGCTTCCCCACAAGGTGTTCCCTCTGTCAATATTCAGTGCAGCTTTGTCACACAAGCCTGGAATGCTGCTGAGGAAGGAACAGGGGTTGTCACACCCAAACAGATCCACTCCTCTCCACCAGTCTGAGAACTGTTAGGGATTAAAAACAAACACACTCCCCTTTATCCCATTCAGTTGGGCTAAACACAGCTGCAAGGTCTCAAGATACAGACACTGACACGGAAAAGAAGAGTAAAGAGGGGGGACAAGAGAACTTTGACAGTAAAGTGACAGTACTCCATCCATCAGAAAGGTGATAACGAGGGATCACCATAGCTGAAACTATGCTGAACTATGGATAGCTGAAGGCAACTGTATCTGCTCGAATGTAGACTGAAACTCAAAAAAAGTCACAGAAACACAAATAAAGTTCACACACACAGATTCTCACTTGTCACTCTGCAAGACAGAAAAGATGACAATCTAGGCTTTGTGAACACACCTATTCATATGCAGATATTTCTGTGGTGTCAAGTGAAACCCTGAAGCATATTAAGATTAGTCACGCATACTAAGAGTATTCACTGCAGAAATCACAGGCTGAGTTTGAACACATGATGAAGTCCAACTTTTTAAATTGGTATGGTGATTTAAAACTTATGCACAAACCAAGCTGAACAGCAATGGCCATCAGGATGAGATGCTCTGACATTAAAAAACCACAATGTCCTTATTTTGGTGAGATGATGGAGGCCAAAGCTCCCATCACAAGTGACCCCTTTAGTTTTCTGCTGCAGGGTTAAGAAAAACTGTGGTGTCTTACCTCGTCATCTGCTTAGCAAAGGGTCATTGGTCAGCATGAAGAATATTTTCATAATCCACATCCATCAGAGGTCAAGCATGTGGGAGGAACAGAGACACAATTTTGTCAGCATGTTGAAATATATAAGAAACAAAAAAAAAAAACTATTCAAGTCAGATAAACATTTAATCTACAAAGAAAATCATATGGAAGGATAAATGCCAACATGGTGAGTTGATATGGATTGCCTACCGACCTTTAGTTGTTTTTAAAATTTTTGACACCTGAATCATTTATTTATTTTGAAGAGAGAGAGGTTTGATGCTCTCATCATATTCACAACTATGCAATATTTCACATGAAGTAATTCCTGGATAATAAACTGATCTCATGCATGAGAAGCACAACCAGTCAAAAATTATATAGCTTTCTTGAGAGCTATATTTCTATAATTTCATAGCCAATTTCTGCAAGGTGTCTAAAAGTTTCAACTAAACAAATTCACATTACAAAATTGATAATGAACAGCAAGTAATAATCTCACTTTCAATTAAGATATAAAGAGATACTGGGTGACAAAAGCACCAGTGTTCACACATATGGATTTGATAAAACTGGAGTGAGCGTGTTGTTAAGGTGTCCAAATGGGCGAAAATTCCATTTCATCTTTTGGGGGGGGGGGGGGGGGGGGGGGGGGGGGGGGGGGGACGACAATAAACAGTAAAATTTCAGAGTAAGTTTGGTGGTGGTGGGGGGGAATTAATTGCTCTCGCTTTCGCTCTCTCTGCAACTTGCCTTGCATCTTGTTAAATAATGTCATTAAAAGTAGTATTTGCAGCATTGTACTGTATTAGTCCATATTCTACTTGCATGCAGGTTTTGTTCAACCAGAAAGGTCAACAATGGTACGAAAAGGTGTCAATGAGCTTGATGTTTTCGAGAAGTGAAGCCAGAAAAGCTTCAATCAGCTGACTGTTCTGACTGAAGACGGGCGCTGTGGCTGATGTCATGCGTGCGATGTTACGTTCACGTGCGGCATAGAAATCACCAACTCTTCCACTCCCTCCCTTAGTAAAAAGGATGCATTTAGAAATAATTAGAAATAAAAGTGATATATATATATATATATATATATCACTTTTACAGCTCAGGTTTGAGCGCACACGATGAGTTTTTTGCCAGGCGAGGCAAAAAATATTAAACGTGTCTGATTTTCACCTCAAGGCCTCCTGAGGCAGAAAACTCACCAAAAATCGGGCGCACAAGGCGAGCTATCTGCTGAGCAAATGGCCTCCTTAATGCGGCAGGCATTAAGGAGATTTTGGGATCTTTGCTCTCAGAGCAGAATATAGTTGTATTTCTCAGAATATGAGACATACAGTAGATACAACCTCACGGTTCTCTGCATATATCGGTTGATATCGGATAAAGCCTATCTCGAACAACATATAAACACACACACCCACACACACATACCTACAGTATACATTTCCAAATCCAAATATCCCTCTAGATCAGCCATCACCAACTTGGGTCCTCGGGGGCCAGTATCCTGAAGGTATTAGGAGCTCCCCTGCTGCAGCATACCTTGTGCAAGTCTGATAATCACCCATTGATTGGAGGCAGGTGTGCTGCAGCAGGGGACGCTCCTAATACCTGCAGGATAAAGACGCTTGTTGGTGATCCCTGCTCTAGAAACATATCTATAATGTCATTTAAGTACGAATCAGGCTGATATCTGACATTAGTATCCTGGCAGATTTTTTTTTTTTTTTCCAATAAAAGGTGTCATTTGCACACACACACACCCCTCCCCTCAGCTCTGTCATTTCTTGCCCCTTTCTTTTCCCTCCTCTGTCCCATCACTGCCTCATGTTCCCTGGCTGTCCCCTGGGATTACCGGCTATGCAAGTATATGTTCTTTAGATAACTGAGAGATGGTGCTCAATGGTTGAGCTTGAATGTGCACCCCCACCCCCTCCCTCCCCTTACAATGTTACAATTTAACTACTACAATGTTGAATTTTCCTCCTGGGATTATTAAGGTATTTTTCTTTTTGTTCCATTATTCATTTAATTTCACATACATTGGTACAGAGGCTCCAGGCAAAGTTTTGGTCTCCACTAAAAGTGTAAATCGATTTTTTAAGACACAGGTTGTTGTTTTGTTTTGTTTTTTTGTTTATTTTGTTTTGATTTGTTTGTTCTTTGAACAACTAATTGCAGGCCAAAGGATTACGACAACATTTATACACAATTCCTACTAAAAAATGTCAATGAAGCAGGCTTGTGACACTGGTGGAACATGTGCTCTCTCTAGTAATTAGTCAAGAAATGGTGGCAGTCTAAATTATTCAAGATTTTCCCTATTTACTGATTCTGTCTATTCTTAAGAGGCTAAAGAAATGTCTTTACTTCAAGCAGCCTGGCCTGTGAAACTCACAAGCAGCATTACAAATATTGATTCACTGCTTTAAACTCAGGACCATCACTGCCTTGGAGCTCACAGAGCAGGCTGTGCTGACACACAGGCCAGGAAACCTCTATATCACTATTGCTTCTGTCACAGTTTACAACCATTATACAGTAGAAACAGCAGCACGGCTATAGACAGTGGTTTAGCTGCTTGCATATTATATATGATATATATTGTATGAGCTGCATGTTACAGCTAATGCTCGAAAAGAGATCTGGCATCTATCAGCATGCATCATTCCTGATGTGCCAAAGTAGTGTGGCAAGGCAACATGCACAATTGTGCACTGCTGACAAAGCAAACAAACAAACAAAAAAGATAGATCGCTTAACCATCCATATCCACAAAATTAGGACTGAAAACATCTCATTACACAGAAGTGTGATCAATGTTAAATTCCAGCGCTGTCCCACAATATCTACTCTCATGACTTTTCCTTGTAGCTCCTTTATTGACCTGCATGCTGAGATCCCATCATAAACAATGCTGTTAGTGCAGCCACAGACAGTAGAAAGGACGGCAGTGTCTCTACATGGGCTTTTTTCCCTGAGCATTAACCTGTGACCGTGCCACCCATCCCCACCAGTCAGTTCTGCTAAAAGCTATTTACCATTACACTTTATTTTTAAGCAAATGAATCTTGATGATTGAAGTTGCTTTTGTAGAAAAATAAATCATTCTGCTTATCAAATGTGGTATGTGCTCTTAAAAAAGTTAGCTTTAAATTCTTGACACACTTTCAGCTAACAAGTCTGTTCTACTAAAAAAAAGGTAGTAGTAATAATAATAATTGACTGTTAACAGTTTCATTTTAAAGTGTCCTGTTCATAAAGTTCTTTTACTCACTGAGTTATGAGTCAATATTCCAAGTCTATATTTTTCAGATATCCGTAACAGGTCAAAGTAAAAAGTTAGACATGAAAAACTAACATTTGAACTTGTCACCAAGATGTAAAATTTGAGGCAGCTCCACAAAAATTGCCTAACAGCAATGTTAAAGGTGAATCCTTGGGCACTTTGTAATATTTCTGCAACAAGGGTTAAGAGAAGTTCAGTTCAATATCGTCATGGTTTCAAGTTGAAATAATAAATCAAAATAACTATGAAGATGTAAGTTGAATTCGAGTAAAGTTCAGTCAATATAACACAAGTGACTGTATAATGTAAGCAACGAACACAGAATTAGGAAAGCTGAAAGCTTTAACTACATATTTTTGAGTATTTAAATTCCCTGCCCTCTCTGGATGCAGCATAAGACACGAACATTACATGCAAACACAACCATGAGAAAATTTACACCATTAATCACAACTTAATGGAGCAGCTGCCTAAGCAGGGAAGCCCAGACTTCCCTCACCCCGGCCACAGCCGCCAGCTCATCCGGGGGGATCCCGAGGCCCGAACCACCTCATCTGGCTGCTCTCTATACGGAGGAGCAGCAGCTCTACTTTGAGCCCCTCCTGGATGACCGAGCTCCTCACCCAACTCAACGGGAGAGCCCGGCCACCCTGCGGAGGAAACTCATTTCGGCCGCTTGTACCCGCGATCTCGTTCTTTCGGTCATGACCCACAGCTCATGGCCATAGGTGAGGGTAGGAACGTGGATCGACCGGTAAATCGAGAGCTTCGCCTTCTGGCTCAGCTCCTTCACAACGACGGACCGATGCAGAGTCCGCATCACTGCAGACGCCACCGCAAAAGAAACCTCATCAGATTATACTTTCTCATGTTTCTCATCACTATGGGAGTTTCAAATCACATCTTCATAGTTCTTACATCTACCTGAGGAAGCTCTCCCTCCTTAGAACTCTTTTTGTATGATCTTTTAGTTGCTACCTCGGATTATTTCCAGCATGAAGCTGCCCTTTGTGGTAGAATGGTGATTTGCCCAGATTCTGTAAATGTATAGTAATAATTGGTTAAATATGTTAACACACCACTGAGTTGCTACTGTATCAGGTGAACGAATAAACAAAGACAATGAAAAACGAGGACAGTAGTAGCCGAGTGGTTAAAGAGGTGGGCTTTGGACTAGGTAAGCCCTAGTTTAAGTCCCCAGCATCAGCAAGGTCCTTAACTCCTACCAACTGTTACCTACAGCTCCATAAATATTAGGACATAGACACAATTCTCATCTTTTGAGCTCTGTACACTAGCACAATGGATTTGAAATTAAACTTCCAGACTTTCAGATTTAATTTGAGGGTTTTTACATCCAAATCAGGTCAACGGTGTAGAAATAACAATAGTTTCTATACATGGCTTCCACTTTTTAAAGGGACGAAAAGTAATGGGACAATCGACTTGAAAGATATCATGGACAGGTGTGGGCTATTCCCTCATCGTGTCATCATAAATTAAGCAGGTAAAAGGTCTGCAGTTTCCAGATGTGACATTTGCATTTGGAATCTCTCGCCGTCAACTCTCAATACAAGATACAAAGAGCTGGAACTATCTGTGAAGCAAGTCATCATCAGGCTGAAAAATCTAAACACCAGGATAGTCACACCAGGATAGTCTGCTAGACTCAGTCCGATTGGGGACTCGGCTCAGTTGGTGGGTGGGGGTGATCTCCTGGACCGAGATCGCTTTCATGCTGCACTTTAGCCAAACGAGCCAGAGTCTCGTTGCCTGAGCTGCCAATTCTTCCAAGCATATCACATATATTTCTATAATATGTTTTTTTTTACTTTAGTGCGGCACTGGTCTGCTGTGCGGGCATATCCCAGAGCCTCCATTTCACAGCTACCCTAAAGTCCTACTGCACACGTATGTTTGTTTTGGTACCGTTTACCAACAATGCCCAACATTTATAATATAAACCATAATATTAACCCACAATGCCATGCTGAACCAAATGCAGGAAGCAGCGTTGCAATCCACTTTCAGCCTTTGGTCCGCTTCAAGCGGACCGAGACCCGTGTTCATAGGTGGATTGGGTCTGCTTGTTTGGTCTGAATCAGAGTCCGAGCGCATTCACAATACCCCAAACGAAGTGGGCTTTCTGAGTAAACGGACCCTGATTTGAATCAGAGGCTGGTGTGAATGCGCTCTCAGAAACAGGAAAATCAGATTAGTGTTTGCCAACAAAATCCCAAAAAGTCTGTACTGTTCTGGAACAGCATGACAGACAGATGAGACAAATCAACTTGTGCCAGACTGAAGGGAAGAAGAGTGTGGAGAAGGAGAGGAGCTGCTCCTGTTTCAAAACATGCTACATCATCATGTGAAGCATGGTATTAGTGTTATGGTGTGGGCATATATAGCTGCACTGGAACTAGTCCCCTTGCATTCATTAATGATGTGACTGCCGACAAAAGCAGCTCATATTCAGTCAAATGCTTCAGAACTCATTAGACAGCGCTTCACAGTGCAGATGGACAATGACCTGAAGCATACTGGGAAAACAACCACAGTTTTTTTTTTTTTTTGTAAGGCAAACGTGTGGAACGGTGTTCAGTGGCCAAGTCAATCACCTGACCTGAATCTGACTGAGCATGAATTTCAGTTGATAAAAGACAAAACTGAGGGAAAATGCCCCCCAAAACAAGCAGGAACTGAAGACAGTTGCAGTACAGGCCTGGCAGAGCATCACCAGGGATAACTTTTCTACCTTAAAAATATGCGTTTCTGACTCATTTTGATGGCACACCAACATTCATTATGCACATTTCTCAAGCCGTGACAACTATACATGACAGCTCTGAGGCAGTAAAACCCAAAAGTCTTGTTGCATTCTGGCATCTGGTTTACGGTAACAGAATTTTAGAACACAAATATCTGACAACAGCCTCCGGATTGAAATTTTCTTACAAAGCAAGGCGAGCCCGGACAGCGTAAACAGGAGCAGGAATCCTTCAACAGCAATGACGTCTTTCATGTCATCCTGCACTTGCGTGCACAGACCCCAGTGGGTCTGACAAAGCTGGTTGATCAGCCTTTATTGTGTGGTATGACTCCACAAAAAGCCAATCAACATCTATGGCAGATCCCTGTGTCATGTTTGAACTGCTGCATCTTCTAACTTCAAATGGGCTGTTGAAGCGGGGCCTATGCTGCCAGGGGAGGACACATGGGACAAGCCGCACAAACACTTCTGTTGTGTTGTGTTTTCCCGCTATTATCTGGATGTGGCGCCCATTTGGATGTGTTTGCACGAAATGCACTAAAATATGTTGTTTCTGGTCATGTTTCCCCTTGCATGGAGTGGCTCATCCCATTGTTGTGTAAATGGGATTTTTTTTTTTTTTTTTCAAAAATGCAAAGGAAAGAATTTTGCATTTTCCATAGATAAGTTGTGTAAATAGTACCTAGCTCCATTTTGAAGGCTACATGGGAGCTCAGTGTAAAGACATGAAACAGACAACTCTTCTAAGCCACCAGACAGGGACACACCACATGTTGGGTTTTCAATTTCAGTCAGTATTAGCACATTGCAGACATAATGGTGTGAAATAATAATATGAAAAAAAAAAAAGCCAGCACAGCAACACAAACTAGTTTTAATATATCTGGTCTATGACAGGGTCATTTTTTTCTACCTGTGACTGTCCTTTCATATTCATTTTAGGACGTTGTTTTTGTTTGTTTGTTTTATGGTCATGTAATTATTTTTAAGACTATCAAATACCTATAGCTAATTAAAAAATGTATTTAATTGCGTAATCCACTATTCCACTTTTGGACGGAAACTGTAAAGTCAAATGTCATATGCTGCATTACATAACTGGAAAAGATTATTATTTTTTTAAGTAAAACTGTCTTTCTTTAACTTAAGTACAAATTTGTTTCTGAATACGCCAAACTACAAATAATGCAAATAAAGTATACACTCATACGAATCGAGTCATCATGCACAGCAGCCCTTCATGTATCGGTGTGATCCAGTTTTGTGCTCCAGGAATAGTTTAGTGTGGCGAGTCTTTGGTCCCACTCTTGCATAGCTGCAGAATTACAGAGTGCTGTTATCGTCCCGTGCTGAGCTCAAGCTGCAGGCTTTTCACGGATTTTCCTTTAACGGGACGAAATGTGCCCGCTTTGTTGTCAGAGTGCGAAAATCTGCAGTATTTATAGTATAAACTGGATCTCATCGCAGGATTACAAACCGGGATAAAAAATCTGACCTGTAGCCAAAACGGAACCATTGTCAAGACAGTGGATGCTGTGGCGTTTAAATAAATCACACTGTATTTAATGGAGGACATTGTGGGTCATATTCCGAAAAAAGACGAGCATCTTTTAAGTAGCACAACACCCCATATGCAGTGACAGTTGTAGACACTCACCGTGGTTGAACATTGCGGACCGAAACCGGTTGTTGCTGGACGAATTTTCCATCTCAAAGTTTCGTTAGAACCAAAGGCAGCTACCCCTTCTTCTTCTTTTTCCTCTGTGTTTCCTTAATTTCCTCTTTAAATATAAATTCGACGGCTGGGAAATGTCAGACTATGTGTTTCGTCGTGTTGTGGGCAAACCCGTCTACTCCTGTCACCAGTGTGTGTTTGTAAAGCAGCAGCTGCAGCACTACACGCACTCTTCTTCGCCACGGTTCGAAATGACGAGCCGCCTCTTGCCTGCTAGCCTGGTGACGTAACGACGCACCAGGCTCTGCAGCAGCGGCGTCAGAATGAAAACAATCGCACGTGGATGCAAAGGGAGGACAGTCACGTGCATCAGTAAGGGGTGGACTGCACCACTTCATCACCCGGCAAAAAGCAAAACGCTGATATTTTAGAAGCCGTTAAAAAAATATAAAGATGAAAAGCATTAAATATTACAGGAACTGTGAATTTTAAAAGCGCACAAGCATATCACACACATTATCGCTGCAATATTGATCACTGCTTCACAATTCATACGTCATTCGCTGTTAGCATACTTTTTGCACAGACACTTGTGTGTATTTACAATTTAATCACTGCAAACTGATTAAATGAAATGAAACAATTTTGAAATTAAACGAAATTATGATTGGAGTGTATTTGGAGTGTTAACCCTGTAAGGTGAAGTCCAGTCTCTGGCAGCACCCGTTAGTGAACCCTGTGACATAAGCATTATCTGTAAGACTCCAGACAAATAACTTTTCATTAAACCTTCAACCAGGTGAAAGGAAACAATGTTATTCCAAAAAATAAGTGAAACAGTGGCGCAAGCATATCTAGAAATACATTCATTTTAATTTAACCTTTATTTACTTAAATAATATTAGTTCAAAGTCATTGGCTTAAATTAATTCACTCAGGCGTTGTACAGTCTTGCAAATCATTTAAAAAGATGGGACCATAGTTTTAAGGAATTCTTTACTTGTGTGCCTCCATTGTGCCACACTTTCTAAAATTTGTAACTTCACCCACTACATTTGAGAAGTAAAACTGATGCTTTTTAAAACTCTTTATTTTATCCAATTCTGCATGGAAATCATTTATAAATCAAGTCCCATCTGAGCCGAGTACAAGAAATAATTTTCTTGACACGATAATACTTCAAAAATCCAGTACGGTCATATAATAAAAATCAGCTCAATTTTTCCCCATGAGTAATTTTAGCTAGTACAAAGTGAAAATTAGTAGGTAATATATTTATTAATATGATGTAGGGTTTTAACTAAGACTGACATAATAATTTCAGATTGTGGTATTGTGGAGTTTAATGAAATAAAATATGTGGAAACTAAGTGTTTGCATACCATCAACCCCCCCCCCCCCCAAAAAAAAACCCATATTAATAAACAGCAGAGACAACAGTGACACCTGCTGGTCAGTTTATGAACATTCCCCTTTATAAGGTGAAAAAAGCTAAAATTTGACTACTTTTAAAGTAGCCCCCACATTATCTTCTCCACAGATAAAGTAAGTAGTGCTGATCAAGTATGAGCAGTAAACTCTGTGCTCATGTTTCAGTGGTGTGAGGTGGTGAATGATGAAGTGGAATATAGACCACACAAGTGTACTTGTTTCAGAAAAATGAGCATTTTGAACATCTGGCTTTGTTTTAAGGAGCAACAGTTTTATTTCCAGCTGTGACAAAAGAAAAACCTAAAAAACAAAACAAAACAAAAAAACAGTCATCTCCTCAGAATCTAAATGTTCACGTTCAGGATTAAAGTGCAGAATTGTTTTCACAGCTTGTGTAAAAAAAAAAAAAAAAAGAAGAAGAAAATTAAATAAGACCATAAAAGGAACATAATAATAAAATATCAAAACTGACGATGGAGATCTGGAAAATATAAATATGATACAGAACAAGATGAAATCTTATACAACATGGTATCAGCTATGATATTAAATCCACTTGAACCAGGCTTGCACTTATGATACATTAAAAAAGGAAATCAGTTCATGTTTTCGAGTCGTTGGCAAGGCTAGCTTACAACAAAGGCACAGCATTGTTCAGAGGTAACGATCCTTTGCAAAGAAGTGCTGCGGCAACATTCAGTGATCATCAACACACCCTTGCTGACGCGTCTAACATGCTTGACATGGCTCACACAGGAATGGAGACGAAACACAGCAAAGCCACTCGTATACAGAGCAAGCCCACAACCAAACACATCAACCAGGTGGGGCTTGTTTTACAGACGTGTTTGTGTTATCAGCCAACCTAGTGACAGTTTACATGCTATTCCAGTCTACTTTAACGGGTGAGTTATTATTAAGCTGCTCAATCAACTGAATTGTAAAGAAAGCTCCAGAAAAATTACGGCCCTGAGCCAAAGGAGTATGAAGAGGAGGAGACGGAGGCTAGTTTAAGTGTTCTGCTATCAGAAAGAGTGGTAGCAGCCTCTGTGGGCATCACATATGTCACAAAGCAGTCAGATACAACACAGGACATCATTTACAAAGGACCAGTCTGTAGGCAGCAGGCAGAGGTGGGACATCACTTCCTCTCTGTAGCAACGACCAGGAAACTTTCAGCAGTTTTTAGCCTCATATTACAAATCATCATCATCATTATTATTATTATTATTATTTTTCAATCAAACTTGATCTGTGCACAAAAATCAAACTATGAAGTCAAACAAGTCACAGATCCTCACATGGTCCAGTTTGCTGTCAAGAGGAGGAAAGTCCCAGAACCTTTTTTTTTTTTTAAAAACAGTTGAAAGGCTCCATCAGTGGCTTGCATTCATATATCATCCTGAACTGACATAGTTCATTTCCTTATCACAAGTAGCCCAAAAGAGAAAATTAACAAACATGGCCTCAAACAGCCATTTAGTGCAAATTAAAGTACTCAAATGTATACAAAGAGATTTCAGTGGATAAATATAGAAAAAACAGATGCTGTGATTTGTTTTTCTTTTCACTTCCTTATCAGCCTCGCTCTCACACAATATTCAGAGAAAGGAAAAAAAGAAGAAGCTCGGAGTAGAAGCTGAAGAGACCTAGCTTGTACATCATGCAGCTTGTGGAAACAGGAATTTAAAAGAAGTAAAAAAAAATTTAGTTTACAGACAGAAATCTTGTGTTTGAAGGTGCAAGAGAGATGTGACAGTGTTGGAGATTACTGACAAATGTGCATGTTTTAGCAATGCTTGCAGAAAGATGTATGGAGAGACAGGTATATACAGAGATATTTACAGTACAGCTAGCTTTACATGTAAACAAAGAGTGGGCCATCCTCAGGAGGAGAGAACATTTTGTGGACAGACAGTCCCTGGCCCCCCCCCCCAGGCAGTACCTGGTGGTGTTATTCACCTTAATTTAAGTACAGTACACGAGAATAGAGTGAATCACCAATAACAGGTTGATTGCCATCAGGAAATAATGGAGATTCAGTTACAGCAAGTCAAGAAACACGATTAACCTCCATTAAAGTTTGATCTGATTGAATAATCTAGTATGATCATATTTGCTCCAGCTCAAGGGATAGACTGGGGTTAGGGTCTATCGGTATGGGGGTTCATGATTAGAGTTTATCACAATATACAGATTAAGTTTCTGAGCTTATAATAGAGTAGTTTAGTTTAGTTTTTAATAATCTGACTTGATTAGAAGGTTACCAGTTGTGATACTGTTTATTTCTGCATCACAACACTGCATACTTTCTGGGGAAAGTACAGAGCTGCTGCAGTTATTCTCGTGATTACAGTAAATTGTAATTGTAATAATTGTTTATATATATTGTTTATATATTTTAGTCCTTTTTCCTTTTTTTTTTAAATTTCCTTTTTACTCCTATACCAAAGTTAAAAGGGTAGCTGGCCCCTTTTTTTAATTTGGTATGATAAAATATGTTCCAGCATACTTCTGAGTCCATGAAACTCCAAGATGGCTGTAAAAATGCTGACAAATGCTTTTTCAAATAGAGGAAAATGACATGATTTAATGTTTACAGAGTATAAACTGAGGTTTGGAAATGTTTTATGGTTCCACAGTTCCTCGAACCTCAATTGCTTCAACCTTTAACCTATACAGAAAAAAAGAGGCTGCCATCACCTTCACTCTCTTTCTTTCCAACAAAGCCAATAAAAATATGGCAATGTAGCATACGTATATAAAATATGTCTGTACATTTACAATATTTAAAACATTTACAGTGTTGCTGACTATTTACACCGGTGTGTGTTTGAATGTCAATGTGAATGAGATACGCCAACAGCTCTTAAAATTGAGAGGCAACGTACCAAATTTATGCCAAAGACATGTACCTTAAATTAAAGTCAGTGCTACACATTGAATAGGGGAGATTAGTGGGTTTTGATCAAATGAGGACAAACCGGGATTCAACCTGGTGGCATTATTTACAGTCATGCACTCTGCAGTGAGATACTTAAAGCTTGAAGGGTTTTGCTTCACTTGCACAAGTGACTCTAAAACATTGTGCCTCAGACGTGAGACGGGCCTTTCATATATGCACTTTTCCTAAGTTCAGTTTTGAGTGTCAAACCAAAAGCAAAGCCAAACACACATACACAGCAACACCTGCAAACACAAATTGCACAATGTATTGTAGAGGCCAGAGTGAGGCAGCTAGAGGTCCACTTCGTTCATGTTTTTGATGACATTTCTACATTTACACTCTATGGTAAGTTAAGTGGTTTTTTTTTTTTTTTTTACTGGTGTGGCCAGTCTACTTGATTCAAGAGTCATGATTTGAAAGTTGTGTCTGATTGCATATGACTTATTCCACTTTTGCTTCAGGCTCAGCCGAATCAAACGTGCGTCTCACACAGCTGGCTTTCTAGATCCACATTTTCCCCCTGAGTCTATTCATTAAGCCTGAGCCAGCTTACGCCCACATCATCTGCTTCAAACGTGGAGGGGGATTTACATGACCCAACTGCCATGCTGCACCACCCGAGGGCTGTTGTTACCCCCTCCCTCCTTGTGGGGTAAACTCCACCTTCCCACTCCTCCTGTAGTGGTCAGCCCTACTCTGGCTGCTCAGGGTGGGTGTGAAGGCCATTCTCAGGGTGTGTGATGCTGTGGTGCTCCCAGAAGGCCTTGTGCAGCTGGTCCAGTTCAGACATCACAGGTAGACCAATGTCCAAGTGCATCTTCAGGTTCTCCAGCCACTCCTCCAGTTTGGAGAAAGCAGGTCTAAGTATTAAGAAAACACACAGATGTCATTTTAACATCATTTTGGGGCCTTTTAGTATCGGCAAAAAGACTCAAACTGATGTAATCTTTGACAGTTATATCTAATCATGGAGATAGTTTCTATATCTGCTAAGGGTTAGTTGTATTTACTTAATTCATCTACATAGTTTGCTTTTCCTTGTCTCTGCCAAAACCCATCAGTAAAGAGTGGCTCTCAATAACACAACTGCTGCATCGTTTTTAAAGAAAAAAATTGCTATGAAATGAAAACATGTAGCCTTATACCACTTTCGGATTAAACTGTCCCTTTAGGCCTAATCTAGATGCCATACTGATAAGGATGTCTAACCGTTTGTCTGCATCAAGATCACAGCAAACAGCCGCCATGGGGAAGAAAGCTGGGGGACAATCAGGGGGACAGAAGTGCTCCAGGAAACCAGAAATGTTCAGTCCAAAGTCCATCGCCCTGGGGAGGTAGTCTGGGTCTGCATTCACTCGACCAATGATCTGAAGAGGGCAAGAAAAGCAAATGAGAGAGAGAGTTAGAAGATTTGAAGATAGAAGTGTCATTTCCACTGCTGGAAAGCAGCAAACCCTCTAAACCAAAACTGATCATCACCAACAGACCACAACTATCGCTTGTCTGCCTGTCAGCTACCACATGAGGAGGACTTTGCTTTTCTGCTCCCTCTAATCCCTCCTATAGTCACTGGATAATGGTGTCCATCTGGAGAAGTTGTATTCTGGGGCCTCTGAGTGAGTATGCTAAATTGTGTTGAGCCCATACTATGAGGATGGTGTGTGTGGTCGGGCGCAAGGCCTACAGCTCTGTAGGGTTGTTGGAAATGTTGAGGTCTGGCAGAGTAAGATTGCTCTCTTCTAGAATGAAGTGGACATTGAATTTAATTAAAGCAGAATGTAAAACAGTGACAAATTGCTCAAAAAGCTGTTAAAATGCAGATTCTCACACAGTTTAGATCAAGAAGGAGTGGAAATAATGAGTCAACATTACAGCTGGGCTTTAAGTCTGGCAACATTAAGTGTGTACACCCACTAAAACAGGGCGACAGACTCCCTTCCCATTG
Organism: Atherinomorus stipes; assembly: GCA_023101725.1. NCBI lineage: Eukaryota > Metazoa > Chordata > Actinopteri > Atheriniformes > Atherinidae > Atherinomorus > Atherinomorus stipes. The sequence continues at coordinate 198,062 of JALJCO010012917.1, read as the reverse complement.
CCAGAAGCCGCATGGTTACCCTCGGCATGCTGGTATGACACATTCCATTATTCCTCCAAGGAAAAACCATGCAACAGGAAGTGATGGCATTCAGCTGTGGTGGACCACAATTTCTGTTAAGTATGAGTTTCTGAGGAAAAATAGCTTATTATTTTTGACTAGACCACAGAAGACATCTCTGCACAGTAGGACTGAGTGAGCTCCAACCACTGGGCAGACTGGTAAAACTGATCTGCCACATCTGTTTTATCTGCAGGTCTGTCAATTTTAGAGATACATGAGCTGCGCCAGTGAGTAAATACTCAGCTTTAATTGTTATTTTCGGGCTAAGGCATTTTTTAATTCACATATTTACTGTATATCAGTGCTGACTGGAGCTGGAGCTGATAAATATCCTTGGTCACTGCAGTATCATTTAACCTGCGAATGAATGCAGGTTGTACCCTTTTTTAAGATGACAAGATGTTTAAGGTCCAAAAGCATTGAAAATCTATTGAAGTGTATATTAAAAGACAGTTCATTATACTAATGAAAAACAGGCTTGTTGAAAAATGTTGTGAGATTGATCTGAAATGGTGCCATGGAAAGCTCATGGAACCTCTTATAAGTTACTTTTGGGAGGTTTACTGATGTAAATCCTTTTAAATCAACCGGCCTGGATATGTAATTTTTAAGAGTTTGAATGGTTGCGTACCTCGCAAAGCATGATACCAAAGGAAAAGATGTCAACCCGCTCATCATAGCTTTTCCCTGTGGAGAATATAAAACAAAGTTGAGTCATGAATAATTAGGAAGTTGTGCAACAGAGGTGTAATGTGCATCTGTGCCTGGATTTCATACCATGAATCATCTCAGGAGCCATCCAGTATGGATTTCCCACCACAGTATACCTCTTCCTGCGGTCAGGCTTCTTCAGGCCGGACAGTTTTCCCTGCGTCAGCTTCTCCTCGTGCTTATCATCCACCATGAGCCGAGCCAGGCCGAAATCTGCCACCACCACTGTGTTGTCCTAAATAAATAAAGGTGTCATGAAGCATTATCATCAGGCTTAGGCAGGATCGATTATTTAAAAAATCATAAATGAGATGAGTGTTTAAGGTATTAAAGTTATTTAGCCAGGCTTAAGTGTCTTCAGAAAACCTCAACTGTAGGCCTTAAAGCTCTCTCAGCATGGATACTTGTACAATACAAACACTTCATGAGTATAAAGCTTTCTTTATTCGGATCAGGTATGAATAAACAAAACTCTTCTTTGTTTTTTTTTTCTGAAGTGGCTCAACGAGTTCTTACCTCTCGGACTAGACAGTTGTGGGAGTTCAGGTCTCGGTGGATAATGTTCATGGAATGTAGATATGTCTGAGTGACAGACAAACAGAGGGGAGAGAGCAGAAGCTTTAGGTTCATCTAAAACCCACAGCAAGTCGTACATCACTATAGTTTCATGCCAAGTAGCTGCTGTTAATTGCATGACATTCATATCAGGGAAAAGCGTGAGGCGCATGTCTTTTAATCCTGCAGCAATCTGTAATTGGTGCAGTTTATTAGCACAAGTGTTGCAGCTCACTTACAAGACCACTAGAGGGCGACAGTTGTAGAGCGCGCAGAAAGCACTCTGACTTCCTGCTATGAAAATGACATGCACTAATCTGTCTTTGAACTCACCATCCCAGAAGCAATGTCTTTAGCAAAGCTGACCCTCTGGTTCCATGGGTAGTTACTGTCCTGCAAACAGAAATTACACTTACATTTAATGCATCAGTTGTTGCTGACGACTTTTAAAAACTGTAAAGCCTCCTAAAATAACAGCTTTATCATCACCAACAAGGCGTAACGTTGAACTCTGAACATGCAGTAGGTGCACACTGTAAATATGGGTTGCTTACCATTTTCTTGATGATTTCCCTCAAGGTTCCTCCCTTTATGTACTCTGCGATGAAGTTGAGTCTCTTGTCCTTATAGAGGACGCCGATGAACTTGAGCACATTGGGATGATCCAAGCAGCGCATCACCTTCACCTGAGGATATTTTCACACACTGTCACAGCATCCTTAGAACAAGTCAGCAGTACAAGCAGCAAAGTGAGTCATCCTGAGTTCACTTACTGCAGCTCGATTTATCATAAGAGTCTGAATACTTGGACGTTAAATCTGTTGCTTAGCAACCATGATCGAAATAGGTGTAAAACAATTAAACATTAATGTTAACACAACTAAACTTGTTTCCTTTCAGTTGATAGTTAAATAAGATGATCAATCCTTCTCATTTATTTTCAGACATAAAAAGTTAAGTTAAGCCTTCTGGCTTTGTTTAGAAGAACAGCTCCAAAAAAAATCTACTACAAACTAGTACAGGTTCTTTTGCTTTTGGTGATGTGAAAAATTTATTTCAGTTCTACAGGTGCCAGCTCATCCTAGTTATCTACAGTCAGACGGATTTCCCTCCTGCTCCGGGCCCAGTGTTTCCCTCCCAGATGGATGGGTTGTGTGGGTATTGGAAGCAGGTCACTATAACACATAAACCTTTGCTTTTCTGAACTGAAGATTACAAGAGACTCAGTAATGTGAGACTTGGGGCCATCTACAAACAAATGGCGAGCAGGAGTAAAGATCATGCATCATTGTGGTCGGGGTTGGTTTCACAGCTCGTCGTTTTACCCTCCTGTCTGCACAAATTACAAAGCAGTGGCTCAGAGCTGCAGCAAGCTAATAATAAAGCTAAAGCCACACGCACAAAGTGGAACTCCCATGTAGATGCTGTTAAGTTGATGTGCAATTGAACTTCAAACTGGAGCAGGTGAAGTATTTCAGATAAACATGAGGAGGACAGATGCCTCTGCTGCACCTCACCCTCATTAATTGAGGTGGTTCTCTTTTAAAATATTTGTAAAAATAGAGAGCCAGTGTGGTGGAACCACCAGGTTTGCTTGCATTCCTCTGGCTTTTCCAGCTTGTTACTTGTTATCGGCTGATAATCTATCCTAAATTCTTTCAAAGCTGAAGCAACTTTTAAGCTAAATCTTTTTGCAGATAATGTCAAATGTACTGTTCAGCACACCTAGTCCCTGAATATGTGAAAAGTATCACTGTTTGGTTTATTATGCGTGGTCTCAATAAATTAAATAAATTAATAAATTAATAATGAAATAAAATTAGCCATTTGGGTAGTAGGATAAATGATGAAATGTCAGTCTCTACACACCTCTTTTAGGAATGTCCTCTGAGTCTCGTCGTCAAACCGAATCAACTCCTTCATCACCATCACCTCCCCTGTCTCCCTATGGGTCACCTACAACAATACACAGTGACACAAATATGAAATTGAGCAACAAGTTTGGAGAGAAATCTGACGCAGTATTAACCATAAATGTTTCAGCATCTGTATGACTGCATGGGAATTTTAACTAACATGTTGAAACAACAGCCACAAATCCTCCCTCCTCTGAGCATCTCTGTTATTTAGCTCAACGCTGCCACCTTCTGGACTCCTCAAGTATAACCACATGCTGTACATCTGTTATTTATAAAAGCTGCTATGAAAACAGATTGTCACAACCCGCAAGATTACCTTGATGGCCTGTCCAAAGCATCCCTTCCCAAGCACCTCTCCATGGATGAGATCAGATGGGCGGAAGATGCGGTGAGTCCGATTGGAGACGACGCGAAGTGACTCTGATCGATTGATCTCCTTCCTCTGGGAAATGGGAGATGCTGCATTGCTGGAGCCTGGTGACTTATCAATGCTGTAACTCCTCCTGTGGGAGACCAAGAGGTGACGATGAGACAGCAGTAAAAGTGATGTACAGGAGAGAAGCAGGATGTCATTAATAATTTAGAATAACTTATAAGATGAAAGTTTTACTAAAATTTTCTCCTTTCCATGAAATACAAAGAGTGATTTGAAGAGATTAGAAACCGGAACAAAGAACTAAATATGTCGCTTCTTACGTGATGATGCGGGATCTCAGATGTCTGATGTCAGGGTTGGGTGCCTGGGTGATTGGCAGGGTGGGGCTGGGACCCTCTGACAGGGGGGTGCACAGGGTGCCATCCACCTGCTCTTCAGGCTCCGAGGAGCCTCCCTCCTGCACCTGAGCGTGAGGGTCGTGTTCGATGGTGAGCTGCAGCAGCCGACTCGTCTCCTGGATTAGCAGGTCAATCTGGAGGCAAAAGACAAGTTGAGCCAAAAATGATAAAAGAAGACATCTTCATTATGGCAAAGATGATAATTGAATAAAGAGCATAAACATGCTTTTTAGTGAGCAGTTTGAAACTAAAAGATTTGTAAGATCTTGTTTTTGAAGCCAGGACAATATAGCTAAAAATAGATCAATAATGCTTCAGTGAAAAGGACAGAAGCAATGGCAGTGGATACCTCATCCAGGGGAACGTTGTGAATGGGTGTCCCGTTGATTTCCAGGATCCTGTCTCCAACATGAATGGAGTTTTTCACATCTGGGCTGATGCAGTCAGCATCCACTCTGGGGAAAAAAAACAACTATAAGCACCTTTCTACAGGTATTGTTTTCATTTTGACAAAAAAATGAGAAACATGAGCTTGCTGCTAAATTGCTGCATCACGCTCAACAATTCACACACAAAACCTCGTGTTTTCTGGACTCACTGGGAGACTCTGACAGTATGTCCATGTTCAGGACTATAGCCGTTGGTCGGGCTGAGTGGCTGGTCGATGGCTACAGAGAAGCCTCTGCCCTTGCGTCCATTGTTCCCCTCAGCTGTGGCCGGGATGGATACCAGAGTGACGGTATGAGGGATCCGAGAGCATGGCGAGTCCGGCAGGGACACCGGGGTTACAATGGTCTGATAGTAACAGTGACCACTGCAACCAGAGAAGTGGTAATAATTTAAAAAGAAAAAAAGAGAAGATAGGAGTTATTAGAAAAACAGGCATTACAGGAAATGGAAAACCTTGTGAGGTTTCCAAGCAGTCATAAGTGGAATGTCAAGTTCTCATTACATCAGTTTTATAGCATCACATGATGTTGACGAGATGCAGCTGAGACAACACTGTGCAGACATTGTCATGAGCTGATGGTGACCTTTAATAAGTACGAATCAGTCTCATAAGTTTGGATAACAAATGAGACTTTATTTCACCAAAACACGTGCTGAAAATTTAAGAATGACTTGTCAAATACGTATGAGGTTATTAAGAACGGGGAAAGCAGATAAGAAGCTTAATTCAGACAAACAGAAGCCACTTTCTCTCATTTATGTGCAACAAGTATAGTTGCTAGTTTTCCTTTTAGCATTTATAATATGATTTCTCCATGAGTAATAATTTGTCTAATCCACTTCTGCACAGAGAAATACAATGCTTTCTCTGGCTGTATGGTCACTACTCTGCACATATATGGAGAAAATACCCTCATTTGGTTTAATGAACAATTCAAAGTGTGGAAAAGAAAAGAAATCATATTCTGATATGACCAACTATAACTTCAGTTTTTTAAAAGAACCAGCTGCATGAAAAGATGTCTGATAGTAATGCATGATGGATAGGAAATGAAAATGCCTCAAGCTTTCGCACAGTAATGTATCTCAGTCTTCTGTTTTTAGCGCCTGTGGCTTATGACAGTCACATTAACAAAACCCTGTAGCTACAAAGTCAAGAAGAAGAATGGTAAGCTACAAATATGACGCTAAAACTGTTACTCCCTTCTAGCCATGATGACATTAAGGTTAACAAATGGGGACAGATTAATATGATCCATAATAAGAGCCATTGTTGTCCCAAAGAGAAAAAACACACATAACTTCTTCCCAGTCTTTTGCATATGATCCCCCCAAAAATAGTAAAACTGCATTCATAAAACCTCTGCCTTTAGATTTTATGTCGTCACATTTTAGGGGTTATGCAATTAACCTATCTGCTTAAAAAGTCTCATATAACTTATTTGCACTGCTTATTACATACTTTTTATATTACAATATTTTAAACTTCCTTTGTTTTTAGCTTTGTCCTTTATCAGCCAAAAATAGCATTTTTTTATTGCCATTTCAAAGAGGGATTTAACATGTGGTCAAGAAACAACAGCTCACTAAACCCAACTCATTTCTAGTGGTGTTAACTATTGTGTGTTGTCCCTGGGGAACACGGGAACCCCCCCCCCCCCCCAAAAAAAAAAAAACTAAACAAAACAATGTTTATATGGTATTATTAAAGTTTTTTCTCAGTTTACTGCCTTTTAAATTGTTTGTTGAAGTACTTTTCTGTTACAACACTTAAACAAATGTGCTTTGAGTGGTTTCATATGTATTTAGCTTGAAAAATTTGGAATAGGAAACTCCAATATCTATGTATGCAATTGCTCTGAACTTCCATCATGTATTCTCCCAGTTGTCACCACTCTTTGCTACCACTGATAGGTCCTTTAAAGCTGAATACAGGTTTAAGATTACGTTGATTCAATAGGAGCTTTGGTGTAGTTGGATGTAATTTAAAGGTAGTGTACAGGATCCTGGAAAAAACGGTTTGAGCAAGCTACATTTGAAAAAAAAAATACACCGCCCCCGAAACCACGCCTCCAGAACACAGGAGCGTGTGCGCCGATGGTTGTCGGTGAAGATAACCGAGAACAGCCGAGTGGCTAGCTTCTTAGCTTCCGAGTAAACAGCAGAGGAACCACATTTCCTAAAAGTGACAATTATGTCACCTGCAACTTCTTCTGTGGTGTAAAACATCCTCACTGCAAACACCAACACCTCCATGACTTGATCCACAACCGTTCTTTCTTTTTAAGAGCAAACAGCGGCATAGATAAGAGCAGCGGGCAGCTACGTTTGTTCGCGCACGTGCGGGGGGAGGGGGACAAACGGCAGTGGAGTTTGATGGACATAATTATCATTCAATCGATCAGCACGGGCCGTGAGCAGCCCCATCCAATGAAATTCATTTCACTGTAAGAGGTTTTTTTTTTTTTATTTCTGTCCGTTCCGCAGGTGATTAATTTTTTAAAAATTTTTGTGTCAGAACATTTAATTAATTGACTGCAGTCGGGGTGTGAAGAAGACTTTAAGCAATATAGTAAAAGATGCTCCTAGAAAGCATCATCCACCCTGCCTTTAAGTCTAAAGGGAAACTCATGTGAATTAGCTTGTGGCAGATAACAGCCAAAGTAACATCAGCTAAAACAAAGAATAATTGGGGAGTCAGAAGCAACACAGACTGCATAACCTGCTGTTTGCAAGCCAATTATTTATAAGGACATATGCCTCATTTTTTCTTTAACCATGTAAGGGAGTTTACAGTCTGGTTTGATTTCCAAACATGATGTTTTAATGTGTGCATTTAAAAAAATATATGTGTAGTGTAACATGCTCACCAATAGAGTTTGGATCTCTCCACCAAAGCGTATGTGTCTCCATCACCAATGAACGCCCTGCAGTTCAGACAGCTGAAGCATTCTGGGTGGTATTTCTGTTCCCCTGCAACCTGTTGGAAAAAAATACATGTATAATTAAATAAATATTGTGGATTTTTCCTTCACAGAAACATTCACAATGTAGTAAGATGTTCATAGATTGTTCTCAGATCTAAAGAGAAATCCCTTGAGGGCAAGAGTTCATAATGGCTGTTATGGTGTGAGTGGAGTGGCAGGCAACAAGACCAGTTTATGACCAGTCAGGGATGTAAAGGGTGAGGTCTGGTCACTGAGGGTAAGGCTCAGAGATCGAGTTTACTGCAGCCAGATGTCCTTTCAAGCTTGGGGCAGTTTTGTAAACAAGAGGTGGAATTGAATTATAGGCAAAACAACAGAGCAGGGAATGAGCAGATAATTCACACTGGCAGATCTGAGGATGACCATCAGTTTGGAGTGGGGGGGGGGGTCATCTCAGCTTGTTGTTTCAGACTACATGCAGTTAAAATCATCACATAAATCGTGTTCAAAATTTCCACTATTTATGTTGCTTATTAAATCAGACGCCCTTGCTTGCTGTGACTCTTATCGACCAAAAGAATTGATTAGGAGGCCGTCACCTTCACATAATATTATCGACCTTATTTCACTCCTCCAGGTAATGTGGATGTAAATGACCCATCCATTAAAATACTTAACTATGTGAAGCACTCAAAGGCGAGCCCACCAGAGCTGTTGGCTCCCCAGAGGCTGTTTCATTTTTTTGCTGTCAGAGGCAAAAAAAAAAAAAAAAAAAGGGGAGTCAGCCCCTTGACAGGCGCAGCCTCAACAACAGAGATCTGCAATGCTAATGCAGAGAAGGACCAGTGTATTCAGGAGACCTGGGCTAGGAGGAATCTATCACAACCTATGAATTTCATAGTTTTATATTCTTTCATTTCACAGCTGAATTTCTTGGAATTGAATAATATGACAGAAGTAATTACCTGCAGTGCCCCAAAATTATTTTCTGATGCAAGTCACATTTTTGCTTTAATCAAAATCTCATCACTGCTGAGTAAAGTAGGAATTCATGGCTGCAAAGCCCAATTAGCCTCAACTATGACCTGAAACCTTAACAGAACAAGAAAAAAAGAAAGCACTGACTCCACACAGATTAAGGCACTTCTAAATTTGTACAAAACTTGAAACATACATGTAAATGAAAATGCAGATATCAAAGAATCAATAAATTCATTGTCTAACGCCATATGTCTGCTGCCCCATCCTCCTGGGAAAACAGCAGTGAAACCACGAGGCCACACAAACAGATAAACACATGTCCAGAGCCCCCAGGTTGCAGTGAGGAAGACTGTGATGGTTATTAATTAACATCTTTTTAAGTAATTCAGCTGCCTCCAGCAAAGCACCAAGAAGGATGCTTCCATTTGGCTTCCACACTTAATTTCTTGCTTTTCAACTGAAAACAAAAAGATGTGTTCTTTGCAAACAGAAGACAAAGAATAAACAAGTTGCAATGCACGCAAATGGGCAAGAAAGACAGAAAATCAAGGGGAAACAAAAGAAAACAAAGCAGATTTTAGGCCAACAGACTGAACTTCTTTATTAGCACTTTAAACAGCCTCATAAAAGCAAACTATAAACAAAGCAGAGTGCATTGAGCATTTACTGTAAACACAACAGAGAGGGAAAAAAATGATTATTTTGGCACCAGCTAATACTCTAGAGTTAAAATGTCTAACATTGCATTTGCTTGTGGATTGCTGTGAATTTTCCCTTTAAGAGTCACCGTTCAAATAGGAGAAGACAGGAAGAGAGGACAGCTGGACAGAGACGTAAAGGGTGAGCGATTCTGCACAATCTGACATGGCAGCCATTTGGTTGCCATGCAGGCACACACACTTGCACACACCCACTGTAAGACCACATCAGACAGGCGACAGCTGCTGTCCTCATGTTAAAGAGATGCTTCCACCCTGAAATGTGAATATACAGGAAAGCAGCATGACGCAGCTGTCATAAGACAGTTCGGAAACATTGTATTAATTACACTGGTTCCACCTCTTATCTCGGCATGGAGGCCACGAGTATGTCTTCAAGGGTGTTTCTTGTGTATCAAATTCTTTATTAATGAGCTTAATATCACAGTAATGACTATGTGACTTCATTCATGTGGTTATGTGTTGCCAAATATTATTTCTTTTAGAGACAGCAAACCTTAGCACATGGACTGGGCCCCCTGGAGGGTTCTGGTCCACAGGGTCCAGGACTAACAGGGTCAAGTTGTGGCACAATGTTGAGCTACTAGCATATTAACCTTAACTTCAAAAGCAATGTAATGAGTGCTGATATGGCTCAATGAATAAATGCTTAAAAAGAAATTTAGGCATTAAATTTAGAAATTTCACACTTCCTTCACTATTTCCAACTCAATTTCCATCTTCAATACAATTTTCATGAGCAGCAACTGCTGATCTTGAGGTAGTTCACTTAAAGGTACAGTATGTAGAAAATCAAAGGTCAATGGCAGAAAAATGTGATATATAATTCAAAACTGTGTTTCTATTGATGTGTAATCACTTCACTAGAATAGCAGTTATATGTTTACTTTCTTAGAATGAGTCATTTATATCTACTTGCAGGGTGGTGCACATATGGAGGCTGCCATATTTGTTCCACCATTTTTACTACGGTGTCCCTGAATGGACAAAACAATGTGTGAAGTGAGAACCCTCTGAACTTTAAAGCTGCTGCTGCTGCAGCTTTGTTAAATGAGCACTGTTTGGGATCAGTAATGCCTTAAAAGACATAAAAAAAATAGTTACTCATAGTACAGTCATAGCTACCCCTGAGACCAGTGGATCCACTCACAGATGAAAACATCTTTATGTCTTGGAGAATTTTGGCCACTAATGGCCACCGTACATTCACAACAGTGCTTGGAATATGAAGTAATTTGAAAGAAAACACCTTTTCTTTCAAATACCCATCTTTCCCACTAGGTGTAAGTAATTCTTACATGCTGTACCTTTAAGTTTTATAATATAAACATCACACTCCAATTTTCTTTTCTTTCTGGTTTACAGAAAGATTAATTGCAAGTTTCTTTCTTTTTATTTTTTAACTACCACCAACAAGAAATAGTCAACCACGGACACTGTTGGCTTGAAGCACCATAGCCCTTGATTTCTTCTCAGTGATTTATATGAGTTGCCCTGAGGTGGCTGTGGAATGTGACTGGTTCTTTAAACACCATTTTCAGGAATTTATGGTCTTATGCTCAAAAGCTTAACAGCTAAAAACCTTGTTGGCAGTAAATTAGATTATCTTGACAACGAGGCCATGTTGGCTTTTCCTGAGCATAAGTCTGTTTAATTACACTTGTGAAAAAAACTTGATGGAAAATATCTTAGTAAAATACTGAACTTTATTTTCTTTTCTTAAATCTCCGACCTGTGCAGTTCTCAGTTTTATTTCTACTTCTGAGTTACACTTCATATTTTTCAAAGTTCCTTAAGTTTATGATTCATTGCTTCCTTTTTTACCCACATAAGTTATTTCACATTTTCCTTGTGACATTTTTGAATTTCCTCATGTAATATGGGACGGCTTGTTTGTCTGTGACTTGTTTTAACACTCATTATTGATTAAGTAACTATAAGCAGTAGGTTCCCAGGTAAAGTGTGTTGCAGAAACACTTGTGTTATTTAGTCAATCCTAATAATATCAATATTAAGTACTTTTCTGAAGCTATACAGACCAAATGTGATTTTTGTACATTAGTGTGAATGTATTAATTTGCTTTGTGACCAGGGAAAACTCATTAAGAACCACCTAATGAATCCCTCACTAAATTATTAGACCTCATGTTTTCTGTAAAGAATATTACTCCTTTGTTAGTAAAACTCAAACACACCAAACAAAACATGGCCAAAAGATATATGAAAATTCACTTCTTGTGGATTACTGAAATATGTTCACTCCAAGCTACACAAATATTTTGTAGATAATACTCGTCATAGAAAGGGAGCTTCAGCTGGGTCAATTCCCAAAAGATGTTAAAGGGAATCCCTGGTGTTTAAATACAAGAGCATGATCAAAATCCTGCAGAAAGCTGCAAACAAGGCTGTTTGAGCTGAAATGAGGTCAAAAGAAGAAGTCACTGTTTGCCAAGAACCCTTACAAACATTCAAGCTACAGTAGACATCATTTAGGCAAATACAATTAGACTGAAAGCCTAAGATAGAAGACAGTAGACCACATTGATGTGCTCTGAATGGAAACCCCCTTCTGCCACAAACACGACAGTACCACAGTATGCAGGCCTGGCTTTAATGTATTCAGCTGGTTCACTCTTCCCTGCAAGTCTCACGATCACTGTAGTAAAATACAGAAACTGATTGCAGTTTGGCCCATACGTGGTGTTGGAGGTAAATAAAATAACCTTCCTAAAACAGGTTGAATTCTTCCTTTAACTGGGCTATCTGAGAGAATGGTTTCTAAATATAGCAGGCATGTCATGTCTCATCAGTTTTTCATGACATGAGAAAAGAGCGTGCAGGGGAAAAGAAGAGAGGCAGATGTGTAACTACAAAGCAACACAGTGACCCTGTTTAAAATGACCCACAAAACATCAAAGTCTGACTTTTTAAAATGAGAAAAATGTGAGGAAAAGAGACTCTGCAAAAGCGACCGGCCATGTCAGCAGCAGCTTCCCTGCCCGTCTCCTTACCGGCTCATGAATACGGAGCATCACCCATAACACACCAAGTGACCGAGAGCAGCCTCACCTTCTTGTCCTTCCTCCACAACCTGAGACAGCAGAAGCTCCAGAAAAACAAGTCTCCCACCATGTCAGCGAGAGCGTCTCTCCTCGCTGATCTAGTTCATTCTACTAAGGCAGCCGATTCCCCTGCTGTCACAACAAAACACTGGCAGCGGCCAAGCCGGCAGAGTCAGAGAGCTGCAGGGGGAGGGAGGAGAGCAGCCCACGCCTTTGCAGCTGAGCTCATCTCTGAATCTCCCCCTCCCTTCCTCTTCCCTCTTACTTTTGCAATGACCTCATCGTTTCCTGCTTGGCTCCGCCTACTCTTGCACACGCGCCAGTCAGCCGGTTGCTTCTAACGCGCACCACCTCCACTGCCTAGTGTCTTCAGTGATTTCTTCATCCCCTTTTCTTTCCCATGCTGCCTCCTATCCTGCAATCTCATCTTGAAAACAGCCTTCTTAATGGGCTTTTAAGTGTCTGTTTCTTATTTAAATCTAGTTCATTACACTTACTGAATTAAATCAAAGTGAAATAGAGGCATTGATAACACGACTAAAGCATGTGAAACTAAAACAAATCCAACTTTCAACAGGTATTTTTTTTTCATTGTATACACTCAAGAGTGGGTTTATTTTTTTTTTTTTTTTTTTTTAACCTTTATTTAATTGTTTAATGTGTTCTACTTGTCTTTCTTTTCTTGTAGAGGATGGATCAAGATAACACAGTCCCAACATGCCCTGAATGCCACCAAGTGTCGACCCGTCCTCACTTTAGGCCAGTAGTGGAGGACCGTCTGAGTGTAGATATTAATAGATGGTTACTCTCTGTACTTGCTGCTGGCTGTCATGATAAGGTGGAGGCAGACTGCAAAGGGAGACGGCTGGTAGGCTAAACATGATTTAGTTGCTGTGGGAGTTCTAGAGGCCGTAATGCAAACTGGATGACGCAGAGATGTACACAGCAGAAAACATCCAGGGTGAAGGTCGACAGGCATATGATAAGACTGTAGTTTAGTTGAGTCTTTTCTTCCCCTGATTTACAGATCTTGTATCAAATAAAAGAAATACATTGAGCTTGAATAATGCTTTGAAATCATCCAACAGGAACACTGAAGACAGACAAGACTTTAATAGTGGAGACAGAAACTCTAAACTTTCCTTTACATTATGTTTGTGTTTTCAGGCACTGTTTGACTTTTATTATTTAGCATGAGAAAAAGTGTGTAATGTAAATATAAGTTTTCTGAATTCAATAAACAACTGAATTTGCCATTACTTCCTGTTTTATTTGTAAACCTCAGGTAGGTTGACTTACTTTCCGTTTTAAATGTTTTGTATGTGAACTTGTCTTTGACATCTTTTTCTTCATGTGTTTAATGTTCAGCAGCCAGATTATCTGTAAATCAAGCTTTTTCCAACCTTGTTTTACTTTTTTTGTTTTCCCTGGTTTAGTTTCTGTGTTTCTCTTGATGTCTTGTCTCTTTTGTGAATTTCTGAACTACTACTGGATCTTTGCATTTTGCCTGATTTACTGAATGTCCTCTTAGTTTTGACCCTGACATTGTAAAAAGCTTGGAATTTTGGATTGTCTTCCCCCTCTCAGAGAACCGGTTATAAATATTACTGTCCTTGCTCTGGTAAGGTTAAGCCTCTGTATGACGTTTTCACATCAAGGTGAGATAAACTGGCATTGACACAGTATCCTGTGGTGGGTCTGTAGGTACTTAGCTGCTAAGTCACTCCGTGACAGTTTTTAATGATGAACTTTTGTCTCTAACAGGACTGAAGAACAGCCACAAGTCTGAAAAAAAGATTTTTTGTCCTTCAATTCTGTGTCTGGGCATTTGATTATCTCCACTTGGCAGCAGATACGGTTGCAGAGATTTTTTATGGATTTATTTTAGGTAAGGCGGGAGAGACATAAATCTGCTTATCAGCAAATATTTCATGAAGTAAAAGCACTTTAAATTAAAGGGACTCAAGTCTGTGATCATGGTTACATGAACATTTGAGTGGAGCTACAATGGGGGTTTGACCTGTTCATTAAACTGGAACACTGTCCTTGTTCCAGTATACAAGCATGGTAAGGGAGTTGGGTTTTTGACTTGGTTTTTGCCCATCACCACACTACTATGGACTGTGTGAACGTCTAAGACAATCTGCACTATCTAATTGTGAATATATATTTTTTTCCCACTGTCATATAAACATGATGTGTTGAATCAGAAAAAAAAAATAGCACATCCCTTTTCAAAAGAAACTGACGTCATAATTACATTTATTTTTAGCTACTTCTTCATAACTTGATCTGGTATGATCAACAGAAAACTAAATGTGCTGTGAAAGAGATGTTAAAGGGTCAGTTAATTGAATTTGTGACTCTTCCCTTCTTCTATTTGGTTCATACAAAGTTGCCATTAGTTGGACCAGGAAAGAAAAACTTCCTCATAGACTTCTAATTCAATAAGGCTAATGGTAGAAAACATATCTCTATATAAACATGTACATTACAAGACGCAAAAGTTTGTTTCACTTGTCACCACTACAGTAAGAAAGCTAAACCAAACAGCCCGCATCAACACCTTAGGGGGGATTTCAGCCTGCAGAGGCTGCTGCTTTCATCAGTGTTTCCACATCGGAGGAGGGAATGATAAGCGTCTAGATAGAGTTAGCTTAACGTCATTTTAGGTGAAGAGACCTGACTGAAAAATGAACCCCTGAGTTTTTGCTCCCAGCATGAGGTCATCAAGAAGTGTCATTGAGGAAGACGAAGACAGCTGGACTCTTTAAAGTGTTAAAATGAAAACACAAGTCTCATTCATCAGTGTTATGTCATTTAAAAAAGTTCCTACAAAGGGTGAAAGAACTTTATGAAACAGATAAAATCAACAACTGAGAAAACATCTCTGCAAAAATAATTTCCCAACAATGATCGCTCCTGTCTGCTTTAACTTAGAGGCCAAACAATAATAAGGCATTTACAGAAACAACATGCAGATTCCCAGTCACACACAGCTACAACTTACCACTGGGAGATGATAAATAACAATGTAGATCTGGGACTTTCCACTGGTTTAGCGGCCAAACCCCCCAAAATTAAAAAAAGAAACCCTCAGTTTCTCAATTTTGACCTCAAGTGTGGGTTTTATGAGTGTATCACACTAGTCTTGGCTTTAGACTCAAAGCTGCTGAACAACTTTGGTGTAAAACTAAAACTAATACCTCATCTTAATCGTTTAATTTTACTTTAAATAATTTTAATCATTTAAAATTGCTAAAGATTTGCAATGTGATGAACTCAGCACTGTATAAAAGATCACACACACAGGAGAAGAAGTGAGAACAACAGGAGTGGGTTGATAGAAGAACAGTACATGATGTAACGTCACAACATGTTTTTTGGATTTTCATTAGGGAACGTACAATGCCAAACATCCCCCCCCCCCCCAAGAAAAGAAATAAAAAAGAGCTTCCAAAGTGTGTGTGTGAGTTGAGAAGAAACATTTTGGACTTCAGTTCTGACTATTTCAGTACATCTTGTGACATTACACAGCAAAAAGATAAAAACTGAAACAAAGAAAGTCCCAAAGATTTCACACAATTCCAGTCAGGCCAAACCCAAACTCATCTCAGTAAAACCTTTTCTGACAATAATATGACATAGAAAATACTCCATGGAATCAG
The DNA here is from genome assembly GCA_023101725.1 of Atherinomorus stipes. NCBI lineage: Eukaryota > Metazoa > Chordata > Actinopteri > Atheriniformes > Atherinidae > Atherinomorus > Atherinomorus stipes. The sequence goes on along the minus strand of JALJCO010012917.1, from coordinate 182,233 downwards.
TAATGGTGTCAGTGGATGGAAACACACTTCAGGGACATCAGTTGCCCATGTTGTGTTGGTAACAACAAAGACTGTAAAAAATATGGACGTAGTATCTGGTGAATAGGGGAAAGCGAAGCCAGTTGGGCATTTCCCACAATCGCCATCTTGCCGTGTTGTGTGTGTTGCCATTCCCGGAAAATACTAAAGTGGGCACACCGTGACCTCGGGGGAAATGATTGACAGCTTACATACTCGGGGCTAAACGCGAACCGAGCTAACGAAGATTAGCCCCTAAGCGCCGGGATAAAGGTAAGACATGCTTAGACTTGCTATTAGCTGACTAAAAACAAAGAATGAAATAGGAGCACAAGCAGCAACTGTACATGTGTTTTGCCGTTGCAAATATTTTCATGTCATTTCTCTTTTTCTTTCCCAAAATATGTGAAGTGGAACCAAAAAAAAGGTTGTTTAAATGATCACATCTCTTACTGTTTCTGAGGATACTTCTGAGGCATTAAACCAACATGATGCATTTCCTTTTTCTTCCATAAGCCACAGCCTACTCCAATTATAGTTGTTTTACTCACGTTAACAGTTTAGATTCTCATCTATTGCGCAATATTATCAGGGAGGGATCTGTAAGGCTCAAAACCATGGCAACAACCCCTAATACATAAACAAGCCATACAGAACGAATCTCAGCAAAAACCTAAACAGATACTCCTGAATGAGACAATATGGCCCCACGTTAATAGAGCTGAACTTAAAGTTCAGATATGAAAGAAATGCACTGGTATCACCAAAACTTCCAGTCCTGCGTACCAGGAAGAACTGCTGTCTCAAAGCAGAGTTGTCAGGGCTTCACTGATAAGAATAAAATGCACTACTTTTGGAAACATCCTCATTGCTAACAGCTTCTGAAAAGGCCTGTACATGTATAGACCAGCAACCCATAATGGCTCCAGACTCTTGAGCTCAGACATCATCAAGTTTGTCTTCCTCCACACTGTTTTAGCTGACCACAGACGGTCGGCTGAACCACAGAGTGTAGCAGCAAAGAAAGATTAAACGTGGATATAAACATTCCCCGTTCGAAGTCTGGCACACTTCCAATCTGCTGGATCTCTATCTTGAGTTGTTTGAAAATTGGGAACTGACTTTAAACTCAATATGGAATTGGCTGGGATTACTGCAGATTCATCAGTCAGGTGGAGATGGAATGGACACACATTAGGAAGGAGTGGTGAGAGGAGAGGGAAATTCAATTACACCAGTTAACTCAGTGCTCAGCACGTAAATCAGTCTAAGGTAGTAAATAACTGAGAAGCACTCCTCTGACTGAATTACTTCCCGTTTACTTGAGGCTGAAGCTGCTGACAAAGTGAACTGTCAAAGTGTTGGTTCACTCACTGTAATATTACAGTGTAAGGTCAAATAATCTGTTAGAACAATGGCCCCATCCACCGGGCAGCTCTGGCTATTGGGGAAAAAACAAAAATTAACCATTTATCACAACCTACATGGACCAGAGGGCGTGGAATTACAGAAAGGCTTAACAAATGCAGCTTTATTTGCTTTATGTGTTTAGTAGATAACACCCATTTTGACAAAAATCCACATTTTCAAAACTCTCTTGCTTCAGACATGACAATCATGCCAGGAAAAACAAAGAGAGCTTGAACTTGTGATCGTTGAAACCTCCTTGTTGGAAAAGGCAGACAAATAAGGCAAATGAGAAAATGTCTGATCCACAGTTTATAAAGTGTGTGTGTGTGACTTCAGTGACATTGAGACTGTGCTGCATGAGTCCTGAGCTACTTCATCTCCCATGACTTCTTCCACATAACCTGTATACATAGGAAACAGGCCTGATCACATCAGTATGTGTGTATGTGAATGTAATGTTACATTGTGTTAAGAAATGGAGCTCTAGTTCCAGACCACTTGTTATGGTAGTGAAGATATAAGCTCGATAATGGAACTAGAAAAGCCACAACGAAGCTAACTTCAGACAAACCGCTGTTTCTTAACAAGCTGAGCCCAAAACATGACTCAGCTTGTATAGGTACAGTAGACACTGCAGGAGCAGAGTTGATGAAATGCCATGACGAGGTGAACAAGCTCCTCCTCACTCATATGTGATTGGCAGGCCATCTGCCGACTGACTCATCACTGCATCATGGAGCTGTTTCCATTCCCTGTGGCAGCGGCGTTTTAGGTGCAGCGCCATCAGTGAATTTCAAAAATAGGATTGTGTTTACCTGTCAATCTGCACAGGTGTCAGAGTGACTGTGCAAGACTGGAGACCTTCACCCTCTCTCATAGGTAGCACAGACGTCCTGGGATGACCTTGGTTCAAATGACTGCAAGGTAATACGACGACTGGTCTGGCCATCTCAGCAATAAAGCCTGACAGATCACGAATTTGCTAAAGTGCAACTGCAGACACAGTCAATCAGTGACTTTGCACAGTAAGAGGAGCAATAAACTACAGGAGAGAGAAGCAGTGATCTCTCCACATAATTCACTTAAAAGTCTTCAACATGTTTCATTACTGAGATTGCACTGCAAAGGGTAATCTGTCTGAAGGCAGTGTAAATGATGAACACACACACACTCTAAACCCAGAGGCAAGAAGCAGAGGAATGAATGAATGATGAAAATGTGCCAAATCTGATTGTTTATGTGCAAAATTACCTTGGCTTCACACTTGAACCAGCATCTCATACTGAAGAACCTCCAACAGTGGTGGAAGTGATGGGCAAACGGGGTGGTTTTGAGGAGGCTTTAGAGGCTATTCATGGGGAGTTAAACAACTTCACAGAACTGATTTTGTGTGTCAAATGAAACCATAAAATAGAAGTTATGTGCTTATAATAATGTATAAGCACAAAGTGAGTTGTATCCCACTTCAAAGAGTACATTAACATTTTACTGCCACTAATCATTAGCTAGTGTTTCATGAGGATAATTTCCCTGTCATTTAATCTTCATGCAAAACAACCACGCGGCAGCTTTCCACAGTCTTAGCTGCACATATTTCCTCTCCCAGCCAAACTTATTTTCATATTTTCAGCTACCATGAAGGATGTTTGTCATTTCAGTTCATGGGAAGGGTGATCATAACAAGGATTCCCAAAAATCAACAAAAATCTAAATACTATCCAGTTTCCCAGTAATGAATGAGCAGGGTTAGCACTTCAGGATAAAAAAAATGGTGCATGTATCACAAGTCTCTCTTTCATATGAAATAATCAAATACACATCTATATTCAGCTGGATGGGAAATAAATAGATCTATCTATTAAAAGGGCGAAGAATCAAATCGCAGCACAGGAAACTAGATGAGAAATATCGTTTTAGAAATAGCATGTCTGTGTTTATTGCTTTCCAGCAGCTACAGCTGGAAAAGGACCAACTGTTGCAAATGACTTGACTGACAGACTTCAACATACATGTACAGTGGGTACAGAAAGTATTCAGACCCCTTTAAACTTTTCACTTTGTTTCATTGCAGCCATTTGCCAAAATCAAAAAATGAATTTTATTTCTCATTATTGTGTGATGAGCAGTACCTGGTTTTCTCCACACATACCGCTTAGAATTAACTCCAAAAAGTTCAATCTTGAAAGTTCAAACCAGAGAATCTTTTTTGTCTCAGTTTTCTATTTTTATTGTTTTAACTGTTATTTTTATGTTGCATATTATTTGTTATGTAAAGTGACCTTGGGCTTCCTGAAAGGCGCTTCAAATAAAATGTATTATTATTATTATTATTACAGTCTGGGACAGGCGCGGCGGCAGAATTCCCGCTCAGGACGGGCCTGCTCAGATCAGGATGGGCCCACCTTCCACCACTGCCGTATGACCTCACAAACCCATATGCGCTGCATCTTTTTCTTTAGCTTTACGCTAATGCAGTTCATAAAACTCCAGTCAAACTTAAAGGAGTGACATTTACATTTAAGTCATGGTGCCAGAGGGAAAAAGGGAACACAATTTCTACCACTGCTTCATAACCACGTGAACCTATATTGTTAAACCGTTAATGAGAATTTTTGAATTGAATTACTTTATTGTGAGACAAATCTACATTGAAGTGATGCTATTCAAATTCTGATTATCAATATTTTGTGCGATATTAAACTGATCATTGGGGAAGCGTAAATGTGGCGGGATATGTGGTTTGGCTGTGGAAGGTGAAGCAGCATGCAGACAGGTGCGACAGCATCTCCCCTGCCTTTTACTGCAATTACTGAGCTGCGCGTCACATCCGACACTTCTGGACCATTCCTCGTGCTCATATGGGTCAATTCTTCCTAATTCAGTCTAGATAACGTTTCCTTGTCTGATTGTTCAGTTTTTCTCAGAATGAAATAGCTCTTGCATGTTTCCGCCATCTATTTATGTATTTATTTATTTTGATCTGAAGTGGTGAAAGTGAAAGTGAAGCGCTTTCACTGCCGTGTCTGCAAGTATGACAACTGCGATCGCGTAATGTTGTTTCCCAAGCTTTATAAATTAACAGCCCATTAACTATGAGCAGGTACAGAAACAATAACTGACTATTTCATTTAGAGCTTATTCTGTATATAAAAGAAAACAATTGAACTGGAAGAATCCATTTACTGCCTTGTTAACACGTTTGCTGTTTTTTGCAGCTTTGAGTACAAAATGCTGATCTATCGGCAGTCTCACAGAGTGGGCCCATAGCGCAAGTGGGTGGGCCCAGGCCCAGTAGGCCCACTCATAACGCAGCGGCTGGTCTGGGAGTCCTTCATGTGTTTTTTTTTGGCAAACTCTATGCGGGCTTTCATATGTCTTGCACTGAGGAGAGGTTTCCATCGGGTCACTCTGCCATAAAGCCCCGACTGATGGAGGGCTGCAGTGATAGTTGCTCCTTGGGCGGTTCCTTTGACCTCATTTGCTCTGACATGCACTGTAAGCTGTAAGGTCTTATACAGACAGGTGTGTGCCTTCCCAATCAAGTCCAATCAGTTTAATTAAACACAGCTGGACTCCAATGAAGGAGTAGAACCATCTCAAGGAGGATCAGAAGAAATGGACAACCTGTGAGTTAAATGTGAGTGTCACTGCAAAGGGTCTGAATACTTATGACTATGTGATATTTCAGTTTTTCATTTTTAATAAATTTGCAAAAATTTCTACATTTCTGTTTTTTTCCCTATCAAGATGGGGTGCTGAGTAAGGATGGGCATTTGCGAACATCTTTTTGATCGATTGTCAGGAGAATTAACGATCAATTATCAATTTAATCATTAAGAAATGCATATTAAAAAATGATCACACATACCACAGGCAGACTGTTTATTTTTTTTTCTAAAATACGTATTTATTTCAACTCCCCACTGCAGCCTCAATCATCTTCTTGGCAAGAAGTTCGGTAGTGGTGGCACGTTATGGTGAGGTAGCGCTCTGCTGTTAAAGCAGTCTAACAGTCTGTTGTTATGGCAACGCTAGCTGCTGTGGCTTACATGTTTAGCAGCTCCTGCTTTCGCTTCTCATGTTTCAATGAGCCTGGTAATGGTGCGCCGTGAGGAAAACTGATCGACTGGTTTGAGTAAATTCATCAAACTTCGGAAACCTTTCCCATTGACGACACTTCTGGGAAACATATCCACTTAAATCATTTTACAGATTCCCTCAGTAATTTTGTCAGCCTAAGACTGAGACAACAGTTTTCTGAACAGAGGATTTATTACCTTTAAGCACGGTCGGATGACCATTTTTTAAATGGTACATCATGGGAGTTGTTGCCGAAGTTGTTTTTACAAATCGTGTCGCAGTATTTACATTGTGAGGTGTCATTTTCTAAAGCAAAATGGTCCCACACCAGACTCCGCCGTGCTCGCTTCATGTTTAGACGAGCCTTCTTTCAGCTGCTGTGACGGGGAAGACGGCAGCTAGCAGGCGGCTTTCTCTGCTGTCTTTAGGCTATATCGCCCCCCCCCGCTGGTAGGATATTTTATTACCCCCACATAGTGAAATTTATTACATAACTTCAAGACGTACACTACATGAATGAACTCTGTTTCATAGCACCGTTGGATGATCAGAAAAAAATTATGTGATCGAAAAAAATCGATCGATTAATTGTGCCCATCCCATCGTCATGTATGTTCTGACTGTACATTAATGAGAAATAAAATTAACTTTCTTGATTTTAGCAAATTGCTGCAATGAAACAAAGAATGAAAACGTTAAATACTTTCCGCACCCACTGTACATAAGTCTTTGGTAATAAACTTGCTAACAGATGCTGTTATTATTTTCATCATTGTGGAGTTACACTTTCATAGTGTAAAAAGGTCAGAGCACACTCTAAGGAAGCTGAGATCATTCAACATCTGCACCGAGATGTTGCAGGTCTTCTAAAAGTCTGTTGAGGAAAGTGCAATCTGGGGCAGCAACATCAGAACCAGAGACTTGAAGAAACTAAACAAGCTGATCAAGAAAGCTGGTTCTGTGCTAGGGGATAACTCTGGAGCTGCTGGAGCTGATTGTTCAGAAAAGAATGCTGCACAAGCTGATGAAGATGATGGAGGATTCTTCCCACCCTCTCCACAAGACCGTGAAGAATCAACAGAGCGTGCTCAGTGGGAGGCTGCGTCAGGTTTGCTGTAGGACGGAGAGATACAGAAAACAATTCCTACCAGCAGCCATCACCCTGAAGAACAAAACTGACTGACTGACTGACTTATTATTGTTGTATTACAATTTCATATGTTATATTGTTCCAAAAAGAATAAAAAACAGTACAAGCTTATTACAATATTGAATTTAACTTCTGGGATAAATAACATATTTTAATTCCATTTTCATTTCATGTTATGCTTTAATTGCCAAGGTGATGGTCAAACTGAGCAAACTGCATCATTCACAACGTGCATCATTACTTTACCATTTTTAAGGGATACTTGTGTGAGTTGCTGCTAGGGCTGGGCGATATGGCCTAAAAATAAAATCTCAGATTTTTTTTTTTTTTAAATTCAATTTACGACTTTTTTCCGATTTCCCCCCCTACATATTAAGGAAAGAAATAAGTACAAACGGCAGACAACTTGAAACAAATTTTGCTTTTAATCAATCAAAAACAAGACAAATGCAACCCCCATTATTGGGATCAATAACAAATGAACACCCTCTTGGAATCAAAGTCCCAGCTGTGTTTTTAGTCACACCTTGTACACTCACCAGTAGCCATGTTGTTGCTTGATTTTTCATGTGTGCTGTGATGATGATGTCGCTTGCCATACTGCAATGTAAAACTAACGCTTTCGGAAGCTCTGGGGAGCCAAAGACGCACCGTTATATAAAAACTCGATTTACTTATTTTTAAATCCCCCGCAACAAAAACTGCGAATGAATCCATTTAATCGACTTTTTGCCCAGGCGTAGTTGCTTCAAACTAATGCTTTGTGTTTCAGCTGGGTGGTGATTTGAGTGGCAGATAAACTTGAGCCAATTTGAGCTACAAATGCGCACATACTTACACACACACACACACACACACACACACACACACACACACACACACACACACACTATCTTGGTTGCATTTCTCTAACCACCTCAGCAGCAACGGCAAGATCTGAAACCAAGAAATGGCTAAATTGGCACAAAATCATCAAGAAATGCTTAATGGTAACTTCTTTCCATCTGCAATTGTGTTCTGCTACCAGGACTACAGGGCTCTAAGATGTATGAGGGCAACATACTGTATTTCATTACACAGACATGCAATATTAATACGTTTCCTCAAGCTCTGAATGTGTGATTCAATCATGACCCAACAAATAGACACATCTCTCCTTTGATGCTTCTGTCTTGTCCTTTCTATAATTCAGCAACACATCTCAGCACATGCACGTCTATTGTTTTCCTGCTTCCTGCTGCTGTGACCACATGTATAGTGCACACGATCCTCTCCTGTATCACAACAACAGCTCTGACTTTCACTGGTGGTCCGTAAGACAATCTGACAAAGCAGCCAAAGGCATGAGAGTCTGTTACAGGGTGCATCCAGGTAAGCTGGCTCACGACAACCTGACACACTGTAAATGTATGGACTCAAGTGCGTGCACAAGTCTGCCTGCTCTGTGTGTCACAGCTCCAGGGTGTAACTTGAGTTTTATCAGCAAACAAAGCGCCAGTGGGGGTGATGAGAGATGAGTCAGCTGGTAGATCCTCTTACCATGATGAGGCCGGTGGTGATCGGGTCGTTGCAGCCATGGCACAGCTCCCCAAATTTGGCCCAGTAGTCCTTCTTGCAGAAAAGCCGTCCATCTTTTTCATAATACCAGTGGGACAGTGAGGCGCTGCATTCACAACACCTGAGACACAGAAACAGATAGTATTCATTTACATGTTTAATTAAATCACTGATTTACACTGAGGTATGATTTTAAAAAATTATATTTTAAGAGAATCACATCCTAAAAATGAACCCAACTGCGTATAAACAGCTATTATTAGCATAATTCTTTTTTCAGCATTAACTACAACACATTTGCTTAATATGTGTATACTTCCCTCCATCAGAAGATCAGACCACCAGGAACTTTAAGAACTACAAACCATATTAAGTTGTTTTCGTGTTGACAGAACATCATATCATGCTGCAGTCTGTAAACAGTACTTTAACTCTTTTAATGACAACCTGCAAGGCTACAAATTACAGTTTTCGTGATCACAGTAAGACTCTTCGTGGATATGTCACCACAGCGCCCAACACACCAATGTGATCACATCAAAACATACAGTTTTGACTGGGCATCGGAAAACCAGAGTAATGGAAAGAGAGGACCCCAAAGACAAAGCCAAAGTCACAGTTAAACATGACATCAGCCAGCATGACTCTGTGGGTGTGATTTGAGCTGCATACTGTATGCGAACAGTTCACTGCACATAAGGTCCACTATCTGCTGCCTGCAAGATTATCTCTGATTATCATTTTCTAAAATCAGCTACTGAGTATTTCACAAGGCTTAACTGAATCATGAAAATGATTTGCCTCAAGCTGATTTACTTGGAAAGGAACATTTCCATGCGCCACAGTCATAGTTCTGATGAAAAGTAGTTCAACCATTGTAAAAAAAAAAACCCGCATTAGTCCCAACTGTAGTAACCGCCCTGAATTAGCCTTAAAAAACCAATGGACATTTTTTTTTTTTTTTTACTACAAACAAAATGCATATGAAAATAGTATGTTTTTTTTTGGGGGGGGGGGGGGCTGTAACTGATCTCGGATTGAACTTAAAGCAGTGGTTCTCAAACTTTTTCTGCAGGGCCCCCTTTTCATTGGAAGTTACAATGTCAAGCCCCCCCCCCCCCCCCATCCCACCACCGCAACCACATGCACACAAACATTTACCATGAAATACATGAACAAATGCACTGCATTTGTGGGTGGGGTGGGTTGGGCAACACCTTTTTAGTCATCATCATTTGGTCGTTAGTACTTTAAAGAATGTGCCCATTTTTTGTTGAAAAAAAGGCTGGTTGAACTGCAGGCCGTTGACAAGTATTGATTACTTGATTACTTATTCTAATTCAAAATAAGTGCAGTGCACAGAATATGACACAGGCAGTTTATATTAATTGAAGAACTTTCATCTCAGTTATTGTTTTAAGATTGTTGAACATATTTTTTTACAGTATTTATTTAATCTGTCAACAGTTTAATGTGCATTATCACTAGACACTGAAAAGTCCACTTTATTAGATTACTGGTAGAAAATTACACTATAATCATGTTCAATATGTGGTGCCTTCCTTTTAGTAAAAGGGTTGATGCATGTCTTAGGAAACGATCAAACATTTGCCAACAGTTACCGTAGTCACTTACAAATACCTTAAAGACACACAATGTAACTTTTAGACCTTAAAAATATGAGTTTCTGACTTGTTTTGATGGCACAGCAACATTCATTATGCACATGTTCAACCCGTCACTGCCCAGAGGCGTCCCGGGGCTCAGAGACAGCAGTATGCAAGTTTCCCATCCGGGATGCGACTGTTAGGTTGCAGCCGATTATTGGTTGCGCACCACGTCACTTACTAGCAAACGGATATGAACGAGGTATGAACAACGCGGCTGTTTTAAATGCGCATCATGTCGGATTCGGTAAAGAAACGCAAGGAAACATTACCAGAGGAAGAGAGGAAGGGACAGAACGAGAGTCACGATAAGACTGTCTTTGACTGGCTGGAGGGAATCACAGTACAGGTACGATACAAGATGGATGCTAGTTTAGCCGGCGATAGGGGGCGTGTGACTGAGAAAACTGCGACAAGTTCTGTTGTGTGTCTTTAGATATAACATCCTTAAAGGTGACATGATATCAAATTGAACTTTTCTGGGGTTTGGGGGGTATAATATGATCTGTTTTGCACTGATGAGGCCATGTGAATGTCAAGAGCAAGTATCAAAGTCCCTGTTCATGATCGGTCAGCTTTGCGTCTTTATATGTTCAAAAACGGTTGAATCAAACAGCAGCTTATCATTCTACGTAATTCATATCCTCCAATTAGAGCACACCATCAAGCAAACAGCCTCACTCAGTAATCCATCACAACCTACAACTGTTAGCAGACAGTCGGATACCGAGCCCAAAACACAAACTCAGGATCTGTCACCATCGTTCTATCACAAACTGGTCAGTCAGTCTGATCAGTATCAGATGTTGACATACTGAACCACAGACGACAGAAGGACAGGCAGATGGGGATGATACGGTGAACACGTGTGGGGGAAAAAAACACATCTTTCAGGTTCCCTTTATGCACAAATATATGATACACCCTGATGCTGGGCTGAGATTCCAGATAAAACGGGTGAGTAAAGGAAAGTTTTTGGGAACTGACAGACAAAACAAAAACTTTGGGAGGGAAAAAGTTCTTAATCTTATATGACTCAGAGGTGATATTTTAAAAAACACAAATAAAAAAATCAATCTGGAAAAAAAGGAAACATGCGGGAGAAAGCATGTCTGCATGTCCATGTCCACTCTGTAAATGCTCTCATAAAAGTATAGGCACATATGTCAATATTAGGGTTGTCAGGATACTAAAATTTCATTCTCAATAAGATACTAAAGATGGTGGTCGATACTCGATACTACCCCCCCCCCCCCCCCAAAAAAAGAATAAATAAATAAAAATAACAATCCAAACAACACAACAAAAATATATGAATATATCTGTGAAAACACCTTAAAAATGGAAATAATATATATATATATATATATATATATATATATATATATATATATATATATATATATATATATATATATATATATTTTTTTTTTTTCCATGTCCTGCCCAGCATCATAGCAGCAGGACGGGGATCTTACTGCAGAGTTTGTGCAGAGATGCAGTCTCCAACTGCTCAGTGTGATTCAAAGAGATGAATTAAAAACTTCAACCACCAGTTAGTGTACTTATTTACGTGTCCTTTTCTTCACAATACTTGAGATCAAATCAAGTAAACAATAGAACAGACAAACTAGTTGGGATGCTGCTGCAGCACGTAGCTCGCGCTGCTACGAGGGGGCGGGGTCTGCGGTAGCAGTCTGCATGAGTCTCCAGTAACACTGGATTTATCGCTAGTGACTTGCTGAAACAAACAAATTAACAGAGAGGTCTAAAGTCGCTAAGTTAGCCACACTGTAGGTTTTTTCTCTCCGCGCCCCCCGGTCGGTGTGGGGGGGGCGCGTTCGTGGTGGGCGCGTTCGTGTTGGGGTGGGGTGGTTTTGGGGAGGGGGAGGGGGGGGGTGGGGCATTTTTTCCCCCTCTCTTCTTCGGCGGGGGGGCCTCTTCGCCAACCCCCCCCCCCCCCCCACCCCCCCTCTCCCACACCCCCCTCTTTCTTGCGAGCCGCAGATAGACCCTTCTCACACTGTAAACAATGGGCCTATGGGGTCTTCCAGGGAGATGCTGTACGGGAGGGGCTGCCCGCAGTGGTGCCTGTTTAAAATGGCAGAGACGGCTGATGCTTTCTGAGACTCAGCAGACGCCGAAGTGGCATTTAAGCATCGATTTAAGTAATATAATTAATATCTAACTAAGATACTAATAAGATAGATACTAATTTTTAGAATCGATTAGTATCTGAGAATCGATTTTTTTTTCACACTAGTCAATATATTATGTTAAATAAGCACTATTTGTCTTGATTTACACATCCATGCAGATGGATGTGTAAATTAGTGCACGAATGATGAGTTTGCAGGCTTGTGTGTGCTTGTTATCTGTCTAAATCTCTATGTCTAACATCCATGACTAAGTGAGTGTCTCCACTCCTTCCCAGTGGATCTTTCCCTCCTGTCAGCCAACCGTCTGGCCTCCTCTGCTCAGGGCAGCTTACAACAACGTCTGTCTGCTCCAAAGCATTACAAAGTGAGCACAATTTATGACAGGAACATAATTATTCACTGCATCTTGCATCTAATCCTGATTTCCAACTGTTTCCACAAGCATTTAAGTTTGTCATCCTGACTGTAGCTGCTCTGCTGATCCATTGCTGTCCAGATGCAACATATATATATATATATATATATATATATATATATATATATATATATATATATATATATAAAGCGAAAATCTGGTGAAAATTTCACGTCAATAGATGGGTTTCCTGTTTACAAACATTGGCATTGCAGCTACTTCACGAAGTCTGAACCTGCATCATGTCATCTGGGAGGATTTACTGAAGACCAGTCACTTCTACTGTCCTGTTACCACCTTTTTTTTTTTTTTTAAATAACTTTATTTATTGGAAGCAATTTAAGAGATACAGTAGCAACACACAGGTGCAGCATGACAGGCGAGTCTTTCATTATTTTTCCCCAAGTTTGTTTTTTTCCCCCTCCTGTTATCACCATTTTTAACTGTTTACATGCATTAACGTTTTGATTTTTGTAACTAAACGAATACCAGGACTCAAACATTATATTTCCCTGACAATTTCACGTCATATCATGACCGCATCTGCATGAAGTGGAGTCTTGCATGAAAAATACCGGTCTTCTCATAGTTCACTAATGCTTTTCCTGTGTTTTCTTGACCACAGGACGCGCATCTATGACGTTGCTCGGAAACCCCTCTATAGGTCTACTAGAAATATATTTCTAAGAAAAATGTTAATGTGTTCGATACTTTTTTCCACTGCTGTGTTTATATATATATATATATATATATATATATATATACATATATATACACACACACACACACACACACACACTTTTTTTTTTTTTTTTTTTTTTTTTTTTTTTTTTCTTTTTTTTTTTTTTTTTTTTTTTTTTTTTTTTTTTTTTTTTTTCTTTTTTTTTATATATATATATATATATATAGACACACCATGATATACCATACATGTGTATATATAGCTTTAGAGTTTTTTAAAAACTTTTTGTTGTTCTTTAATTTTTCATACTAAATGTAATATAATTGGGTTTAGGACTCAGGGTTAGAAAAAAACAAACAAACAAAAACAAAACATTTAAAAATCCCATCGATTCAAAGAACGGATCAATAACTGCAGAACTATTAAAGCACACCTTTCTGCAGCAGTATCTTTCAGCAATGCTTTAAATCTTGCAGAGACTGAGATTAAATCCAGCCAGCAACCATTTCATGATTATGCTCCAGGTATCGCACCTTCTGTAAGCTTTTCACCCTGGCACCTTGAATGACCTTGAGGCGCAGTCAGACACACACACACATGCAATTTATTTATTAGACAGACACAGACAGTCTCCCCTGTGTCTGCATGCAGAGCTTCGCTGCAGCTCAGCAGATTGTTGCAGAGCTGCTTCGGTATGCAGCCTGTGAAATGGGGGGAGGAGGAGACCTGGAAGTGGGTCAAGGCTTTTAGAAGACGTCCGCAGCAACACTACTCAGCTATCTTGGCTCTTTGCCCTACGATAACTGCTTTTTAGTGCAAAACCCTTCTGAAGCTCAGTCCTGCCTGGGAAGGATGCTCAGACTCACAGAGGCAGGAGGGATTTTAATGCTCTGAGGTTCACAGAAAAGTCTTTGGGCAGAGCTGGGAGTATTTACGATATGAGAGAATACATTAGTGACTCCCAGATGGAGATCCCAGAATTCCTACCTTCAGGAAGAGAATCTTATCACAGAGGTAAAGCAGCCACAACCCAAGACTTTTTCAGTATAAAAACACAGTAAAAATGAAAGCCTGCTCCAACATAGCGGTTAGTGTGTTTAATGTGATTGTGGACTCAGTTTTGTGTTTCTGTGTGCATCTGCAGTCTTTAGCACTGAAGTGTAAGAGGATTAGCAGTGTTAAAGACTCATTGACAGGCTCTGCTTGCTCTGATATGATGCCTCCAAAAATTCAACCAGATGAAAGCTTGACAATTTGTCATGGTCGCTAAGCTGTGACACTTTCCTGTAGACACACAAACACACTATTGCAAAGTAATCAGGCAAAAGAAAAGCATGAGAAGATTTGTAGCAAGGCAGTAAGGGCAATAATATGGACAATAACGTAACCTGGGATAGAAGGAAAGGGACAAAGAAATACACACAGGCTGCTCAGACATAAATAACCCCCAAACACCACAAAAATTCATCTGCATTCCCGAGGGGAGGAGAGAGCCAATGACAGAAGAGCTGAGATGAAAGGGGGAGAGTTAGTAAATCTGCATCTGCCCCCGTCTGCTAAAATCTCTAATGGAATTAGCTTAAACTGTCCAACACAATGATAAATTCCTTATTTGGGTCAAAAGGAGGCAGCGTTCACCAGGGTCTCTCAATGTCCACAACAAACTTGCTCTCGCTCACATTTGTTTACACTGGATTTGTAATGTGTCATGGTTTAGTCTGGTTCCCCAAACAGAGATAACTCTGTGGGGGTGTTGACATGAATAACATGGTATGAAAGAAACTAAATAGGTAGGGTGCACCCACATATGCTGGTAGAGCTCTTGTAGTGATTAAAGATAAAGCTAAAAATAAGTAACTAATGAATCTGGCACCTTTTTTTTGGCATGATCTGAAAAATGAGCTGGGTGTAGCTGTGGAAATGGGGCTAATCATACTTGAAACCAGCAATATATCAGTACTGGATAATGAAAACTGACTAATAAATCTAGAAAAAGTTTGCAGGTACAATATTAACAATTAATTCAGTGGAAATCTTAACCTATAGAAAAAAAAGGCTTTGATTCCCTATCTTAGTGGGAAAGTACAACTTGACATTGATAATGATGGTAATACAGTATCAATATCATTACTAGTACAACTATGATTAAGTAATCAGCAACTCTTTTAATTAATTCTCTATTTTATTTATTGAGTTGGAAACTCATAAATAATAGGATAATCATTACTATCATGAGCTACAGTCCAACAGCAGATAAGTGCAATTAGAAATAATCAAAACAGACAGATGCTCATATATAAACACAAACATAACAGAAATACACATAAATGATTGATTTTTTTATTGAAGCATTATGTCAGCGAAACTGAATCTGAGCTGTGGCTTTAACAAACTATCTGTTTTTATTTCTTGCTGGTTTAAATATAAACCGCATTCATAGCACTCACTAAACTGGGATGTTTTTCTTAGATGGGAGTGAGTACATTTGGCCTTCATCCCGGAGTTAAATGTCTCAGTTACTTAGCTTCAGCTTCTGCTGACTGTGATGACCGTTGCTGTGATCAGACACAAACATCTTTGAACAGTCCTAAAAGTAAAAAGGCGATAATGTCTTGTTGTCTCTTCCATAAACTTTTTGACTCTCATCAGTTATTAATCCCATGTGTGCTTTCAAGCATCACCCAAACATTGCAAACACTGCAAACATCCAAGAGACTGTTAATTAAACCTGCTTTATGATGCATTTGTGATGTCAAATGAGACAAAGCACAAAAACAGCTTCATTGAAATGGTAAAAGCCTTTTCAGTGGACGGCCCCTGCATTTAACACAAGCTGTACACACGCGCTCATTCAGGGTAAAAAGGTGTCTTGTTAAAACGCTCCATAAAGATTTCTCATTTCAAACAACCTAAAGAAACACAGCTACTCTCCACATTTGCCACTTTTTCTGCAGTTTCTGGAAGAAAATACTGGCATACTTAATTTTTTTTAATCAAAATAATCAAATTATCTATTGAAGAATCAGCACTCCAGTTTTTACTTCATGTAATTCACATCTTTACGTGTGTCTTTGTCAAACAAAAATGCCTCTCTGCAAAATAAACCCAAGCTAGAGTGCAGACTCCCACTCCAGTACATTGCCAACCATCATGGTCTGGTCAGCATTTTATGATGTGTGTGTAGGTGTGTACATATTAACTGCAGGTCATTTAATGACGTGGGGGTTGAGGCGACGACGGGAAATAGGACGGGTCAAGAGGAAACAGTGTGTGTGTTCTGTTGTAGGTGTGGAGTTGGATCATTACAGACTGACAGATGCAAAACTGAAAGATTTACGAGGAGCACCAGCTCTCCAAGACACACACCCCTACACACACGTGCATCCCTTCATTAATTATTAACTCTTCCATCATCTTCTTCGAGCTCAGGAGGATATCCGTTTTATGTTTCTCTGCAAAGACAGCAGAAATGCTTTGGATCAATAAGCCAATACACAAACCTGCTTGGTCTTTTACTAGAGGAAGGAGTAAAAATCAGATGGTGATTGTTGAGCATGTGGAGTCAGAGTGACAGAAACAAATGTGTCTGGGGGGGAAACTGCTGAATGCTCAGCTGCTGTTACTGTACTCGTACGCTGAACTGAAATCCTCACTGACAAAGAGAAAAGCAACCTCTAGTCGGGGGTGTTGGTTTGAGGCATGGTCTCACACACACACAAAGACGGGTGAAAGTCAATCTCAGGAAATGGGAGACTGTCTGGGGGAGACCCCTGTCTTCCCCCTCAGATGAGACACAAATAGACCAGGATTCCTGGTCCTGAGCCAAATTTCCAATCCTGCTATTTTCCAGAGATTACAGGAGGAAATTTATCTGTCTGGTGAGCAAATGTCATCAAAGTTAATCTATGAGGACGGATTTGTCTGAAGCAAACTGGTTTGATTTACTCGGATTTTACACATCAACACAATGAGCACAAATGCAGTCGTCCTATTCCCATGAACCCCCTTTTTGTGCCCCGACATTGTCACCCACCATCCTCCCTCCTCTTTCTCCATGGCAACTCAGAATGCCACAGCGATGATGTCACCCTGTCAGATAACAAAGTCGACATTACCTCATCTCCTCCTGCTAAACCTCAGTCTCTCTGTATTGGGTGGCATCAAACTCCACCAGGAAATCCCACAGCCAATCAGATTTCAGGGGTTTCCCCTGACCATAGCAAACGTGAGCTCAGCAGCATTCACAGAGACACATATTCAGTGGCTGCTCTTAAATGCAAGGAGAGAGCAGGTTGTACATTTTAACCAGCAGAAATAGCTTCACCCTCTGTGGCCTCAACTCCACTGAACAAGTGTTTCAGACTGTGGGAGACAGTCTCTGTATTTGAGGCCCAGCAGTCTATTCAGGCGGTAAACAGGAGCCCCAGCACTGTGAGTAAATGAGGTGCACGCAGCAGTTTCCTTTGTAAATGTTAAGCTGCACTCTCTGACTGGCTGGTTGTCAGCACAGTCAGTCTGGGGCCTTCTCACTTGTTCTAAAGCGGAGAAATGATGAAAAGCTTTGGGAAACTGAATGAGTGTTGTTTAGCAGCGTTCATTTGTTACCAGGTCTCGTTTAGGGCGTATTCAGAAAGCATAGTCTGGTAGACTCGGTCCGACTGTGAACTCGGTTTGGCTAGGGCCGGGGTGGTCTTCCAGATCGAGATCACGTTCACGTTGCACCATAGCCAAACGAGCCAAACCTTTTGAATAATGTTTCCAATCTCTCCAGAGGTGGCGCTGCATTCGGATTCACTGTAGGCGAGGAACAAGAAGATACAACCAACAAGAAGGTTCTCACAACTTCTGTTTCCTCAACAAAACAACACTATTTTGTGCGTACTTACAAGGAGCTGGGATATGCTTTCATCAGACCAAATATCCATTAAGGTTTTACTTCCTTGTCACTCCACGTCTGACCACGAGCCATTTATAAGTACTGGAGTCCCACATGTGTGTTTGTTGTAGTAGCGTTTACCCACAATGCCCAATGTTTTACCCACAATGCCATGCATGCTATACCAAATGCAGGAGGCAGCAATTCTGTAGTCCACTTCCTGTATTTGGTTCACTTGAAACAGACCGAGACCTGCATTTGTGGACCGAGTTCGCTTGTTTGTTCCGGATCAGAGTCCGCTTGTGCGTTCACAACTAAGCGAAGCGGACTTTCCAAGCAAATGGACTCTGATTCAAATCAAAAAAGCTTTGTGAATGTGCCCTTAAAGTGCTGAAGACACAATCTTCACTTAAAGTAACTTTGCCATACAGAACTCACCAAGACAAAACAAGTGTCTGGTGATGTTATCACATTGGGTTAGCGTAGATGATGTCAGCCGTGCGACAGAAATTAGGGAAGTAAACAATGAAGAGTGAATCAGGCCGTAGCCAAAGTACTTTATACTTTATTGTACTTTACATGAGACCGGGGCGGGGAGCCCCCCCTCACGTTCGCCCGTCCCCCCCTTGTGAGTTTTTTCCCCCCTTCCGTTAGTGTGGCTTTCCCCTCACATTTTGGTATCAGATTACCGTATGAAATACATGAATCAACTAAATGCAACATTCAGCCAGATTGTATCTCTTCCCCAGGAACAGTCATACAGCTACATTTACTAGCTAGAAACCTAGAATTCCAACATCATGTACCTTTTTTTTCCTTTATACATATCATATTTATCTTTTTGCCAGAAGAAAGCCAAGTGTGGGTCCTGTTTTATTCCCAGAGCAGATCGGAGCTCCCTCTCATTAAAAAAAAAAGAAAAGAAAAAAGCAGCTCAGTCACATCTCCGGTACTTACTCCTGTGTCAGTCAGACTCCAGTTTAGGGCTGAAACAATAAATCGAATTATTCGATTAGAAAAAATGATCGATTAATATTTTAGTAATCGATGCTTCGTTTAACTTCTTAAAGTCCCGCTTCACATATTGCTTCCGGTCTGTATAAACTGCTCCCGGTTAGGAAAGACAAGTGCGCTTAGTTGCGTACATCACGTGTGCTACGTCATGTGCCCAGCAGTAGGAGCTTCTCTGGCAGAGCTCAGGTTGCTGCAGATGAAGAATTTCAGGCAACCAACTACTGTAATTAACACGTACTCAGCACAATACTAACAAAGACTTAAAGTTGTACTTCCGTGGTCATTTCATTAATATTTCTGTGTTCTCCATTATTATTGAATGCATTCTGCATCGTTTCTGTTTAAAAAAACCTTCTGGTATCTTTGTATCCAGCTGTATTTGTATACTAGAAGAGAGGCTTGTGGTCCAACGGCAGGCTTTTCCGGGTCCTTCTCATGAATTTCCGTCTGATTGGCTGCCTCCCATCAGTGTATGAAGGAAGCTCCGCCTCCGCTCTTATTTCGCTACAGACAGGAAATAGAGCCGACAAACAAGTTTGTTCCATCATGCTAACAAACAGTTAGCTAATTAGCTTCTCAACTCCGAAGCTACAGTCGTGCCGTCTTTACTTCTAGTGTGTAGTGGAGGGTTACCTGCCTTCCAATGGACAGATAGAAACCCCACGTGGGATACGCTATTTGCAATGTTACGTAGAAGTGCAAGGCTGTTCCCGATTCGCTCTTCTCTTCGTATTGTATCTGTGATGAGGAAGCACAGCCGACTAGGGGGAACGCAACGCTAGCAAGTCAGCATGTGTAAGTAAACAAGGGGAAACCCTCCGTATTTCAGAAGGAGCAAGTTAAACGGGTTTTCAGTGGAAGGAGGCCTTTAAGTTTTCCGAGGCTGTAGAACATATTTGGCACACACATGAGTTGTTTCCTCACTGGTTTTTCTGATAACTAGCTCACAACATTGTCGGAGAAAAAACAACAAAGATCCTCGTTAAGGTGTGAACACTCACACGCTCGCATAACTGAGCATACGTTTTAACAAAAAAGCTTTTTAAGAAGATGTGTGTCACACTGATTAGATCTGAAATCCAAACATTTTAACTGTTTTTTTTCCAGCATGAAATAATTTACTTATAGTAACTATCAACTTGTTTATTCCCTTTTTAAATGTAAATAATTCACACCATGAACTAATTATCTGGTTCTTTAACCAAAAGGCATAACAGTAGTTGTAGGCACTTTGGGTTTTTTTTTGGTTTTTTTTTAAATTACATGATGTTTATTGCACTGCTTTAACTGTTCAATACATATTTGATCAATTTGTTTAGTTATGATTTAACCCTTTTGGCATGAATGATTAAAATTAGCAAATATTAATGTAGGTGAAACCTACAGTATATCCAAACAATTCCCATCTTAACCTCTTAACTCCCACCTTTTAAGTAATCCTCGCCTATTTTGCATACCCAAATGGAAATGCAAATAACAGAAGAACTGTAAGGCCAAATTACTTGTGTGAGACATCATTTGAAAGCTTACACCTTCTAGTTTCTGAAAATATAAATTAGAAAAGTGACACAGAAAAAACACAGCCTGGGCGCCGGCGCCCGAGTGGTTTCACAGCTTAAAACGTGAATCCAAGTGCGACTGAATATTTCTGCTCAATGATTGAGGTCATACGTACTGTGGCAGGAAAATGAGGGCTTAAATCTTCTTTTTAAAAATCACATTCTGGGGTTAAGTCTGGACTCTATCGGCTCTGAGCACCACAAAATGAAATTTTCAAAGTGTGATTAAATTATAATAGTGAGAGTCAAAGGTCAGAGCTGAGAGGAGGGTGTTTAATCAAAACGCACCCAAGGACAAGAAAACTTTCCCTTCTGCATAATGTTATCAGCTGGGGCACGACAGTGAGGAGGGTCAAATGGATTATGTTTTTTTTTTCTTTTTTTAAATGACAGGTTTCAATCAAAAAATAGAACAATATCACACATGAAGATACTGAATAATGAATTCCAAATAATATGTCATTCACAGTATAAAGTTGTGACTCTGAAATTTTGTATCTTAATAATATCTAAATGGAATGTGCCTGAAACTATGAAGTAGTTGAGGGATATGATATAAAAAAATCACTTCAATCAGGTTCTTGGTCTCGACTTGGTATCGATTGCATTTTGTCTCGGTCTTGGGGGGTCTCAGAAGACCCGTTGAGACTCCTTTTTTCCAAACTTAGCGCGAAAGAGTGGAAAAGGACCCTCTTAAAAACAGCTAATAACAAACTAAAAACATAGGTAGTGTTACGTCTCCCTGCAGCTGCAGTGTGACTGTGACTGATGCACCTCCTGCACACAGGCGCGAGCCCAGAGGAGGGGCGGGTGTGCGTGCGCGGCCGCCGAGGACAGGCGCGAGCCGAAAGGAGGAGAGCGGCTGTGTGAACTTGTTAGCATGGCTGTAGCTACCACTGAGGACACCGAGGTCTGGACCAGGACCTCAGTATTTATAATAAAATTAACCAAAAACCATGAAGCTCAAAAGCATTTACCTGAGAAGATGATTTCTGTGCGGATTGATACTGAAATAGTGATTCTTTCCCGACCAGCCACCTGTATTATAGAATTGATTCTCAAGCTAAGTCTTATTTTCATATTTATTATTATCATTAACATGAACACAGTGAAAACTCACTAAATCGTACAAATACATGTGAATTACTTCTTCCACCTGCCAAGGTACCACAGTGCGCCGCAGCAGCTGGCCGCTCAGTCAGTGATCAGAGATCGATCATCCACATAGCAAATCCACGATATTTTTTTCAGACTTCAAGTATGCAGAGTAATTATTTTTACACACCAGAGATCATTAAGAACAACTAACCTGCAACAGTGATGCTTAGCAGGGTCGTTATTTTCTTCAGGTTAGTGTAGAGTTCATATTTACTGAACGAACTCCCTGATTGTGCATTTCTGATTGAGTCTACATGGTTCTCACTTCATGCAGCGTGTGTGTTTACTTCAGGTTTGCTGTAAATCTGAATTTTGTTTGATTATAAACTTTTTAGTAGGGATTATATCATTTCATGTTTGCGCAAACTGTCATTACTAAACATAGTTGTTTCTAAAACTTTTCAACATTGTAAGTGTAATGATGATGATGATGATGATGATGATGATGATGACACTGAAGAAATTTCAGATTATATGCAGAACTCTTGTCATTAGTTCTAAAACAAACACTGAGATAAAAGTGAAAAAATGACAGAAAATAAGACAAACTACCGTCCTGCTTGTTAGGAGAGATTTCTGCCAACTTGGCTATAATTAAATTTGATGTTTGCCAAAGTTTATTAGTATATAGTTTATTTAGTTCATAGTGCTGTTTTCAAAACAACAGAGCAAAGATGGATTTTTGTTGTCATATTTGTTTAAAAGCAAACTTTAAAAAAACCCTCAAGTTTTGATCTTTTGTTATGATTTTTCTTTGATATTTGTGGCCTTGGTCTTGTCTCGTCTGTCTCGCTCGACCTCTAAATGTCTTGACTTTGTCTTGGTCTTGGTACTCTCTGGTCTTGGAAATGTCTTGGTCTCGGTTGGGGTGGTCTTGACTACAACACTAATTTTTATCTTCACAGGGAGAGGTGGGTGCAGCTGTGCAACTATGGCAGCATTTTTGTGTTGTGGCTGCAGTTCAAGGTCTCATTTCTGGGTTTCAGTTTCATAAATAACCCTTTCACACCTGTAGGGCTCCATCTTGATTTACGAACCTACTTTTGATCTAACTAGTGTTCAGACCAAAAAAACAAAAAAAACAAATGAACCAAAAACCTGGTTCAGAACTGGCACCAAGAAAATAGCCCTTCTTCTTTGTGAACATTGACATCGTCAGGGAGCTAAGGCTGGGTTCACCTGGACGTCAGACCAAATATTCAATAAGCTTAAGAAAGGGAAAAGGAATAAAAAGGTAGACAAGTCTTTGCTAAAAGTGGAGTTGGACATGGTGTTACATTTCATCTTTGGAGCAGCTGGACAACGTGATGAGTCGTCATGTTGCAAACCTGGTAACCGGGATGCTGAATTCAGCCACCATAGCAGCCACAACTAAAGAGGAAGCAGGCACAGTTCTGCCTCCACCCCTTGGTCTTCCATGAATGAACATGAATGCAACTTCATCCACCATTTTGCGACGACAACATTAACAATGTCGACCCCACTGTGGTTATTTTAAACTGGTTCATCAGAAAGCACCAGTCTGAGACTGTTGGACCAGAATGGTGTCTGTCTGAAAGCAGTAAAAACAATTTTTAGGTTCAAAACTAAAACTACATGTAAACAATTTCTCACCATTAAATGACTACTTAACTATACACACTAAATGAAATGAATGAGTTTCTCCTCTGACTGGTGGAGCTGGATGACCCACACAGCATCAGTCACGCACACATTCACACATACAGGCACAAAATCTATGCTGGGTCCAAACATTTTCTGCCAGTAAACATAACACATTTCTCAAAGACAAGAGTGGAGACATTCAGAGACAACTGTAATGTCCAAACCACACAGATGAGGTGAG
Source organism: Atherinomorus stipes (assembly GCA_023101725.1). NCBI lineage: Eukaryota > Metazoa > Chordata > Actinopteri > Atheriniformes > Atherinidae > Atherinomorus > Atherinomorus stipes. Next base: position 158,642 of record JALJCO010012917.1, on the reverse strand, counting down.
TCACATGTCGGACTATAGGCTTCAATTTAGCGTCACACTGAGAAGAGGGAAGTCCAAACAAAGTCTGGGTTTTTGCATCCCGAGATAAAGAAGTGTGATCAACACTGTGGACTGGTGTGTGTCGTATTTTGGGGAAGTGAGATATAACTTTAAAGAGGAATGAGTACATTTCAGTTTCAACTGCATCCCCCTGACAAAGTCAATGCATCAACTAATTGTGTTTTATGCATTTTAAACACTGGCTTATGATTCTGCTTTTAATTACAAATATGTCTGTTTAAGAGATAAAGAGGAAGTGAAACACAGCTGGACTGAATCACCTGACTGGTTATCTGAAAATGGAGTAGATCATTACAGCTGATGGTTTAGGTCATCAGCTGATCGACAGAAAAGTCCCAGTGGGACATGACTGCTCTCGTTCTCAGTTTGGAGGATTTATTACTTTTTTATGTTTGTTAATTAACTATTTTGGAGCTTAGGAGTGCTTTTTTTTTTTTTTTTTTTTAAGTGAAGTTATTAAAAATACAAATATTATTCAAATTAATTAATTCAAAAATATGGTCAGGTAACCTTTAAATATTTTGACCTAATCATCTTCATCTTCTTTTTTTCTGGTTTGTCCCTTAGGGGTCACCACAGCAAATCATTTATAAAATAAAATTTATTTTTTTCTATTCACCTCGACTGTAGTGAACTTAAGTTAAAAACCATCTGTTTGAAAAGCAATAACTTTGATTCATCTGTTTTTTTTTTTTTCCCCCCATTTTATTAATTATTTCAGTACTTTATTAATAAAAATGTGCCAAGATGAAGCTGACATAATGAAGATGAGCAGTCTTGCTATACAAAAAACACACCATTTCTGGACTGCTAAAACTGTAATTTTTAACAGTTTTCTAGCATTTCATAGATCAACTCCACCAGTAAAAAGTACACAAGGCCATCTGAGATCATATGAATCAGCCGACAGTAAGTGCAGTTTGAGTCGAGTCTGCTTTCCTCTGAGTTCAAGCCGACTTTCACTCTTTTAGGCCAAAGCAACTTCACCAAACTATAAAGCAAGTTGATACAAATTCATCACTTACAGTCTATACTGTGGCTGCTTCCCTCTGCGTCGGTTCTTTGCTGACATGTCACCCATGGGAGCGAAAGTCTTGTTTTGACAGTTTGAAGACAGGCTCATGTCAGCAGCTCTGATGTTCAACTCACTCACTCTGGCTGTCAGAGGCATCAGTGCTGCTATCTCTCTGTGCTCTGTCTCTCCCTTCCTCTACTTCCTCTCTCAGTGCAGCTGCATCGAGAGAGGAGGGTCACACGTCTTTATTGGCCGTTTCCCGTCCTCTGGGAGACGACCTGACCCTGTGACAGCGCAGGCTTTGCCCGCAGCTGCCCTCCCTGCCTCTCGGTATCTTACTGGCTTCTTTTAAACCTTGTGAAGAGTCTTCCTGGAGTAATGCAAACAGCCCATTTCCTGCACTTGTCGATCCTTTTAAAGATTTTGGCAGGACTAATCAAATTTTCCAATTGTCCATCATCTGTTAAACTCTTCCACATCCTCTCTGATAATCAGATATTACAGCCTCCCCACAGGAGCAGTGAAGTGCTTTTTGCCATCTGAGAGATGGGATGAGGTGAGGTGAAATGAGATAACTGCTTCTCTTTATCACATGTGAAGTGTAACCTCATTCAGAAATAAAGTCTAACCAGTTGCAAACGAGCTGTCGAGGCAAAAGAGCCTCACTGATATCAACTCGTGTTAGCTCATGAACAGAAATGTCACAAATGAGGAAAAAAAATGTGATTCATAAAAACGTCAGACATCAAAAGCTGCAGGAAACATCATAATTATGAGAGTAAAACATGTCATAACTTTTGCAAACAAAAGAAAAAGATGCGTCTAGGCTCGCTTTACAGTGGTATGCAAATGTTTGGGCATCCCTTTGGAAAATCCCTGCATCAGTTTGTCATTTTACTGAGCTGTTGAAGCAGCATCGTTTCAACAAATTTTATACTTTATGGAAACAAACATTTCAGTAGTGAAATCATTTTTATTGGTCCAACAGATATTATTTTATGTGCTTTTAAACACAAATTGGCATGGGCATAATTCTGGGCCCCCCAAAGAAATAATTCCATTAATATTTAGTCGAGCCTCCTTTTGTTGCAATAATAGCCTGAGGACGCCTCCTATAGAGGAGTGGGTAACCTAGTTGGTGGATAGCCTGGTTAATGCCACAGGCTTTGGTCTGGTTTGAGTTCCCAGCATGGCACTCAGGTGAACCACCCTTGAGCAAGGTCCTTAGCCCCCACCAGCTGCTCATCAGGCGCTGAAACTGCCAGCCCACTGCTCTCAGGTTAAACTTGAGAAGGGTTAAAAACAGAGCTGAATTTCCCAGTTGGGAATGGATTATTATGGTTACACATCTTTATAGCAAAATATATCATGTTGCTGCAATCTTCTCTTATACTGTAAAAGTAGAGCAAATTAGCATGAACTGTAAGACGGGTGCGGTTTTTCCCTTTTCATGGTAAAGCATGCACATTAAGGCATAGGGAAAGACTAAATCTGACGCACTAACATGTTATGATGGACATGACTGATCACATGCATAATCAGCTGTTTACACTTGCAGAGAATAAGCACATCCTACAGAGCCTAAAGTCTCAATACAAGAAACTTTTGGCACAATAATGTGTCTGGTTGAAAAAAAAAATCCAGTCAACTTCTCATACTTTTTCCCTCATTTGTGTTCTCTTTTGATTACTTATGACGAAAGAACAGCTTCCAGTTTATTCCAAATCAAGTCTGATCATCTTTTTAAAAAAAATAAATAAAAAAATACAACAGCATTTTACACAAACAGCTTCATATTTACCGACTGGCCTCTCTTTGTGTGATGTATGTTTAAAAATGTCAGAACAAAGTGAGAAATCTTCACATGTTTACTTAATAATTTTTGTTTAGTTTTAAATGAGCATTTAGTATTGCATCTCACTGGAATTAAATCATAAATTTTTGCGCATCAGACTGGTCTGGCACATTGCTGAACAGATTAAAGATTCTCCGCCTGGCCTCCAAAAGAAGCTGCCACCAAAAAAAGGTCATCTACCCTAATATTTTGTTGGACCGCCTTTAGCTTTGATTACGGCACGCATTCGCTGTAGCATTGTTTTGATAAGCTTTTGCAATGTCAAAAATGTATTTCCATCCAGTGTTGCATTAATTTTTCTCCAAGATCTTGCATTGATGATGGACTAACAGGAACAAACTGAACCAGAGAGAACCAATCAGAGAAACACGGAAGTGATGCAAATGTAATGTAACAGAAAAACATGGAGAAAAGCCCTCAGAGCAGCAAGTTGTTGCAGGTTTAAGAACACGTGCAGTTTATTAAGACATTAGAAAGGCCATCGTTATATCATCTCTCCTCTGCGGCCACCATTATGACTGTTTATGTTTAGAGAACCGAGTTGCCAAAAAAGACGTATCAGGTCCTGCTGTGATTGGTCTGGTCAATTTTTTACCAAAGTGGAAATCACTTTCCAATGGAGGAAAGCCAGACTGACTTGCCATGTATCTCATATTGGTCAGGCTGGTGTACCAGGATATCTATGGTGGCCAATCCATGTGTGAAAATGATGTCTCGTGCTCCCTGAACCAGTCTTTCACAATTTGAACCCAATGAATCCTGGCATTGTCATCTTAGAATATGGCTGTGCCATCAGGGAAGAAACATCCATTGATGGAATAACCTGGTCATTCAGTATATTCAGGTATCAGCTGACCTCATCAGTTCAGCACATGATGTAGCTGAACCTAGACCTGACCAACTGCAGCAACCCCAGATCATAACACTGCCCCCACAGGCTTGTAGAGTCGGCACTAGGCATGATGGGTGCATCGCTTCATCTGCCTTTCTGGCCATATTTCTTCCCGGGAAGACGATGGGTCCCAACTATCCTTCCAGTTTTTAATAATGCGTTGGACAGGTATTGACCCAATTTTAGGAGTTTCTGCGATCTCCTTAGAAGTTTTCTCTGCTTGATGCATGCCAATGATTTGACCCTTCTCAGACAGACTAACATCTTTTCCATGACCACGGGATGTGTCTTTCCACATGGTTGTTTAGGAAATGAGAAGCAACTCATTGCACCAGTTAGGGTTAAATAACTTGTTGGCAGCTGAAAGATAATCGCCCAATGCCCATACAGTAATTATCCAACAGAAGGGTTGTTCCTATTATTGCTTAGTTAAATCCAGGTGATGACTTTTTTTTTTTTTTGGACCAGGCAGTGTAGTTGAATGAGTACTTCTTATATTTTGGCTAAATTTTATTGTCATTTATAGTCTTCTCATGGGCCAGATGGGCCACCTTTGATATTTCTTCATGTTGGGCTGTAATTCTGAAAATTCCGTGTTCTGGCTTAATTATAATTCTAGTTTGTCTCACTTCCTGTTGCCTTTGGTTTCCAGTTCTTCTTTTTCCGCTGGGTGAAGCACCTTTTCTTTCTTTTACTAAATCTTAGTTCTTATGTTTGCCTGCCTTGTAGTCCTGCATTTGGGCAACTGGGCTCTTCCTCCTCATCTCTAGCCATGGTTCATGACATATCTGTAAGCTGCAGCAGCAGTTCTAAAATATGAATGCAGTCCAATTCGATCCAGACTTAGTCCAGTATATAATAACTGTGTTCTTTTTCCTAAAATTAAATTGCCTGGTAAGGAAAACCATAAATTGCTTTGTTACAACCTCAAACTAGTTGAAGTTATGCATCAATTTGTATTTTATAAATCAGTTAATGATCTAAAAACAGCCACCTGCATCATGTCCAGCAGCTTCTGTTGCCAGGCAGAGTTAATCTGTAGGTGAAAGCAGCTGAGTCACTGCAGCTCTATGTTGTCAGTGACCAAATCAAATATCCCTGCATCTGAATTTTGCCGACATTTAATCAATAATTCATCAAATCTGCGTCTTTTTCACCACATACTATCACTGAGGCTGTCATCTTGGCCATGCAGACGTGAGTCTTAGGGACATAAATGTGTCCCACAGCACAAGAGGGCAGAGCTGCAGGGCTTCATGTTAGCTTGTCCTTGAGTAAGGGCAGTCTTGTCTGAACAATTTAACTCATACTTTTTCAGTTAGGCTTTTTACATGCTATCTGACAGGATGGGGGAAAGAAAGACCTTGTAAAAAAATGTGCTAAGTAAGCACCAGCCTTTGTAGTCCTTTGGAGCAACTGTTGGGGTAGTGACTCCTAATGATGCATAGTTTTGACAGGAGCAGCACATAGCTGCAGATACTGCAGAGAGACTGCAGCACTGCTCCAGTTTAACACATAAATGCATGCTTTCAGTGTCATTTTATGCAGTTTGATGCACATTTCTGCAGCTATTTCATTATTAATGTAACTGCAGAGGAACAGAAACAAGAATTTATTTGGTTTACTCTCAGTTGCAGATTCAGACTCCATAATATATCTGAATTATAAAAAAAAAGATAAACAAAATAAAAACCAAAAGGTTAACATAAATGCTGATAAACCCAAGAGATGAAATCATCTAGTTTATAATTTCTAAGAGGTGGTAAGAACAGTCTGAAATGATCTGCAGTTGTTTCGTGAGAAGGTTCACACTAAAGGCAAAGAAAAGTGTCAGTCACAGACATTCGGAGCTTTGCATTAATCTGACAGCAACACGATGCAGCAGCATCATGTCTGGATGAAAACTGGTGCTTTCTCTAACATTTTTTAACAGCCTTTTTCAAACATGAGACGTAGCAAAAGATGCTAAAAGAGTAAAAAAAAAAAAAAGTATTTATAAAAAAAGGGGGAAATTCACCCCAGAGATTTATTCCCATCTCACCTTTCCACAATATTTTTACATGCCACCAACAAATCAGCCTAAAACTTTTATTGGATATTATATTATATTATATTGGATCCAAACCATCCCAAAGCACCCCAATGTCCTTTTCCACTAATATTTTGTCAATAAATGTCACACATCTGTCTATGGCTGGACCACAACGATGCACCAACACATCATAATCAATATGTTTCACTGAATGATGGAAAAGCAGTTGGTTTAGTCAGGTCACAAAGAGATGCACTGGATCAATAATGTTTTCTTTCTCTTGGCAGTGAATAAAGATGGAAGCTACTTTCCTAATAAACAGTCTCTGTTTGCAGTTTTGCTTTGGGACAAAACAGACCCCCCCCCAAAAAGAAGCTAATATGAGAAAAGAGCTCAGCTGCATTTTCCCATGAAGCTCACAGCATGCTGATGCTTCTGAGAAGTTATTTTTTCTGTCCACCCAGGGGACGACTCTCAACATTCTCCAAAAGCACTGTGGGCACTTTCATTTGCTACGCCCCCTTTTCTCCTCTCTTCTCTTTCTTTTCCTTGGACTCATGGACCTTTGCTGCTCTGGGCTCTTTGTGTTTGCTCTGTTTTCCACTAATGTCTGTCTAATATTTGTTTCCACTAATATCTTTATGGCAATCCTGCCCTCTGTTCTCTGGTCATGTATTACAGAAGCAAATATCATTATGATTTCTGGGAAAGACCAGCCCACTTTTCATATGCTTAGCTCCTCGCATGATTGCATCCTGTTCAACAGTTCTGATGTGGGTTGTGTCACGACATGTTGTGCAGAGAGGATGAGAGCTGCAGGCCGATAACTGACACCTCAAAAGGAGTGTGATGAAGCTAGCTCTTGCTGAATCAGCTACATACATACGCATGTCAACAGCGATTCACAACTGATGATGCTACAAGCAATGCAAAGCAGTGCTTCTACTTTGAGTCCATATTATGCAAATAAAAACGTGAGAATAATTCAAATGAAAGCACAAGAGACCTGTTGTAAACCAACATCCTCATTTTGATATGTCTATACATGCTATACACACAGACAAACCCATGCACACACACATTTTTACTTCTATTTTTGTGAGAACACTCATTGACATAATGCATTCCCTATCCCCTTGCCCTAACCCTAACCAAAACCTAATTGTAACCTAAACTCTAAAACCAAATCCTCACCCTCAAAAATTGTTTTTTCTTTGGCTTTTTTAGTGAAAGCCGGCCAAAATGTCCTCACTTTACAAAAATGTCCTTACTTTGTTAGTTAAAAGCGCAAAATAGTTCCTTAATGTAGCAAATATAGGAACACACAAACAAACGCACACAAACAAAACCCTTGTGGACTCTGCCCTGCGCCCAGATATCCTCCTCAGATTTCCCATTCAGACATCCGGTCAGGGGAAATCATTAATGACACACTGAGCGGTGAGCTTTCCACATGCCAGCAGCCAACCTGCCATCCAGCCGGCTCTGATGAGCAAAATGAAAAGAGGACAGACGTAAGTGATACGGCTGGATGTTTTCTGCCTCAAGTGAAAAGCAAGATGCTAAGATCAAATATGAAAAGAGTCAGTGAAGTACTGTTAAAGTGAAATGTGGCTCTTCTGTAACATCTAGTGGCAGATGACAATAACACCTTATCAAAGGAACATTTAAAGATGGGACAAGTGTGTGCACATGCACGGCATAAGTTTTTAAATGGCAAAAACATTTGTCCCAAAGGGGTCACAAAAAGATACATTATGAATTTTAAAGGGTATTTCCACAGATTTTCTAAACAAGTCTTTTATTCTTTTATTGCTCTTCCACTGCTGATGTTACTGATCATAAACTGTTGTAGGAGCAACCTCTCAGTCTGATGATGCTAAAGCACAAGTGCTTTGGACCCCTTGAAAACAAGATGTTTCATCTCAAGGGGCAATCCAACAAATACATTTCAAATTTCAAAGTGGATCCCTCTTGAACAGCCACCAAGTGGCAGCTCCTGTGACTCCAATTAGAAGTCATGATGTGTAGAAGTCTAAGAAAATCCCCCTGCTTTTTACCTGATTCATTACCTGAAGAAACATTTTACAGATGTTTACGATACATATTACTAGTTTCAAGTTGTTTTAAATACATCATGATGCTTGTGTTGTAAAATACAGGGTATACAGAATTTTTGACCACATCATCCTCTTTATGCATGTTGTCTTACTCCAAGCTGTATAGGCCGAAAGCCTACTACCAATTAAGCATATAAGGTGATGTGTATCTCTGTAATGAGAAGGGGTGTGGTCTAATGACATTAACACCCTATATCAGGTTTATTAGGAAAACATCATTATTAGGCAACTTAACGAAAAACAAATATATACCCATTTCAATTATTTATTTTCACCAGGGAAACCAATATAACAGCTCAACATTCACAAATATACATTTCTGACATTCAAAAACAAAACAAAAACAAATCAGTGACCAATATAGCCACCTTTCTTTGCAAGGACACTCAAAAGCCTGCCATCCATGGATCCTGTCAGTGTTTTGATCTGTTCACCATCAACATTGCGTGCAGCAGCAACCACAGCCTCCCAGACACTGTTCAGAGAGGTGAACTGTTTTCCCTACTTGTAAATCTCACATTTGATGAGGGACCACAGGTTCTCTATGGGGTTCAGATCAGGTGAACAAGGGGGCCATGTCATTAGTTTTTCTTCTTTTAGACCCTTTCTTGCCAGCCACGCTGTGGAGTACTTGGATGCGTGGGATGGAGCATTGTCTTGAAGGATGCGGACTTCTTCCTGTACCACTGCTTGAAGAAGGTGTCTTCCAGAAACTGGCAGTAGGACTGGGAGTTGAGCTTAACTCCATCCTCAACCCGAAAAGGCCCCACAAGCTCATCTTTGATGATACCAGCCCATACCAGTACCCCACCTCCACCTTGCTGGCGTCTGAGTCGGACTGGAGCTCTCTGCCCTTTACCGATACAGCCACTGGCCCATCAAGACTCACTCTAATTTCATCAGCCCATAAAAGCTTAGAAAAATCAGTCTTGAGATATTTATTGGCCCAGTCTTGACGTCTCAGCTTGTGTGTCTTTTTCAATGGTGGTCGTTTTTCAGCCTTTCTTACCTTGGTCATGTCTCTGAGTATTGCACACTTTGTGCTTTTGGGCACTCCAGTGATGTTGCAGCTCTGAAATATGGCAAAACTGCTGGCAAGTGGCATCTTGGCAGCTGCACGCTTGACTTTTCTCAGTTCATGGGCAATTATTTTGTGCCTTAGCTTTTTTCACACGTTTCTTGCGACCCTGTTAACTATTTTGAAAAAAACACTTGATTGTTGGATGATCACGCTTCAGAAGCTTGGCAATTTTAAGAGTGCTGCATCCCTCTGCAAGATATCTCACTATTTTTGACTTTTCGGAGCCTGTTAAGTCCCTCTTCTGACCCATTTTGCCAAAGGAAAGAAAGCTGCCTAATAATGATGTTTTCCTAATACACCTGATATAGGGTGTTGATGTCATCATTAGACCACACCCCTTCTCATTACAGAGATGTACATCACCGGATATGCTTAATTGGTAGTAGGCTTTCGGTCTATACAGCTTGGAGTAAGACAACATGCATACAGAGAATGATGTGGTCAAAATACTCATTTGCCTAATAATTCTGCACTCTCTGTATGGTCAAAAAGCCAAAGTCCACAAAGTATAGTCACTGTGGTTGTCCATCTTTTATATGGCAATGAAAGGTTGCACCATTTAGAGCTGTTGTCCCACCATATCCTAAAACAGATCCTGATGTAAGAGCTGAACAACTCTAATGATGGATGAGTGTGTGAGGTAGAGGTTAATGAAGTCAAAAAGGAAAGCTAGCAATAATGAAACTAAAAGGGTCGTTCTAATGGCTGTCAACACAGTTGGGATTATTGACATGAAAGTAGAGAGAACACCAATGGGAGCTTTTTAAACTGTGAGGCAGGCTGATGTGTTGCTGCTGCACTGAGTGTCACTATGTCAGATGGATACATGCCACTTATCGCTGTAAACTCTGTTAATCTTTCAGCAGAATCAAAGTAAATAATCAAATTTAAAATTCAGAGCCTACCCAAAGCATACTGTAAATATAATATATGCTAAGATCAGGCTAACATGTATGCTGTCTTGCAGTTAGGTTTCAATGCATTTTTACCAAGTAGAAACAAGTATTCCTAACATTTCTATCATCGATTTTAATAGGCAAATTGATGTGTGGATAAAAAACAACAAATTTTTACAGTATTCTGCTGTAGTTTATCCTTTGTTTTTACCTGATAAACAGCAGCACTCAAGGCTTACTGACCTAAATGCAAAATACTAAAAGTAAAGTGTGCTCATCTGTGCAAAATGCCCATAAGACTTTACTGATTGCACCTTCAAACTACAGCCATCTATTTTCAAGTTAAGGGAAACACAGGCTGTTGTGCGATGCTGTGCTCAGATGGCTGACGACAAGCTGCATGTGTCAGGAGAAGTCCTCAACGTGCAGTCGTTTGATCTGCTGTCAGTCTGAATCGAGGTTAGCTCCACGAAGGAAGTGAAACAAAAAGGGGAAAGAAAGAGGTGGGGATGTAATCTCAGTACCAAATGTATCCAGTTATTAATGAACAAAACCAGCTACACTTGTCACAGTAGCAGCACTGAGACTAAAAGTCTCAGATGTTTTTGCAGTAAGGCTGAGCTGAAGAAAGGGGGAGAAAACCTGCATCTATTCTTTATCTTTTATGAACAACCAAACACTTAAATACGTAAAAAGGTAAATGGATTTTGACAGGATGAAAATGAAAAAATGTTAATAGATTTCATTCACACATACAGAGACACACAGTCTCTCTGCCCACACACGACATGCTGCAGCAAAATGCAGAACTGAGTGTGAAACTCAAACTCGTCTGTTCATCTCCCCAAACAGGAGTGTTAGCCCTGCTGCAGCCTCGGGACCCGCAGCAAAGCTCAATGCAACAACAACAGCAGTTTATTGACCCATGAGGAGAAAACGTCTCAGTCAGTGAGTTTCTCCTAATGAATATGCTTTTGTGAACATGAATAATAAGTGGCTTTTTCATCAGGTCAGGCATGAAAGCAGCAGACAGTCTAAGTGTTTGAGAACAAATGTTCTCCGTTAACTAGTCAGGACTTGTTTAAACCACAGAACCGTTTCTGCTTCTGTTTATCTGCAGCAGCATCGTCTTTAACCTGAAGGCCCACTGATGTTGAAATGTTTACAGACTGTTAATATGAGTGATGGGAGCTGTGTAACAACATTTCTGAAAAGTTCACTTCTCCAGGAGACTCAGCTTATAGTTTTCATCCTCCATAAACTACAGCCACCACAATTTTTTACTTGATGCTTTACTGTCAAAAAATTATATTTACTTTCCTGTTAATTTAATCCCATTATTACGATTAGATTACATTTGTAATATGATTGCAAAATATTTTTGCAGCAAATCTGACAAATAGTCTTCTTTAAGTCCTTAGGCTCTTCTTTTTCATCTGACTGAACTGCAAACAATGTAGTAAGCTATGACAAAATGCAAAAAAATCTTAAAATACAGCTCATTAGTTTTGTTATCAGGGATGCACGATATTGGAATTTTGGCTGATATCAGATATGTCGATATTTCAAAACTCATGTGGCCGATAACCAATATCGATACCAATATTAAAGCTGAAAAAAATAAGCAGTCATTCCAAATAGCAGTTTTGTTATTCATTTTCGACACTTTGAAAAATAGGCGTGGGAAAAATATCGATACACTGAAATATTATGATATTTTCATATGCCAATATCAAATTGATATTTAAAAATGCAGTATCCATCTATTTTACTTACAATATCTCGCAAGATTTCATCGTTCTGTTACAAAATGTCACAATATTTTGCGAATTCTCGTGAGATTTCGTAACAGAATGATGAAATATCGTGAGCTTTAGTAAGTAAAATAGATCGATACCCCGTTTTTAAATGTCAATATATCAGCATTTGAAAATATCGCAACATTTCAGTGTATCAATATTTTTTCCCCACCCCTCTTTAGATTGAAGTTTAAAGTCTCTAAAAAAGACGTTTTTGAAGAAGAGGAAGGTTTTTTTTTTTTTTTCTTAGACTTTAGAAACAGCGGGCTCATTGGTTGAATATTGGTTAAATATCGGTTAAATATCGGTGGGGTGGCCGATATCCGATATAGGCCGATACCGATAGGGGGCCGATTATATCGTGTATCCCTAGTTTTCAGAACTTATAGCACACACTCGGAAAAGGCAAAACAATCCAAATAAAGAATGTATTTGCAGATCATGTGAACATGAACTGATTTGAACACATTCTTATGCAAACAGCTGCACTTCACCTTTTGGTGCCAGAACAAAACAAATGTTTTACAGCTGCAGCTAAAGATGTTTCAACCCCATAAACATGACAGTATAGTGTTATTTATTTGTTATAAGACAAATCCTGAAGGAAACAAGTGGTCAACACCATGGCTGAATATTCTTACCTCAGAGCTACAGTGAAACAACACAATGAATTAAAACAATGATGGTTTCATAAAGAACTAACATAATGAACCTGGCTGTTTTCAGACTCACAGCTTTCATATCAAGAACTTAAAACATAATAAGACTGAAATGTGAAGAGCTGAGGGTAAAAAGCTGCAACCAGCTGAGCAAAGGAGTCAAAGAAGGGGACAGTTTGCATGTTTATAGATCTCTGCATACTGAATGAAGCAAAGGTGCTGAGTTGCAGGATTATACTGTATTTGAAGGTATCAAAGGATTACTACTGTGGAAAATAAAGCTCTGAATATATTACTTTGATCGATAGAAATTAGATCTTAATTATTTCAGAAATGCCTATGAATTTGTTGTTTTTCTAAAAAAAAAAATACAATTTTTCAAATAGCAAAAGCTTAAACCTGGCTCATTTTATTTTTGATAATCTTCTGAAGTGCCATATTTGACACAAGAAGCAGCTAAAGGCATGGCACCAAATTTGATACATTATTTGACGGACAACGAAAGATAGAAAGAGAACAGCAAGGTTTTGTTGATTCATTTTCTGCTAGACCCAATAAATGACAAATACGTTTCAACTCAACAAGGAGATTTCCTCCTTTGCCGCCCTTTAAAAAATCCTTTACGTCAGGAATCCCAAACATGCAGAAGGCCACTGTCCTGAAGTTTCTAGATGCTTACCGGTTTAAACACACCTGACTCAAATCAATGGGTCATCCTGCAGAACTTGACAACGAGCTGTTTGATTAATTTCATTTGAATCAGGTGTGTTGGAGGAGGAAACATCTAAAACCTGCAGGGACCATCCTCGAGGACCGACGTGTAACCGCCGTAGGCTCCACGTAGGTCCACGGAGGCCTGACCCGCATCTCTTTGGATCAGACGTGCATCCCAGCTACCCAGAACGCAGACAAGTGAAAGTACTCCCTTGTGATTGGTCAGTGTGATTACGTGTCTCTGGACGTTTAAGTTTTGTAACTGAATGATTGAATGAATGAATGAAACTGGACTTTGCGCCACAAGATATAAGATGAATTATATGATGTCACTGATTGTCATCATATGATGCATCTTTGGGGTTTTTTTTTGTTTTTCTTCTGCTGCTCCAAAGTCGTCAAAACTGGTTTTACAGTAATGCCCTGCTTACAAAATGTTTCCATGCAAAGCCCAAAGCTTTTACCTTTCAGTATTAGAAAAAAAAATTCCTTTACAACAGAGAATGAAAACTATCTCCATGCAGACGGGAAATACAAATAGAACTGGAAATGATGTGCATGTCAGGCCTGGAGTGAACGGTAAAACATTTGTGCACAACATCCTCATCAAACTGGAAGACACAACAACCATTTGTGTTGAGGTGTATAAATTATCTGCCACATGTCTTCACTGACGGCATGAATGTTGCAGGAGAAGCATGTTTTGCTTTAAGACAGTGTTTCCATTCCAGTCCTCAGGACCCACTGCCCTGCAGGTCTTAGATGTGCTTCTACTCCAACACACCTGATTCAGATTAATGAACCTCCTCATCAAGTTCTTTGCAGACCTGTTAATGAGCCACTCGTTTGATTCAGGTGTGTGAAAGTAGGGTTATCTCTAAGACATGCAGGGGAATGGGTCCTGAGGACTGGGATTGAGAAAACGCTGCCAAATAACTTGAAAAGATTCGGTAGCACAAACAGAAACCAGAGGTCGACCATTGTTGTTGTTGTTGTGCAGTTCATGGGTGTAAACAGGGCCTGAGTATGCACAATGACGTGGCAGATGTGATTGTCCCCAAAAGATTCCAGTTCATGTTCACCCAGACAGGACTGGCTTTCATTTCAAACCTTTGCAGTTTTGCCAACCCAAAACTGTGTTACCGTGGAAACAAGAGGCTAAAACTCAACAAATCATTAGCATTTTACTGTAAATGGGGGCTAAATCTGGGTTGCTGTGCTGCAGTTTGTGTTGAACAGTACCTGAAGCAGTTGGTGTGCCAGTCAGCGTTGAGGGCCTGGAGGTACTGCTCATCATAGATCCTCTGTCTGCATCCCGCACACACGGGCAAACTTCCTCCAGCTGAAATGACACATGGGACATCAGGTCCACAGAAAAAGAAAAAAAAAAAAAAAAGAACTGATACAAATTTTTTAAAAGGCTTCATTAAACCCACAGCGGCTCCTACATGAGGTTTGTGTGTTTGCATGAGACTGCTATCATGCTTTTTATGCAAATCCCAGCTGCTGGTTTACAGTTCGACTGAAACAAAATTCAAGCACACACCAAGCTATGTCTCCTGCATTCTCCATTATCATTGGCTAAAAACAGGAGAATAGGAAAAAGAGAACTGCAGTCTGACTCAGAAGGTTCGAATGAGTTAATTATTCAGCAGGAATAAATCCACTGATTTGTTCCATGAGAATATTTAAAACCAAACTCATTTCATGAGACATGAGCAATTCAAGGAAAGCTCAATTTTTTGCATCCAATTTTCCGTTTTTTTTTAAAACAGTTTTGCCGTACAATGACACTAAATGAAAGCACTGCTTTTTACAAACGCTCCTCCAGAACTTTCTTAAACTTTTCCTATTTACACAAAGCAAATCATCAAAAGCATTAGAATAGCTAAACTTGACAGATAAGAGATTGTTAATGGCTGCAGATCACAGCAGATAGCTCCTCTTTAATGAAGAAAATGTTCAGTTTCAGGAAAAAACAATTTTGCAGGGTAGGGACGGATCATTCTGTGATGCATCAAAGAGAAAGCAGCAGCGTGTCTTGCAGCGGATGAGGTGGCAGCAGCAGCTTACAGCAGACATTAAGCTGCACACAGTAGACATTTTTGTTGCTGCAGTTCATTTGCCTGAAAACACATCACATGCTGTTCACATTCTGAGGTGGAGGCGGTGAGATGCAAAGTAATAGCTAACAGAGAAGCCACTAAAATACAAAAATCAGATATCATAATGATCCTGCTTCTGTTTGCAAAGAATAAGATACATCTTCATCACGTCTGCAAGTAAGATACGTCTGCTTTATTCAACAGCAGCATCACACTGTTCACTTTCAAAGTTGAAAGTTCAGTGAAATGTCATTCAGACTGAATAAATACAACTTAATCATATCAAACCAGAAGTTTAGGACAGCTAAAAATACCTTGATAGATAATATAGAATAATGACAACCATGAAGGGGCAACAAAGATGCCAACCACAGTCACATACCTACATACAGCAAGGCAGGCCCTGAAGAGCCAGCTTAATGGGAAGAACCAAAACTAAGCCATCAACGTGTATGCCATGGCAGTCATCAGACACCCAGCTGGTGTAATAGCCTGGTCAAAGACGGAGGTGGAAGCCACTGATATCATGACATCAAAGCACAGTCATGATGCAGCAGTGGTTTCACTCCAAGTGCAGCACTTGATTAAAAAAAAAAGAGGCTGGGTGCCAGTGAGAATGAGAATCATAATCCAGGAAGAAACAACACTGATCCAGGAGTATGCATGTTGATGGGCCCAATGATGATCTGCAAAGTGAACGTCTCAGGGAGTAAGAATCCAGCATGGGAGGAAAGGAGATAGAGCCATCTTGGAGGGAAAAAGCCCTGTATGTAACATCCAAAGCTTGAAAGGGCTGACAGTGAAAAGTCCTATCAGTAGCAAGAGAAGCTGGTCTCAAAGACAGCATAGAGGCATTGGTCATGGCCATGCAACTCTGAAGACAAGATATGAGGTCTACCACACCAACCAGGAGGCGACTGTAGGTGCAGGCTGTGCAGAGAAGCTTCAACCGTCTAACTTTAGCAGGATGTAAGATGCAGGCAGGTACAAAAATAGATGCCACCTTAACCAAGTGTGTGGAATGTAAACAGGGCCATCTGTACTGAGTTCAGGGCGGAAGCCCCCGGGTCAAGATGGGAGATGCAGCAGATGCTGGTGGAGAATGACAGAGCTAAGATCTACTGGGATTTCCAGGTCCAGACTGACTGGTAATGATTAACCAATCCAACACCATGGTGGCCAACAAACTATAGAAGAAGGCAGCAGTCAGAATATACAGTACTATGTAACAGATGTTAATATTTGTAAATTGTGGAAGTTCAGTGTGATTAGCTGGTTATTAGACTGTCTGGGTGAGCAGCTCATCTTTACATCTCAGAGCTCTTCTTTGACCTCTGAGATAGCAGTAAAGACAAAGACACACCTGCATTCCTCCACATGCCGTGTAACACTTACAGGTGAGGTAACCCCGCCCTCTGAGCTCATTTCTAACCGATACCATGACTATCCTCCTCTGTATGAGCTCTTCCCATTGCAATGCAAACGCAAACATATGAAACAAAACTTGTTTTGTTCTGGTCAGTAAACCTGACACCAACCAGATATTTACAGTTCTAGTCTAAACATCACACAAAATATAGGAGTAACAGATGGTTTTTAACTAGATATGCAGTGATCCTGTGTCATAACTGACTACAACCCTCACTGAGGCCAAAACAGTATGTGTTAAAATTCCGGGGCCTTTTCAAGCAATTCACACAAAAGAGCTTCACTAGCCACATATTACAACTACTTAAGTATCTATTAAAGTAGCGACTGATTTACATTATTAAGTCTTAGTTACACACAAGGTTACTGTAATGAAACATGAGTCTTAAGGTTAGGACAGAGTCAAAGCAGAGCATCGTCACGAGGATTTAAAGTGATGGTCTTAAGTGATGTGCTCATAAAAGTTCAAGCTTATAGCTGGTCTTTCTAAAATTCGGTTGTTTGATTCTATTAACATAATAATATAATTACGGGTTGCAAATGAAGAGTCTGTCTAACCTGAATATGTTTTCTGCATACTAAACATGATGGATCTACTCGGAGAAAATATGGCTTCAGTGGCAACACAATATGCACAGCCTGACGCTCCCTGCAGATACCCCACTGTTACGTCCATGTCTGCTCAGCAGCTACACGACTAAACTAAGTAAGAAAACAGTGCAAAGTGCTATATTTTCCTCCACTTTGGATGCAACATCATCTGCTTTTTAAGCTGCAGAGGATACGCCGCCTTGCCTCCATCTCCAGCCCCGGTGGTTGTAAACAGCTCGCAGCTTCGTACCTTCCTCCTCTCCCATGCGTTCGTCCTTCCAGGTGCAGCAGAGCAGCATCAACCTCATTCACTCTCCGACCCCGAGCTCCGGGAGAGAGCCAACCGCCTCTGCTCGACAGATAGCCGGTGTCCGAGCACCACCACCACCACCACCACCGCAAGGTTGCCGGCGGTCGCGTCGCTGAATGTCGGTCGCTCCTTGCAGGGCCACACTGCTTCCTCCTGTCTGCTGGTGTCCGCACGTTTCTGCGGCGCTTCATTCAAGAGAGCCGCCGACCAATGAAGCCGGCGAGCCGGGGAGAGGAAGACTCAGGCTGGCCAACCAGGATCACGCCCCTCTTGATGAATTCATGTATTTTTTTTCTTCCTTTTCTCGGGAAGAGGAGGAGGCGGGAAGAGCACAGCCACCACCCACCACTTAAGTAAATACAGAATACAGAATAACCTGGAAGCAAGCTTCCTACAGGACACCCAAATTAACATGTTGCTATGAAAGTTCAAATGCAAGCAAGGAGTAAAAATGTGTTCACTGAAAACTGCTGGGGACATAAAAAAAAGGGGGTGTGGGGGCTGAACTATGACACGATGTGTAGTTATTGTGATATAGAAGCAAAAGGACATTAAAGAATAAATTGAAGACTTTCCATGGTACAAATCAAGTGCAATGAATTTAGCATTTTCTGCACACCCTTACAGGAAGCAAGATCTATTCAGGAAACTTTTTAGGAAATGTTTAGTGTGCATTTCTTTTCTTGTATGGCAGTGAGAATACTTTACAGCTCCACAGAGATACTGTGTAATTTCTGCAGCAGGGACTAGGGCTTCTGCAGATGGAACAACAGTGTAAGCTACTTTTGCAGGATGTGGATCACGGGTCAATAGTTCTCCCAGGAGATCTTCCAAGAACAGCAGCATGAGTTCATTATTTCCAGCTGGGACAATCACTAGTTTTAACATACACATTCACACTCAGAACATCCCTCCTTAATCTGAGGTTTGTTTTCATCACAATGAAGTAATCATATACATATCAGACTTAAAAATACACTGAGACCACCTGCACTGTTTTGCCCTGCTAGACAACATCATCTCACGCAGGCAAGACTGGAACACCAACTATCAGACCATTTTGATGGTTTATGGATGAAGAGAACAAACAGGCAGACATGTTCTTTTAACACATTTTATTTTATTTGTTGAAGCAAATAAAAAGCTGGGGTGTCTGGGAACAAGTCATGTGTGTCGTGGAGATATAAAAAGTGCAAAACCACACTGTTCCTCCTTCTAAAAACAGTTTTAAATAAAGATGAAGATTATCCCACGCCACATAAGACAAGGTCTGACCCAGCGAGGCTCAAAGACAGTTCTTACACAGCACCAAGTGGAGGAACTGAAGCCAGCTAACATCATATTAGTACAAAATACAGTACACAGTTACAGAGAGATGGGGCCACTTGGCAACAGCGCTCAGAAACCTTTGGTCAGTAAAGCCTTTATAAAAGCAGCTCAAGTAAATAAACAAGAGGATTTTATGCATCACACAAACAGGCTCTCCCATTAAACAGAGCGTTAATCTGTGCTGCAGTTAATAACAGTAAATAAATGCAAAAGCAAAGGATTGTTTGGGTTCCTGATAACAATAAAGCTATGAGTCAATGCATGTTTCAAAAATGTTGAATAGCTACTCATGTAATGACAAGTTACAACAATGTTATATGCAGACTACAGCACCTCGTCTATCCCACACATTAAGACAGTGACATCAAACCGTGCCTAATGTACATGCCCGAGTTGTATCTGAATTATAATTGAATCTATTTGAATATAGCTTCCTCATTCCTGAAAAGAATAAAACATTTTTTTCATTGTATGCAAGCTCTTTCACAAAGAGCAGAATTAAAAATGCTGAGAAAACTGATCTGGGCTGGCTAGAATCAGCAAAGTTGCAGAGAGCAGATGGGTTGGCCAGAGCCCCAGCTCCTGCTGCTTTATACCCAGCAGGCCTAAAAATAGCAGCAGAGAAAACGGGGAGCCAAAGGCAGCGCAGATTGACCAGATTTAATCAGATTTTAGACTAGCGTCGACCAACCCTCCCTCCCTGAGACATGTCAGAGAGGTGATGAGTTCTGGCAGCCAGGTGAGACAGATCACCGAGTTTTAGGGATTAAGACCAAAAGAGAAATTATACATAGGTCGCATTGACATCTGAGGGTTCAGGCAATCTTAAGCTCAGCAATACAACTATGTGCCCAAACAACACACACATGCTGCAACTCAAAGTGACACAAACACATAGTATATCATGACTAGACGTGCAGTACAGAGTTAAAGCTGATTAACTTGAACACACTACTGGTTAAAGGCACTGTCAATAACATATGTCACATCAGAACGTGTACAAAATTCTGGGTCGGTGGGTTTGTATAAAAACAGACACTGAGGTCACGTAAGTAGAAACAAACATCTTTACAGGCTGTCTAATGGGACGTGTTTGCATATGAAATGTACATTCTAGATCATGCAGTAGCACCATGGTTTCTTGAGGTCACTGGATCTCAAGAGATCCTCTACTTCCTCCTCCCACAGTATTTGCCCTGGCATCCTGCAACGCCACCTGCAGCAAATATCATCACAGGTAAAGTTTAGACTCAGTTTACCAGCAACTCATTCATGTGTGATGTGGATGCTGTTTGTAACTATTTGCATTAAGACAAAGACAATTGACGCTGTGATTAAGATGTCTCGTTTTAGCAGGATTCTGTGTAAGTTAGAATCTAATACTGATTTCATGAATACTGTAAGACTTATACCTCTGTAGACCCCTCCTCCTCCTCCTCCTCCTCCTGCACCACCAAGGAAACCCTGCAGTGGGCCATACTTTGCTGCTTTGGCTGAAAAAACATAAAACAACGTGGTTCATTAGGGTACAATATGGGGAATCATTGATTCATCTTATAGCTTTTGTTTTTAATGTAAAACAGGATATTAGCAAACTGAACCTTGTCAAAATTTCCTCCTACTCCTTGTAAATATCTTGACTTTCTGCAGTTACATTATTGCTGCTGTAATATGTGACAGTGTGGGGTCCTGTCACTATGCCTCTTATAGCTCATGCACCCTGGCTATATGGCCACAGGAATGTTTGGCTGACTAGTAAGTGTGCATGATTCTCACCCAGGAGTCTGTGGGACCAAATCCTGCCCGGGCCCTCGTTGCATTTCTTGCCACAAATTTATCCTATTATTTACTTTATTTACTATTAGTACAGTGTATCCTCTCTCTCGTGCAGTTACCATCACCTAGTGCTATATTTCCCTGCTCTTTTTGTACCACAATTCCCATATTATTATTCTTGATATGCAGTATTTATTTATTTATTGTTCAACTATAATCACATCTTGTTTTTTTCCTGTTCTTTTTTATTTTTATTTAGTGAAGGTATGATTTGCTGGAGTGATGTAGTCATTATCTTATTATACAGCACATATCCTGTCATTAATTCTGTTGTGATTATAGTTACATTGAAATTATTATTACTACATATACACCGCAGTTTCCTACTGCGATAAATGAAGTAGTTTTCATTTAATTGGATTTTTTTTTCTAGTTGTTTTAACTTTAATTAAACAAGAATCCCATGGCTTCTTAACCTGAATGATATGTCATTGTTCTTAATATGATTACACCTGCTCTGTTCCTGCTCTGACAAAATGTCTGCTGTGAAAAGTTTTATATTGTCGGAGATGCATGAACAAGAAACAGATAAAGAATCTTATTTCTTCAAAGACGTTACTCAGAATTTCCATGTCATGCAAACACTAAAGTTTCCTTATCAAAAAGGCAGTTCCTTTATTGATAAATATTACAACCAAGAACTCCTGGTTAAACAATGGCAAGGATAGAGAAAAGAAAAAAAAAATCAAGAAGTCAACGCAGGTGCTTTTCAACAATTTCAGTGCACGAGATGCTCTCAGAGATCAAGTTGCAGTCTTTAGATTTGTGCTTTCCACCTAAATACTGAAGTCAGTAGACAAGCTGCTCTGCACCGTCCACGCTGACAAGCCCAGACTCTTCCAAAGAAATCCAAATGTTATCTGCCTCTGCTTTATTTATCAGAATTCATGAAGAATGCAAGATAAAAAGAGAGCTGTTTTTGGATGTGTGCAGTGATGTAATGGTGTGGATATTTGGTACCTTGTTGGGGAGTCAATGGGGCCGGTCCATATCCACCTAGACAACATTGAAAACAAAAAACAAGTATGAGCTGCCAGCAGACTAGTGCTGAGCTGGAACCACTTTGGCTCTGCGACGGACATCGATGCAGTTCCTCTGGCCAACAGGTCATAAGAATAAAGCATACAGGGCGCTTAAATTTGCTGCTGAACTACTGGGATTAAAAATGAAAGCAGGCAAGCAGATTGTCCAGAGATAATGCGTGCATTTAAAACACACCTAAACCAAATCTTAGTTCATAATCTAAATAGGTGAGGTACACAATAATGAAAAATAAACCGCCCTCTGTATGACTTAAGTTTCAAACATAACTAATTCCTTTAAAGCATAACTTTTAATGTGTATGACAAATACATTAAAAGAACAAAATCTTTCTACAGCAAATGAATAAAAAACTATATTTTCATGTCTGATTGTAAATAAAAGTTCAAGACTCTTCAAGCTTGGTGTATTGGAGTTAGATTGGAAGATACAAGATCTACTAAATGATAATCACACATATTACAACAGACAGACAATTTCTCAATTGGAGTGTGCAGAACTACATTAAAGGGATACAACACCCACAGAATGATGTGCCTTTATTTTCTACTCACCTTCATGCTGAGCAAGACGGCACTACGGAAGCTGTGGCAGACAAGATCGCGCGCTCTTTGTTCTAATCAATAGCCAACCCCTCTACATTTGCATTATCGGCAGAGTAGGCACTGAACGCCGTGGCTTCTGTAGTGTCATGAACTCGCATGAATGCGCAAATAGGTAGTGTGATGTTCTACTGTTTCTACTGTGTATAAAAATATACTAAATGATGTCATTTCAAGTAAATTATGGATGCTACCCACTCAGGACACTTGGATTACATTGGACGAGCAGTATGGAGGAAGATTGCCAAGTTTTTGTGGACTTTCATGGACCTTTTTGTGTTGAGTGCCGGTGATCTCCATTATATGAAAGTGGGTGGATAACAAAACCCTCCTCGGATCTCCGGCTGCATGTGAGATATTAAAAAGTGCTCCACAGTCTCACTCAGCATGAGAGCGAGTAGAAAATGAAGGCATCAGTCTGTGGTTGTTGTATCCCCTTAAGTAACATTAGCCAGCGCAAAGACAGGACGTATTTTCTAAATGTACAGTAGTTTCCACTTTCCATTTAAGAGCTACAAAAAGAAAAAAATTAGAAGAAACTGAAGCTTTGTCATTCTGCAGCAGCAGCTTCACTATGCTTTTATTTATACTCTAAAGCAAAAAGGATGTACTAGCTCTTTGCCTTACCTTTGTTAATCTATCTTACCATCAGCATTAATCCGCCTCTTGCACATGTGCAATACAGGTATGTACACATGTGTGAACTGAGTTGTTTAATTTTTTTTTATCCTGAAAATCAACAACATTATAATAAAGTGTGGGATTTTTTTTTTTTCCCCTTGCAAAAAAAGGTGCATGCATGCCCCCCCCCCCCCCCATTAAAACAAAATCTTTCTACACAAATTATTAAAAACTATATTTTCATATATTTTTTCACACATTCCCCCCCCCCACATCACCGTCCTACTGCCCTCTTTCTTTGGTCCCTACATCTTAAGATAAATGGTTCTATTTTGCCCACTGCTGGGTTGTCTGTAATGATTTATGGATCAACAAACTCAAAGAGGGAACAATACAGAGGAGTTTAGCACCATCACAATATGCTGCAATGCAAGTCAGACTCATCTGCGAAAGGCATGACTAAATCTTTGTCAGCAAGAAAAAGCTTAAACATTTATGAGGTAATAAGAAGCTATTTTTGTACCTGGGTAGAACTGTTGGGGGTAGCCGCTATAGCCAGGGGCCACACCTGGAAATTTAAAAAGCAGGTTACATGGACTAAGTAAGGACAGGTTACAAATTCCCAAAAAGGAATATGCCATTAGTGAGTAAAATGGCAAAATATTATCAAACTGAAAAATTGGTGTTACAAGACACATTTGGTTTCACTGTTAATTATGAGTGACTGAAGCCACACAAAGGGGTGAATTCAGTAAATATGACAACTTGATCCAGGTACACAATACACAATTTAGAAAACCTCTCAGCTGGAGAAATTCAATTTACAGAAAGTTTCTAAACCCTCTACAGCAGGGTTCACACAGGTAGACGTGTCCTGCTACTGGAAGAGATTAGGGCCATGACTTTTTGTGAGTTGCCTGTACAGTGTCTGTTGGCAAGTGAGAGGAGGCTCTGCTGTCTCCAGCTGCTGCGTGATTACACTCATCCATCACTAGTGAGCAGAGGAGGAAGAGGAAGGCCAGTGATACACAAATTTGAATCTTGGAGTCCACTGTGTGGCAAAATGCTCACTATATTAAGTCACCGTAAAAAAAATATTAAGAATAAGTAAAAAAGAGACAGAACAGCATAATGGGATTCTCACCTGGCTGATATACACCACCACCTCCAAGATTGCCATAACCTGTGCAGATTAAAAGCACAGAGCCCAACAGTGAAAATGCTTATCTTGTTGAAAAAGACATTATACCTGAGTTGTGTTTCTATGGTTACTGTGCCATTATATCACCCTCTAATGTGGCATGTGGTCACAGAAACAGCCACATCCAAAATCGCCGCAACAGGGTCTAGAGTTATTTTGGGCAGGGCTCTCCCAGACGTTTGTGTTATCTTTAGACAATTTCACCGTGACGTTATGCTCAGGACAAGTTGGCCTCTAGTGGGATGGCTTGTGTTGTTGACCTGCTCCATTAACAAATTCCTAACCATTCAAAACCCTGCAGGAATTGGTGCTTTTAGTGGCGTTAGATTTAACAGAAATTTTGCCGAAATAATGTCAGAGTGAAATGCTTTAATTTTTTTCTTTTCTTTTCCTTTTAATGATCAGCCATTTTTAAGAAAGAGTGCTGAGAATCTCATAAAATCTAAAGGTCAAGCAGGGCGGACAACAACCTGCTTTTTAAGATCTGAGAAATTCTATTAACAGCATGTTTTACAGATTCCCTCTCAAGCTATAAACTATAAAATATGAGGGCCTTTGCTCTACCTGGTTTAGGTGCTTTCACTCCACCACCAGCTCCTCCTGGTCCAACAGCAGAGGGATACAAAGGCCCTGCAGTCAAAACACAGAGAAGAGCGGCGCATGTGATTGCAAAGATTTTACAAATATACTGTACATGCAGGAATACAGTCCAGAAACCCTGATGCCTCTACTAAAACACCAGCTAACTTCCTTTATCAAAACTGCTTCCCATTCCTGATACTGTGAGCGTATCATATAAACACTTAACAGCATTATGGACAATTTCCTGCACAGGAAGTGTGATGTCATGTCATCTCCTGTCCAACTGTCACTTTAGGCACTGGGCTGAACGGTTCTGTTTTCTTATTTCAAAGTCAGGGGAACATAGTGTTTCAGTGCTGTTGAGCTCTTTTCCTTCCATACATACCCTGTCCATAACCTTGTTGATATGGATTGTATCCCCCTGAATCATGATGATAGAAAAAAGGGGAATTATTGTTTGGAAGATCGTTACCTTTCTTCCATTAAGTGTTAGGGACTTGCTCATTCAAGATATTGAAATAATCCAGGAAAATTCTTGCCATAAAACAGAGTTACTTATGTCGGTTCTACGAGAGCCACAATTCTGAAGGTTTGCAATGTTTCCCTGCTCAAACATACCCGACTTCAATTAAATAAATCCAACAGCTACTGAAGTACTACACAACTCAATAAATTTGAGTCAGGTGTGCCGGAACAGGGAGACCCTGAAAACCTGCAGGAGTGCTCTCGTAGGACCAACTTGTGTAAACCTGCCAAGAAAGGTACCATTTAAAGATTTTTTTAGTTTTAATTGATCTTTGAAAGCATAATCAGTATTTATGGTTGTTTTCCTGTTGGTAAAAGGATTGTAGAGTTAACCTAAAGAAGGAAAACTCATTAGGTGAGCACTGACCTTGATAACCTCCTGCTGCCAGGGGGATTCCTGCACCACCTCCTGCTACTACAAAGAAAAACACAATAATGCAAGAGTTCACATAAATCTATTAAACACACTGAGAAGCATACAGTGCTGTAAATATTCTACAAGGAATAATTTTGATCCATTTTGCATGGAGTAATTTGGGCAGAACCTGGAGGTTTCAGAGGCTTTGCTCCAGGCAGTGTTGCAGCTCCTTGTCCAGGTACAGCGCCAGTACCTGTGCCATAAGGCACTAAAGTATAGAAAAAATACATAGTAAAATTCACTCTTGTTTAAACCAAATATAAAGTAGAGACATGAGAAACTTGCCTCCATATCCATAGGGATATCCACCTGGACCTGTGTTAAAAATGGAGGTAGAAATATTTAGGATTCTCTCTTTTCTGTGATACACACCATTCTTGCCTTTGTTAATTCTCTCCAGTCACATAATACAGCATATATAGTATAGTTAATGATACTACTACTGATAAGAATGATAATCCTCAAAACAACAACACAACATCTGGAATTATCTTCATTATTAGGGACTCTTTGTCATTCAAAGGGTGATAAAGACCAATAATATTACTTGCAACTCACATAATATTTGTATTTTATTTTGGCACTCAAAGTGTCTTACATATACATACAGAAGTGCAAAATAGTAAAAATATCCTAAAGCTGCGACCTGCAGTTGCACAAAACTGATGACTGCGAGTCTGTTGAGAAGGTATAATTGGGTTGAGAAAAGTCTGATTAAGCTTTTCCTGTTTCACAAACTAGTGGTTTCATTGATTCAAGTCAGGTCATTTACTGTCTAGACAGAATGTGCTTGTTAAGATAAATGCAGCTTGCATAGAAAATAAGGGACTATAAAAGGAATATTGCTTGAATAATGAGGATGCTCTGATCCTATAATGATGAAACTTGGAGGAGTTAAGATGCTGTATGTGTGCCAGGATCATACAAACAGGACAATTTAACATTCAACAGCTGAGTCTTACAGTAGCATCATACTTTCCGGCTTGACCAGTAACCAAGGGGTGGAGCTTTTGTGAAAGGTCAATTACAGAATCTATAATTTATCAGAAATTAGTTATCTATATTCACAGAGAGAATATCTAACCACACAAAGGTACTGGATATGTGAAAGATAAAGAACAAAACAAGAACAGGAAAATTCATATTTATAGATGGCCTGCTAAAAGTTGCAAGTTACCTGGAGGGGCAAAACCCCAGTTATTTGGAAAATGGACAGAGCTATGCAAAAGGTTTGACACCAGAAATGACATCTAACAATCCGGGTGGACAACAGTCAAGCAGCTGGACAGCTACTGGGGGCCAAAAAAGATTAGATTCTGAGCCTTGCTGCAAGTCTATTCTAACTTACTGTATCACCCCCAACATCCCCAAAAAGAAAATTTCTCATAAAAATGTATACTCTTCTGCACTTTATGAATAATGTCTATGCCTAACATGTATATACAGTAGAAAACTTCCTTGATTCATAAACTTCCTCCTTCATCCCTTCCTGCATGTGTCAAGATCTCCGCCAGATTTCATAGTTGTGACTGTTTATGCCATTATAGTACCTAAATATTTGGATTTACATCATTTTGTCATTAAAAATGTCCCCCCAAAAGTTTTTTGGCCCCCTGTAGCTATCCACCAGCTACGTGACTGGGTTTTCCACCCAGGTTGTGATACTGGAAGAGCCTGGATATCATTTCTGGTGCCAAACCTTTTATAATGTTTCGTGTCAGTTTTTCTGCTTGGGCCCATAAGTCTTTAATGCAAATACAGATGTGATGAGTACACTGTTTGGAAATGAATGACAGGTCTGAATATTCAGTATTTTAAAGAAACTAAATACTAATTAATTTTTGGGTCAATGAAGAGAAAAAAAAAAATCATGGGATGTAAAGATCAAGTGAAACAAAATCGACATAAAGGACGTATAATTTTAACAGTAATATCCATATAAATAATATTTACATATTTGTTGTAAAAAACTATTCAACTCATGCTTACCTGGAACAAATGGTTTAGGTGCTTTTACACCAGCACCTGAAAACAGTGTTAAGAATCACAAGTTAAAGCTGTAGCAGAAACAAGAGCTGCTGTACTTGCCTTTGTCTCCACAATGTGGCCAGATGGATGTAATGCATGCATGTTGTGTTTTAATGACATTAAACAACAGTAATAGTAATAGTGTAAAATGTAAAAGCAAGTTAAAATAGAATAAGTACAAAATCAAAAACACAAAAGACAAAATTGTTGGGGAACAACAAGAATGAACCCCATAGAAGAAGGAAAAAGTTTCTGAGTATTAGCACACTATTCATATAACAGCAGAGGCACAATCACAGATGCAGAGAAAGATAGAGACAGTCTACATAAAATTCAAGTCATTATTGGAGATCTAAGAACACCAAATCAAACTAATTTCCTATTCCTCACTTCTCCCGCGACTGCCAGCTTCACATTCAGCTATATTGTGCTTTTGCTCAACATTTTTCTTCTTTGACATCATGAATACTTTTGTCCAGAATGAAAGTCATTTACTAATAAGCCATCCTGTGATGGCTGGAGATGGTGGGGAAAAATCAGTTGTTAGTACAATTACACAGCAGTTAAGAATAAGAAAAGAACCATATACAGTTTTCTGCTTTTGCGTCTATACAAGGTTTAAGTCAAAAATCAAAAGTGCCTTAGCTTCACTTCTTCTTATTGAATTGGCACACTTAAATAAAGAGAGTTCACTCTTACCAGGTTGAACTTGACCTGTCGTACCACCTAAAAACACAACACAAGTTTATTTCAGATGAAGTCATATTTAATGTTAAATGCCTCATAGAACAAAACATTTTGGATTGTATAATATGTGTTAGAAATAGAGGATTTCATTATATTTACCAACACTTGTGCCAGCTGTGAAATGACAAGCATCATGTTACGGCATACAAAGTAAATATCAATTCAGCAGAGTAAATGATCAACATGAAATAATGAAAAATGAGCTATATGTGCGACTTACCACTGGGCTGTATGATCCCACCAGCAACTGTTGGCAGAATTATAAATAAACTCATTGTAAGTGATAGACAGTCAAAATGTTAAATGAAGGAACTGGAAAAACATGAACTTATGTTGAACTCACCGCCTGCTTATACATAAGCGTCACAGCAGGATAAGGAGGTGAAAAAGAAGGAGAAATCCAAGTTAGTCAAAATGACTGCAACTATGAAAACGGGGATTTTTTTTTACAGGTTCTTGTGAATATCACAAAATAAAGACTAATTCAAAACTTAGTGGAACTATTCATAATATCCAGACAATCATATTTAGTGTGATTTAAAATTACATTTAATGAGGTTTTGTAAGTATATTTTTTTGACAGAGCTGATAATGCTTAAGTGAGTATGCAAAAACAAATTAAATGGCACCTACCCTTACAGTTTAAAAATTAAGTAGAATATTAGTTAACTATATTAATCCATCAGTTTGATCCAGAAATATTCTATATATTTAACTAAACAATATTTTTTACCTGTAAAAGTCAAAGTTGTTGTTCCATGCTTTAACCTTTGAGCATATACATTTCCCAAACTACATGCATAGTGTGCAAATAGAGAAAAGGGGTAAATAGAGTAGGAAGATCTAATGCAACTTTTAAAAAAGGATAAAACAAAAAGAAAGAAAGGTCACAGCAGCAGCAGGGCTAAATTATTGTTGGCATTCGAACAACAGATCTAAATATGCAATAATTTAGACATCTGTAGAGTATTAAATTTGATATTAGTAGCCAACTAAAACTAAATGTGGATGCTGTGAAAGCACTGAAGTGCCATTTTTAGATGAAGCAGTCACATTCATTAATACTGTCTGGAGTCAACTATTTCTACAGAGAAGCAGATGTATGAAAAGAAAAATAACATATTTCACTTTCTGGTCCAAAGCTTTATGCAAGCAGCAAGTCTTACTGGGCTGTGGGACCTCTGGGGCCTTGCTAAGTGCAGCGCTAGGCGTGGGCCCTGTCAAAAAGACAACAGTTTCATCCAGTGTGCTTTCAACAGGCGCAATAGGAAAGAGACCAGTGAAACGCAGAAGCTGTGAAATGGCCCTTGATACTGCTACAGCTGGAGCCTGTAAGCTAGGGCTGGTCAGTAGCTAGCAATACAACCAATGTGCACGTTTTGTGGGCAGGAAAAGAGTGCAGCATATAGCTGTTGCAAAAGCACACATGTCTAGTGTGTAGTTATTTAACAGTACCTGGTGCAGGAGTTCCAGCAAGACCGGTATCCTTTTCTGTACAAGCAAAAGTCATCAGTTTTAATTTATGACTTAAAAAGAAAGCTGTAACAAAGTCAATAAGGAACTTAATTCAAAGATTTACCCAGTTTTCCAGGAACAACAGAACCATTTGGAACACCACTGGCAACAGGAGTAGTTCCTGCACACGAGATAAACAAAATTATTGGAGAAATGGAGAGAAAATACAGTGTATATATATATATATATATATATATATATATATACAAGTACATATATACACATATACACACACACATACACTAAATACATGTATATATACTAAATACATAGAAGAAAGTTTCATAACAATTCCTGAGCAAATGTAACTAAAGAGTTCAATATCTTTATTGCTACAGCTTTCATAGTTGATTTTTATATTTATCAAATGCTTTAGTTTTAAACATTATTTTAAATGAAGACAGTGAGCTACATATCTTTAGATCATTGTCAAAACTATTTCATAAATTTACACCTCTAACAGAAACATATCTCTGAGATCCTTTTTAAAGGTTTGACTCTCAATGAATTGTTAAAAATAATTCCTGTAACATTCTTGTTCTCATTCCTGCCAGAAATATCATATAGACTTGTAGGACTGGATAACTTGATGCAAAAAGTGCAACAAAAGCTGAATGAATTTTAAGGAAGTTTACAGAGTCCAATCATCCACAAACTGTCATTGGTTTGTGACATAAAAATATGTAAAAACAAAAAGCACTCCACTTCTTATGTCATAAAGACTTTGAATATTTTAAAAAAGTAAATTAAACTCAGCATATTTTGGTGGTTTTACACTACCTAGAAGTCTTGCATGGACACATACCTTTGTCAAAATCGGCACACTATGATTTTAAATAAACATAAGAGGCAAATTAAAGGCAAATTACCAGGAACTCCTCCTGTTCCCACTCCTGGCACTGGAAGACCTACGCAAAGGAAAAAGATTAAGATGAATCATCATGAAATTTGACCCTTATGGAATAAAAAAGAAATTGTAATAAAGAATGACATGGAAAGGCAGTTGAAGCACTGGGTATGATACATTTCATAAAACCACACTATCAGGTTTATCTTAATCCATCATGTTTACGTTTACATGCCCATTCATTATACCATATTTAGCAGCTTTTGAAGCAGCAGTATATTGTCCACCTCCTGGTAGTCCTGCTCCTCCTAATCCTGCCCCTCCTGTTCCTAATCCTGCTCCAGTACCTCCTGGAACTCCTTATCCAGAGAAAGAAAACCGGTCATATCATTAATTTACAGGGAGTGCAGAATTATTAGGCAAATGAGTATTTTGACCACATCATCCTCTGTATGCATCATGTTGTCTTACTCAAAGCTGTATAGACCGAAAGCCTACAACCAATTAAGCATATCAGGTGATGTGCATCTCTGTAGTGAGAAGGGGTGTGGTCTAATGACATCAACACCCTTTATCAGGTGTATTAGGCAAACATAATTATTAGGCAAAATCCTTTCCTTTGGGAAAATGGGTCAGAAGAGGCACTTGACAGGCTCCGAAAAGTCAAAAATAGTCAGATATCTTGCAGAGGGATGCAGCACTCTTAAAATTGCCAAGCTTCTGAAGCGTGATCATCCAACAATCAAGTGTTTCATTCAAAATAGTCAACAGGGTCGCAAGAAACGTGTTGAAAAAAACCAAGGCACAAAATAACTGCCCATGAACTGAGAAAAGTCAAGCGTGTAGAAGCCAAGATGCCACTTGTCAGCAGTTTTGCCATATTTCAGAGCTGCAACATCACTGGAGTGCCCAAAAGCACAAGGTGTGCAAAACTCAGAAACATGGCCAAAGTAAGAAAGGCTGAAAAACGACCACCATTGAAGAAGACACACAAGCTGAAACGTCAAGACTGGGCCAATAAATATCTCCAGACTGATTTTTCTGAGGTTTTATGGACTGATGAAATGAGAGTGAGTCTTGATGGGCCGGATGGATGGGTCCATGGCTGGATCGGTAAAGGGCAGAGAGCTCCAGTCCGACTCAGACGCCAGCAAGGTGGAGGTGGGGTACTGGTATGGGCTGGTATCATCAAAGATGAGCTTGTGGGGCCTTTTTGGGTTGAGGATGGAGTCAAGTTCAACTCCCAGTCATACTGCCAGTTTCTGGAAGACACCTTCTTCAAGCAGTGGTACAGGAAGAAGTTCACATCCTTTAAGAAAAACATGATTTTCATGCAGGACAATGCTCCATCACACGCATCCAAATACTCCACAGCGTGGCTGGCAAGAAAGGGTCCAAAAGAAGAAAAACTAATGACATGGCCTCCTTGTTCACCTGATCTGAACCCCATAGAGAACCTGTGGTCCCTCATCAAATGTGAGATTTACAAGGAGGGAAAACAGTCCACCTCTCTGAACAGTGTCTGGGAGGCTGTGGTTGCTGCTGCACGCAATGTTGATGGTGAACAGATCAAAACACTGACAGGATCCATGGACGGCAGGCTTTTGAGTGTCCTTGCAAAGAAAGGTGGCTATATTGGTCAGTGATTTGTTTTTGTTTTGTTTTTGAATGTCAGAAATTATATTTGTGAATGTTGAGCTGTTATATTGGCTTCCCTGGTGAAAATAAATAATTGAAATGGGCATATATTTGTTTTTCATTAAGTTGCCTAATAATGATGTTTTCCTAATACACCTGATATAGGGTGTTGATGTCATTAGACCACAGCCCTTCTCATTACAGAGATACACATCACCTGATATGCTTAATTGGTAGTAGGCTTTCAGTCTATACAGCTTGGAGTAAGACAACATGCATAAAGAGGATGATGTGGTCAAAATACTCATTTGCCTAATAATTCTGCACTACCTGTAAAGCTAAAAATCTAAAATAAAATTTATAAAATAATGCATAGAATAAGATAAAATGAGCAAATGGAAATCTTAATGACAGAAAAATAGACCAATCCAGGGTTGATATGTTCCCGAGGAAATGTGTAGTGTTTGTTTGTGTATTTTCATATCATCTACCATATTTAGCAGCTTTTGAAGCAGCAGAATATTGTCCACCTCCTGGTAGTCCTGCTCCTCCTAACCCTGCCCCTCCTGTTCCTACTCCTGTTCCAGCACCTCCTGCAACTCCTGATCCAGAGAAACAGGTTACATAATCAATTTACAATAATCTAAAATGTAAAATGCATAGAAATAGATCAAATGAGCAAATGGAAACTTCAATGACAGAAAATTAGACTTGATTCACGGGCAATATTATTTTGAAGAAATGTGTAGTGTTTGTGTGTTTTCAAGTCATCTACCATATTTAGCAGCTTTTGCAGCAGCAGCAGAATATTGTCCCCCTCCTGGTAGTCCTCCTGCTCCTCCTGCTCCTAATCCTGCACCAACACCTCCTACAGCTCCTTGTCCAGAGAAATAGAGCAGGTTGCATCATTAATCTACAGCTAAAAGAATCTACAAAAACCTGAATTAGGTTAAGAATGGAAATATTAATAATAATGAAAATAATGAATGAAAATGGGACAAATCCAGAGTCAGTTTCTTTCTACAGAAATCTCACTGATTCTGTTTGTTTCTGTGTTTTAATTTCATCTACCGTATTTAGCAGCTTTTGCAGCAGCAGAATATTGTCCACCTCCCGGTAATCCTCCTCCTCCTATTCCTAATCCTGCTCGTCCTGTTCCTACTCCTGCTCCAGCTCCTCCTGCAGCCCCTAATCCAGAGAAACAGAACATTTTTGTTATGAAATGCAAGTACACACAGCAGGATCTGTATTTTCTTCAGGAAATGTCACAAATTGTACAGTATTTGTGTGTGTATGATCATTTCATCTACCATATTTAGCAGCTTTTGCAGCAGCAGAATATTGTCCAACTCCTGGAACAAAAGGCACTCCACCAGCTCCTCCTGTTCCCCCCAGTCCTCCAAATCCTAAACCTGCTCCTGCTCCTCCAGTAACTCCTGTTTATGGAACGTAAAGAAGATTGCATCTTAAGTATACTCTCAATAATAGCTGATAAACAGGATTGTTGTAGCAGACTATGTTTCTATCATAACATCTTACCATATTTGGGAGGTTTGATTCCAGCACCAGCTCCATAACCTGTCAGGAGATAACGTCATTTTTGAGACTGAAAATCAAGACGTAAACAGCACCTGCACGTGAGTTGTATCAAACACTTTTTATCCAGGCTGAAACGTGATCTTAATTGTTCACTACCATAGCCACCACCAGGTATTTGTCCCGGTACCCTTGGGACTCCTCCTCCTCCCAGGCCTGTTTGTGGGACTCCTGTTATTTAAAATAATTTTTAGTCAATTCAGTTATCATATTTGAAAACAGGATTTTCCAAAACTGTTATCATAACTTATAAATACAGATTTTTTTCAAACATATATGCTTCAATACTCCATGAGAGAAGCAAGTCTAGCTACACCTAATCTTTACACTTAGTCCAAAGATGAATATCTAAGTCTCACCATATTTGGGAGGTTTGCCGCAGCCAAAGCTGCACCAGAACGAGAACAAGGCTTGCATTAACAGATGATTTTACATATAGTGCAAAGT
The DNA here is from genome assembly GCA_023101725.1 of Atherinomorus stipes. Classification (NCBI taxonomy): domain Eukaryota; kingdom Metazoa; phylum Chordata; class Actinopteri; order Atheriniformes; family Atherinidae; genus Atherinomorus; species Atherinomorus stipes. The sequence goes on along the minus strand of JALJCO010012917.1, from coordinate 124,112 downwards.
AAACGTGTGCTTCATAGTTTATGGAAATTAGAATTCTGTGGGTAGTCTTACATCCATATCCTGGTACATATTGTGTTCCAGGAATTCCTCCTCCACCTCCACCACCTATTGGGATTCCCCCTGCACCACCCTGACCTTATGAGAAAATCACATAATCATGGGCACTCAGTTAATTCAAATTATAGTGCAGTAATTTTGGTTGTAATTTCTCTTTCCCATCAATGTTTCCACAGATCTAATTTTACAGTAGATTACCATATTTAGCAGCTTTAGCAGCAGCAGGATATCCTCCACCTCCAAGTCCTCCAGTTCCCCCAAGCCCTGCTGCTCCTCCTAGTCCCCCTACCCCTTTTAAGACAAATTTACAAAGTTAGTGTAATCAGAAACTTTAAAGTCCACGTGCATTCCACATAAGAGAAGATAAGCAACATCACTTTCCTTTCATTGACTTTGCATGTTTATCAAAATGTTAATAGAGTTTATGTTGTTAGACATCTCAAATGTACCAAAAATAAACAGTTCACAGTTTTATTATGCAATTTAAACTATTACAGTCAACTGAACCTTTTACCAGTGCAAATTAGGTAAGAAGATTTTCGACTTGATCAAAGTAAAATCTGATTACCATACTTTGCAGCTTTGGAGGCACCCGGGTATCCCCCTGCACCTCCTAATCCTCCTGGTACTCCAAGTCCTCCTCCTGTGCCTCCAGGTCCTCCCACTCCTATTGAAGACAAGTTTATCTCACAATTCTTCTCATGTACAGGCAGCTGCCTGGTAAGAGTGTTTAGTTTTACATTAATTGATAAGCTCACTGATCAAACAGCCCCTGCGGGACTGACTTTATGCAGGGTTTCAAAAAGAGCTCAATCCCATCATCAGGAGTATCCACTTTGTCAATATCTTGCTCTCAATCAAATAATTGTTCTAGAAAAGATTACAAGCAATAACAATGGTAGAATATTATATTATAATATAACTTAATATTATAAGCAAATTGCTGTTTTTTTTTCTTTACATGAATGAGTCCCAGTTTGGGATTTATACCCCAAAATACACATAACAGTATTGATTTCAATGAATGAAATATGAATGAAGGATTAGATCAAATTTAATAAGTTATTTTGTAATTTGTTATACTGTATGTTGTACCAGTAGAAGAAGTTGTCTCTGTAATACACCTTGAAATATTCAGATTCCAAGGAATTTGATGTTGGACTTCAACATCTAAGCTGGAATAAGAGTTCAATAATTGAACTCTTAATAAGAGGAAAACTTTTTGTTCTGTGGAGGAAAATTAGATGGACATTTAACAATAAATATGAACAGCTGTGTTCCTTTGTTAATTGCTTGAGCAAGTAGTTGTTTCCACAGCCCACAACATTCTGTCAGAGGAGCTCTAAATGCACTTTAAAGTTGATTTTAGTCAGTTCCTAAAGTCAAATAAATCCATCAGAATGATAGCAGTTTGAAGAGTGGCCAACTGATGGGCTCAGAAAGAGATAAAGCCCTCTTGACCTGACATAAAAATGTCAACATGAAAAGCGTGGAAAATCCACAGAACACAGCAGTGGTAGATGATCGGAGAATCTTTTTCAAAGTCAAGAAAAACACCTTTGCAACATCCAGCCACAGTTAAAAACACACTACAGGAGGTAGACTTGTTCCAAGTCAACCATAGAGCAGACTCATGAGAGCAAATACACAGTTCACAATGTACCTCCTGCTCAGATTCTGGTGAAATGCAGCAAACTGATGATTGGAAAGTGCTTCACAGTACAGACAATGACCCAAACCATGCTCTCAAAGCAACCCAGGAGTTTTCAAGGGAAAAAGAGTTAATTATTCAGCTTTTTTTTTTAACTACTTGAGCTAAAGTGAGTGCAGTTGAAAAGAAAAACAAACAAACAAACAAATAAAAAACAAAACAGAAAGTCCAACACACAATAACTGAATGCAGTTGAGGTAAAGACCTGAGAAAGAAGCAGACTTATTCTTGGTCATGTTCACTGCTGTTTCACTTGCATTGAGAACTTCTTTGACTGACACAAAGACGTGTAAGTATTTATTTATTTAAATGATTTTGTTTGAATGTGAATAATTATTGTTAAAAATCAAGCTGTGTACCATATGGAAGACCTTTGGCAGCAGGAGAATATCCACCACCTCCTCCTAGGCCCCCAAGTCCTCCAACTCCTACTTGTCCTCCTGTTCCTCCTACTCCTTTATTACATATGGTTAAATGAAAGGAGAAAACGTTGAAACAAAAAGCAAACAGAAAAAAAGCAAGTTGCTTTAGAGATTATAAGCACTCACTTTCAATTGTCTTACACATGAAATGTCCAATACGAGTAACTTGCCTTATACAATAGCATGGTGACAAAACAAGATGGCAAACAATAGATTTATAAGCTGTACCATATTTAGCAGCTTTGGCAGCTGGAGAATATCCACCACCCACTGGTAATTGTGGACCTCCTCTGGGAACTCCTATTGGTGCACCTCCTGGAACTCCCCCAGGAACCCCTCCTGGAACTCCTCCCGGGACTCCTCCCGGGACCCCTCCTGGGACCCCTCCTGGAACTCCTCCTGGAACTCCTCCTGGAACTCCTCCTGGGACTCCTATCCAGGGAAAATTAGCAATAGAAACCGATTTTGTTTGTGCTACTATGTTTTATTACGTGCTGTGAAAAAGCAAAAAAAAAAAAACAGATAATGTACATTCAAATAGGGTTTATGCCCCCTCCTCCCCCCCAGGGCCCCCCCCCCCCCCCCCCTTTCCCCCCTCCCCCCCCCCCTTTCTCCCCCTCCCCCTGTCCTTTTCCCGTGATACTTTGGAAAAAAAAAAATCTCACCATATTTTGCAGCCTTTGACCCAACTCCATATCCTGCAGTTAAAATATCAAAAGTGGGAAATCATATAAATATTTGAGAAATGACTTAAAAAACAGGCGCTGTGAATTTAAAAGTACGTACATGTATTTTGTCAACCCATTTAAGTGAGGCTCATCATGTATCATGTAAAACGGATTCTTTCATGCCATTTCAATAATTTTTCAGGCAGAAGTAAGAAACCAGGTCAATGAATTAACGTTTTATATGGCCTGCTACTCAAACTTTATTTTCTGCTTAATTTTCTTGCAATTGTTTTTTTCCGTCAGAAGATCAAAAGCATGACTGTAGTTAGAGATAGTCTGGAGTAGATCATTTAATGTTTTTAGGTGTTCTAATGGATGTCATACCTCCTGGCACCTGCCCTGGGTACAATCCACCAATGCCTCCAACCCCACCAAGACCTCCAACGCCACCAACACCTCCAACGCCACCAACACCTCCAACGCCTCCAACTCCACCAATGCCTCCAACTCCACCAACGCCTCCAACCCCACCAACGCCTCCTAAACCTGGAGCAGCAAGCACACACTTAAGTCATGCACACTTTATTTATTTATTTATTTATTTCAACAGTTTTTATTGTTCTTCTTGATAAGGAAGTATTCTATAGGTGATAATCGATATGATAGTTTACCATATTTGGCAGCTTTTGCCTGTGCAGGTGAGATACCACCAGGTCCCACACCTGCAGAAAGACGGAAGGAGACAAAAATATTTTGATGCTTATTTTTTTCTGTCGTAACATCGAACAGTGCATTTTCTGAAAGCACTCACCAGTTCCAATGGGATATCCAGGATTTGACCCAGGGCCACCTTTCCCCCCTGGAAGTCCAGCTCCTCCATTGCCAAAACCCCCATAACCTGAGATATGCATTTATGTCATTCAGCGATTACTGATGGATTTCTACAGATTTCAAAATATATCAAAATCTATAAATGAAAGGGTCTTTACCAAAAGGAAGTTTTCCACCTCCAGGTTTTGCTCCATACCCACCTGAAGAGAAGAAAAATAAGTGATGATCATGGAGAAGGAGTGTGGATTTATGAGTGGTAAAACACCAAATAAACAGTTCTTAAATACAATTATCTGTATGTAGATAGATAGATCATTTTATTATTTCCACATAAACACACACGTATCACTCCATACACCTGTTCAATTACTTGTTAACACAAATATCTCACAGCCAACCACATGGCAGTAACAGGCATGCATACACGGTCAGATACCTTGGTGTGTTTTTTAAAAAAAAATTCTTGCTCAACATTTATGAAGAACGGGGAAAAAAATCACCAACACAGTCAAATACAACTTAAAAAACTTCTACTACATACCAACACCTTTTACCATTGTGAAAGTGGTACTGCGCGCATATTACAACTCATAAGGCGGTAATACGCTTGTTTTACAAAAACAAACATACAAAAAAACATAGATAGAAAGCTTAATCATTTTCACCATTGTGACATAATAAAAAAAAATACAACATTCTAAGTTTTGGCAGTTATCAAATTTTCTTGGACACATGTCTCTTTTATAATATACTGAATGGACTTGCACCTCCACTGTCTATTCATAGAAAAACCCCAAACTGAATTACCAGGGCATTCACTAGAGGAAAATGTAATATTCCCAAACAAAAAACAAAATTCTGTGAAATGCTTATGTCATTCAGAGGCACACATTCCTAGAATAAACTTAAGTCAGGGAAAGCAATAATTACTCATCATTTAGGAATAGACCTTAATAGGAATTGACCTCATGATTCTCATTTGCTCTGACATGCACTGTGAGATGTAAAGTCTTATATAGACAGGTGTGTGCCTTTCCTAATCAAGTCCAATCAGTTTAATTAAACACAGCTGGACTCCAATGAAGGAGTAGAACCATCTCAAGGGGGATCAGAAGAAATGGACAGCACTTATGACCATGTGATATTTTAGTTTTTCTTTAATAAATTTGCAAAAATTTCTGCATTTCTGTTTTTTTCTGTCAAGGTGGGGTGCTGAGTGTACATTAATGAGGAATGAAATAATTTTTTTATTTTTTATTTTAACAAATGACTGCAATGAAACAAAGAGTGAAAAGTTTAAAGGGGTCTGAATACTTTCCATAGTCACTGTATGTTATGTTCTGTCCCTCCTGGGTTATTATTGGTTGTTCAGATATCAGTCTTTGACTGGGCACATCACGGCCACAAACGCGCAATGCATTTTGGGTAGTTAGCGCCATTTTCGTGGGGGAAAGACAGCAGCAGCAAACAAAACAAAACAAGAGTTGAGGTATTTTAGTTGCTACTTTTGAAAATGATGGGACACTGGTGTTGCGTCAAAGGATGCAATTGTAATTCCAACTGGAAAACAGTTGACAGTGGTTTACATTTTTTCGCATTTCCCACTTGGAAAAGAAAATATGGACCGCAGAGACAGGACATAACAAAGAGATGTCGGCCTGCATGGGTCGCTGCAGTGAGAAGGAAAGACATCACGTTCCATAAAATATCTCCTCATGTACGTGTTTGCTCTCGGCATTTTCACAAAGGTAAGTCCTATAAATATACACTAATAGAAATCAACACGCTGGAATGGTTTGCTTATAAAGTTGCAGGAGTTTATGTAAACCTACTGAAACATGCTGTGGAAGAGAAGCGGAAAGTGATATGTTTGTTTTGTTTGTTATTTTTTAGACCGCTAAAATTTAATAAACAATGCACTTTCTGTATATGATCATTTCTACTTAAATCGAACACCCAAAACAACCACTTATGCGTGCATAAAAATTATTTACCACTGTGTGAAGGAGAGATACGGCAGGTCTTTGCTCCCTGCTGCTGTTAGACTTTACAATGAGCACATTTAAAGACTCCATTACACCTGAACAACCTTCGTATCTCTGGCCATCGCTTCTGGATTATGTGTAATACTTTCTAACAGTTATTTGCAATAATTTCTTTTCTTTCTGCAGAAGTGTAAGCGCTTTTCCCATATACCCGATAGTTGGTTATATCCAGAGAAGTAGTTGGAGGGAGGAATTCTGCATTGGATCTCCAACTGTTAGCTCTCACTTGGTGAGGATCGATATTGTTTATGGAGGCCAGCTTGGTGAAACATCGTTCCCTGGCAGCTTTGGAAAGTTTTTCTGGATAGTGTATCCGTTCAGTCTTCTTATTCTTTTCCATTTGCAGTACTGAAAATGCTCGCATGCAGCACTCTCTCGTTTTCTGCAGTCTTGTTTTTCTTCCACTCCCCATGAAAATGGTGCTAGGGAGCGTGTCAGTCACGTGACTGACAAAGACCGATTACGTCATTGTATTTAACTGTTTTAAATCCATCTACCTGCTGAGGGATCATAGATCGCAATTAGCCATTGGCTATAATCTTGCATATTGACATGAAAATGTACACTAATACACTATGCCTGTTCCCTATTCTTAACTAAATAAATAAAGACAACTTACTGACGTTCAAACTGAGCAGAATACCATCTCTAAATGTACGTGTTGAACCTTGAAGCAGATGAGCTACAACAGCAGAAGACCACACAGGTGCAACTCCTGTCAGCTAAGAACAAGAAACTGAGGCTACAATTCACAAGTTTACGAAAATAGGACAATATGAGATGGGAAAACAATGCTTGGCCTGATGGGTCTCTGTTTCTGGTATGATATTCAGATAATAGGATCAGAAGTTGGTGTAAACATGAATGCATCCTGTCTTGTATAAATGGCAAAGGCTGGTGGTGATGGTGTAATGGTGTGGGGGATATTTTCTTGTGTGGCAAGGTATGCTACAGAGGGCCCGGGCAGGATTTGATCCCCAGACTCCCGGGTGAAAGTCATGTCATGCGCACTGACCATTCAGCCAAAGGGACATCCCTGTGGCCAAGTAGCCAGGGCGCATGATCAATCAGAGGCATAGTGACAGGAACGTCAACTGCCACACTTGGAACACTTTAGGTCTTTTGGTACCAACTGAGCAACATCACAACCTACCTTGTTGCTGACCTCACCCTTCATGACTACGGTGAACCATCATCTCATGGTTACTTCCAGTAGGATAATGCACCATTAAACAAATCTAAAAATGTCAAACTGGTTTCTTGAACATGACAATGAGTACTCCAATGGCCTCCACAGTCACCAGATTTTGGATACGATGGATCCAAAATTCTCATCATGGATTGTAGAGCAAAATCTCTGAGGAATATTTCCAACTGTGTTGAATCTATGCCGTTAAAGTTAAGGCAGCTTTGAAGGCAAAAGGGGATCCAAGCCAATTCCTGAAGTGGGATCAAGTGGCAAGTAAGTGTATCTCTACTTTAATGTCCACATCAGCTCTTGTGTTTCCCCCTCTTTCTCTCTGCTTGTCTGCGCTGCACATCTGCTTTTTATGAAATCTAGTGGATGGGTGGGTCATGTGCAAAGAAAGACCACATCAAACTTTGGTGTATACATCTTGCGAATGCCTGATTTTCCAATCTGAGATAGCAATGGATTTCTTTCATCAAGATCTGATCAAACAACCTTTTGACATCAAGTTTCTACCATGTCGGAATGATTTAATTTCCAAATGAAAAAAAGAGGTTTTAAAAATTTTCACAGACCTCTTATCCTTTCCTTAGTCATCAAATCTATTACATGGTTGTCAGATCAAGCCTCAAAAAGGTCCTATGGATTTTTTTTCTTTTTAAATGTTCAAAATCTGCAGTAACTCTGCAAACCAAAGTAATATTTCCATGACAAAGAGACACATTAATCAAAACCAGACTTCTTATATGGATCCAGGAACCCAATTTTAAATAGAAAGACAATATTTCAGAGAATTTTAACCCTTAGAAGTTGCTCCAGCAAGAAAAATGAAAGAACTGTAGATATGCTTTCACAGAACAAATGACGTTGTGTCTGGTAACAGCAAGAGGTCCCAAGTCTAAGACATCTCTCCTTTAGATATCAACAGTGGACTTTTGGACTCTTGGCTAAGCTCTGTGCTTTTCAGTTGCCCTTGTATTTTGTATAACATACTTTTTTTTTATTGGAAGCAGCTGGCAGAAACTCCTTCATGAGCTCACTGGATCATTCATTAATTTGTTCACTTACTCATGGTTGGCCTCTACCATGGCAAAGGATTAGAGTTATTCATTTGTCTGGAGACTCCAGTAGTGCTGGGACTGTGCAGTCTGCTTTGCATCTTTCATATGGTCCTTATTCAACAAATTACCAACAAGCATGCTATGTTTACATAGTAATTTACACATGAAAGTGTAGAGTATAACAAATCCATCAGCTGCCAGATTACAAGAATAACTTACATCATGTTTAACAGACATTCCCTGTTTTAGCCCTGGTTTTATTATGATTTTACTGGTGTCTGTAAATCATTCATTTACAGTTGATAACTCTGCAAACCGATACATGACATAGTGAAGGTTTGCGTGGAGACATCTTAGATAGATAATTCAAAATAAGTTCAGTTTTGTAAACATGACAACATTTCATTGATTTTGCAACATCCTGAACAGGAGAAAGATGTGGTTGAAATGGCTGAAACACAGTTTAGGATCCATGTTTGGGAACATGAACATACTGAAAGAGGGATGCAATAAGAATTTTGACAAAGCAATAATGGTCTTTTTTACAAACACCCTAGACAGTTGCCAGATAAATAAAAAACTAAAAGAAATATATGCTGACTATGTTGAGAGGCTCATACTGTAAAGATGATTTTTAATATAATGAGATTAAAAACCACCATGAAAAAATTCTGGTACTTATTTCTGTCTTACTGTACACTTCTTTTTTTTTTTTCTTTTCCCTTTTTTTTAAAATTAGACCTTTAACATTCGTAAAGTTCAGTTATATGAATCCTTTACATGACACTAATAGCATACCGGACCAAGAACTTACCTTGCGCTTTAGGTGATTTGAGGGGGTACCCATGGAAAACTCCTGTCTGCATCTGTCCATTAGCACCACGGCCTAGTGAGAGACGAACAGTTTTTTAATTCTAAATGCTAAAAAATACTTATAAGATAAAGCTGTCTGTTTGTAATATAAATAGTCATCATTTACCAGGATCTTGGCCTCTTCCAACTGTATCAAAGAAAGAAAAAAGCATATTTCAGTCAAACTATGAAAGTGGATTTCCAGCAATAAAACTAACAGCAAACTGAGAGTTGTCTTTACACTGAAAAAGCTTTGCATCATTGTGGCTTTTGTGTAAAAATCCTTCAAATCAGATAAAGATCAGTTGTCGATCTTATTGATCTGTATTGTTTTTATGATTTTTCTGTCTTATGCTGGGTTTTTTTTTCTTTCAAGAATTAACCAATGCTGGTGGGGATATTTAAAATCAGGAAAGAGGTAAACAAACAAACAAACAAAAAAAAATAACACACTTAATCTTACTTGATTTGGGATTTAGATTGGTTCCAGTGGGAACCCCAGGCAGAACTCCACGACCACCAAACCCTGAGGGGGTCACATGCAATGAGAACATTTTTTTACACACACTTACCATTCATGATGTGAAACTCTGACAGATGACAAAGAGTTTCCTAAAAACTGGTCAGAGACTAACCTTTTCCTGGCACTAGTCCACCTTGGTAAAGTCCAGGGACACCCACACCTGCCACAGCCAATGAGGGGACGATAATATATTTGCTTATAGACACTGAAACATGACTTCCAAGTAAGAGAATTAAACGCACAAAATAATGACACCAAACAAGATGCAGAATTGAAAACAGTATCTTGTAAACTTAATCTAATTAGGCATATTTGTAGCTGAAGAGATGTTGCTGTGTTCGGCTTCATCTCAACAAATAAAGAAATTTAATGCCAATTCAAGGGTTTTTGAAATGAAAAATCTTTCCTATAATCATATTTGATCACCTTTTCTGTAGTTTTCATTCATTCATTCATTCATTCATTCATTCGATCATTCAATATCTCCATGCTCTATAAATCACGTTGGATCATCAATAAATCCTGTAATTGCAGTGTCTTTGTTGCATGTTTTAGGTTTAAATCTGCCTTTAAAAATAAGCTGATGAAGCGCCTAAGAAAAGTCTCAAAGGTCCAGTACAGCTTTAGAAAAAACATTGACAAATTAAACTTAATGTTGAGCTCACAGATCTGTCTATCTTTGAAAAACAAATGGATATGGAATCTAGTATTAACTTTCTCTTTGTGGGAGTGCAGAGATCATGGTTTGTTTTGGATCACCAACACTGAGCTAAGCTGACAAACACAACTTTTGAGTGCAAAATATCTCCTAAAATAAATCACTTTAAAATCTAAATTCTATTTAAAACAACTTATAACTTAATGAGAGGAGATTTGGATAAAGTTTCAAATACTGTAGTTATGTTTTCTTAAAGTATTTCCAGCCACACCAAACACCTGTGCCATGCACTGGAAACTAGTCTTTGATGTGGTTTAGCTGCCTAAAGTGCTGCGTCCTGTCTGCCTTCAGCCTCATGAGTTTATTGTTGAGTCTACAAAACCTGGCACTTTTGCAGCTTTCTTTCCTGCTCCACCAACACCCCCCTCCTGGAAGGCCCGTCTGAGGAATAACAGGAGCTGAAAGTTCAGAAGACATAAAAACACACTTACTTGGTTTATGAAAGAGTTTGACAAGTGCTTTTTTTTTTAAAAAAAACCAAACAAACAAAAAAAAAAAAAAACATGTAGAAGTGCTGAGTTGAAAACAGTTATAGCTGTGATTTATGTCTCTTCATTTTTTTAAATTTTATTGCATTAGGAAAAATGCGGGGATATTAGCTTTTTTTTTTACCAATATCCAAGAGATCAATATTGTCCAGCTGTTAATTTCTGATATCAAGCGATACTGATCTATGCAGATAACTGTGAGGTTGTACAGTATCTCTCATATTTCGACTTTTTGAGTCAGAGGAGAAGTAGCTGAAGAGTTAGATGTTTTCTATGTTTTCCAGACTATACTGTAAGTCACAGTTTAAAAAAAAAAAAAAGTTTGTACAGCGGTGGAACAAACCCTAAAAAAAACATGTTTATTCTTCTAATTTATGATGTTAAGAATCATTTACAGGCATTAACAACAATATGCTGACAATGTGTAATCTCTCTATGCATTATTTATGTGTGGCCATGAGTTTTTGTTGTGTCATTAAAAAACTGAAGAGTAAATACTGTAAAGATATTGATCATTTCCAATATTACATTTTAATGCCAATATTGACTGATAATAATGATAGGCCAATTAATATTGGATAGAAATTTTATTTTCTGTGGAAAAAAAGCTTTGTTTAGAACCCAAGCTGGGTCTTTGTTAAATGATTTAGTGTGCCTGTCAAATTTAAACAAAACAAAACAAACAAACAAACAAACAAAAAAGACAATTAGACTTGAAATGTTATTCTTATTAAAACAAAAAATTTCCCTAATTTAAAAAATGGGAAAATTATGTGTGTCTTGCCTCCACCAGGCACTAAAGGTCCCGTTCCACCCCCACCAGGTCCTCCTCCTGTTCAGACACAAGGTACTCAGATTAAAAATATATACAATATAAATAAAAAATTCAAATATGAGATCAAATTCATTCAAATTTATTTTAACAGGAATTTCTCTTTTAATGGGATTTGTGCACAACTCCACTACTTCCTGAACTTAAGCTAGCTCCTTTGCCTCTTGTCTTTCATTACTGGACAAAATGATTAATCCAGGTGTATCTAGCCATCGTCATCGTGGTTCCTGAGATCAGGCACACCTGGATTAATCAAATCGTCCAATAATCAAAGACAGGAGACAAAGGAGCTGGCTTAAGTTAGGAAGTAGTGGGGTGGTGCATATAGCCCATTAGGATGTACATGTTCCGTCCACTAGAGGGCCCTGTGATACTGAACATACAGTAAGTGTGGCTTTGCTTGTGATTCATGCCAAATCCACTAACCAGTTACTGAGATTGAGAGCAGCTAATCCTGAGCAGTCTGTCATCGCCCCAAGACAAAAAGCAGCATGGCTGACATTAACAGTAATAAGAAGAGGCAGCCAGCAGCTATGGCATTTCCCTTAACTCATCAAATGCCTCATTTCATTGGCTATCTTCTTTTGTAGGAAATGAGCTGTCAAGTTTCATTGTAAGGATCTTGGTAGCAGGATGAAACACACTTGTTTATTTATTTATTTAAGGGTTTTTCTTTAGATTTTTTGTCTTACATTCCCATACTTTGCTCACCAGACGTTGCGCACTGCCTGTAAGTATGTGGTCTGGAAGGTTTGGTGAGGAAAAGTTTGGCAAGGAAATGTGCTTTTTTTTAAAAATCTGTGCTGTTTCAGAGGAGTGACTTGTTATTTTGAGAGTCACAAAAACAGTATAGACTGATTCCAGGGACTGAAGTTTTGTCATTGCCAACCAATACTTAAGAGCAGGCTCTCTGCCATAGTAGTCCTGGACATGATTGAGGCCCCCTGAGTTCTTGTTTAATCAGTCAGCCTAATTTAAAGAAAATCATGTGCAGAATGTGAGGCCAGATTGCACTCTGCTGAGGTTTAAACTGTCTGAGGTTTGCAAGTATATGATAAAAATGAACCTGTATGCCAAACAGTGTTTTCATGCTGAGCTACCATTAATGTAAAACATTCATTTTGGCCTTCTCTAAACATCCAAGCATGTAGATCTATCAAAGTTAGAGAGCGCTTCAGTCGGTACAGTGAAGTATGTGCAGTAGGCTGTCAATAGGCCAAAAACAGATTTACCCCCTCTTGTGATATCAGAGGGCCTCCTGCACCTGAATGTAAGGCAACCAAAGTTTCAGCTGTTTTTAATAGAACTGCAAAACAAATGTCTTGGACTCTCAATTAGAAAGACTTGTTTTCTTGATAATAATTTACTTTTGAGTGGAGTAAGAGGGAGTGAAGTAGAAACAAAGTTATAACGGATAATACTTTTACTGGTACAATGTCGCTTCACATAAGAATTTTGTGTTCACAGGCTCTAGTTTTAGATTACTTAGATGTCCTCAACTAAGAGTGGAATAAAATATATAAATCAATATACATATAAATCAAAACAAAAACAAAAGAAGCAATGAAACATCAGAAATGTCTGATTCCAATGACAAATATTCCTTGTCCTGTTTAATACTCCTATTTTACATTGAACTCACTGAGCTTTTTCTGTTGACAATGGTTTCTGAAGGAATGTGTAACTAATGATGCCACCATGCCTTTCATATTAAACCACTATCGCATTTCTATCAAGACATTTTTGCTGTACCTCTTTTGGCTGCTTTCTGTCCAGCTCCTGGGAAAAAGCCCCCAGTGCCTCCACCATATCCCCCATATCCACCTAAAAGACACAAAAGGTTAAAAGTGAGCAACTGTGTTGACTAATGAGTTACACTTAAAGCACCAAGTCTGATTTCAGCTCTAGACAACAAGCACTCACCTCCTCCAAGGCCTCCTGCTCCTAGATTTCCATAACCTAAAACAGCAAAACAGGATATCCAGGAAGCACAGCAGAAAAAGGAAACTGAATTGTGGTGTACAACAAACTGTAAATGGTGGGTGAGGAAAGTCAAGAAGGAACAAAACAAGGTTTTCTTCACTCAGGCTATAATAAGTTGCTTGTGGTTTCTTCAGCAGTAATTACCCCTGAAGAAAAAACAAGCCATCACTCAATCTTTCATCACAACATTTTCCAGGACCTGCAAGAACAGCATGCTGTGAGCTAAAAAAAAATTAATTAAATAGCAAAAGACAAAATATCATGTGTGTTTGATTAAATGTGATTGAAAACACTTACATATATGTCTCTAGAGCCAAAGACTGGGCAAAGGAAGCAGAGCTGACTCCCACTAAGTACAGCACTTGATAGAAATTACATTACAAAAAATATTTCTGAGTCTGGTTACGTTAAGCTCCAAACACTGGAGGGAGCAGTCTGTTCTTTTAGAGTCTGAAATATCCACACTAATCTATGGGCGTCAAAAAGCTTTTGGCTTCACTTGACACATAAATTAAGTCATAACACAGCTTGGGTTTTCTGCTCGTTGACAAGAATAAAACATGAAAGTACAGTAATATATGGTAATGGAAAAAGGGCAAAAAGATGGGAGAAAAGTGTGAGAATAAAATGCACACCTGCTTCTCAGCTGAAGGAGACTGAATAATAAGTACACTGGTGTTAGGATAATATATTCACAAATAGCCATTAAAACTGGAAGATGCTCAGAGAAAGCCCATATGTCAATGAAAAAGGGAATCAAGTTCATGAGTAATTACTGTACCTGCTAGTTATTTGTTAGAAAATACAAAACATGCTGCAGTATAATTCAAGTAAAATCTTTAAAGAGGTGAAGGTTTGATAGATTTATTCGTTTCTACGTAAATATCCTCAGATAACTGCCAACGTCTTGCATTTACCCCAGGGCCTGTTACAAGTGAATGAATGTTTTATTATATGTTTATAAGATTCGTGTCAGAGCCGTGTATCTCAAACTTGAATTAAAAGAAGCTGCACATTGATCATGTTCACCAGTAAGCTACAAGCAGATTGAACTAATCTCTATTTTCTAAATGAGAGGAAATCACAAGGAATTTATTCTTATGAAAAATTATAAGGAATTGCGGTGTGAAAACATCTGTGCATGAGAAACAAGATAAAAAGAGAGAAGGAGATATAGTATCAGGGTGGAGTCTGTCCAGCAAACTGTGGGGGCGCAGGTAATGATAGTGATGAGAAGGAGGAATGTGCAGGGAGGGATATGGAGAAAGATCTGGTGTGGACTTTCATGGCTTAGTCCAAACAAAATGTGGGCACTGGTCTCACCAAAGCCTTGGCAACACACAGAGCATGCAGTTCAAATCCAGACGTAAGCTAAGCATCCTTGCAATCATCCATCTCATTCAAACCGTTCAACTTCAGTCCTCTCCATCCTTCAACCATCTTCAGACACACCTTGAGGTAATAAAGTGTAATCAATTGTAATATGAATAAGACTGATCGGAATTTTCTCTTTTTCCACTGTGAGCACGACATCCTTTCAAATTGTTCTGGTGCTGCTACAAGAGAGTTATTGAGTGCTAAGACACTTAAAATGACTTCATCTGCTGGTTTGCCCTCTAGATAACAGAATGTCTCGCTGTCCAGTCAGAGGTGTATGTGTTTGTCAGTCTGACTGTTGGAAATTTACAGCAGAGTCAAGACAGGCAGGATTTGTGGAGACTTTTAGCTCATTCATCCATCATCTGGCCCACCTGTGCTCACATGTGCTTATGACCTGGTTCTGGCAGGCATGCTCAGAGGTCAACCAGCACCTGCCACGTTGAGCTCAACTCTCAGATCTGAGATCAGTAGACAAGAAGCAGACACGCAGAAGTCAGTCTGGGATGGTGTGTGGGTGTGCATCTGTGCGAGAAACCATGAGAGCAGGCCTCGGGTAGAAACAAGGCTTAAACACAAAAAAGGGGGAAATGCTTTACTTCTGTAGTTCCGACAACAATAAACACTGGGGGAAAAAACACTCCTGCTTAAAACTGCTACACTGGTGGTACTGTAGACTATTTCAGGGTCAAGAATGAGAACTTGCCAACAAAAACTTTTTTTGGTTTGGCATCTATTTACTGGTTGTATATTTGGGAGACGGGGTCCAGTTTTTGGACAAAAAGCACTCTGTTTGTCAAACTTATACCATCTTGTTAACAAGAAAGCTTTTGTTCTACTACCACAGGACATCAGCACTGACACACATATACACATACGCACACCCACACACACACACACACACACACGTTTTTTTTTGTCCCCGTGGGGAACATCCATTGACATAATGCATTCCCTAGCCCCTTACCCTAAACCTAACGCCCATAACTGATTGCCTAAACCTAACCCTTGTCATAATCCTAACCAAAACCTATTTGTAACTTAATCTCTAAAACCTAATCTTGACCCTCATAACTGCATTAGTACCCGTGGGGACCAAGAAAATGTCCCCACAAAGGCAAGACGGTGATGGTAAAAATCCGGAACATGGTCCCCACAATGATGCAAAAAGCCCCCCCCCCCCCCCACACACACACACACACACACACACACACACACACACACATCGTTGTTCTTCTATCTTAGTGAGGACATTCATTGACATAATACATTTCCTAGCCCCTTACTCTGACCCTAACCACCACAGCTGATTGCCTAAACCTAACCTTTGTCCTAAACCTAACCCATCCCTAATTCTAACCTAAACTCTAAATCCTTATCTTGACCCTCAAAAATGGATTTTCCTTTGACTATTTTAGTAAAGACTGGCCAAAATGTCCTCACTTTGCTGGTTAAAAGCGCAAAATGGTCCTCACAATGTAGCAAGTACAGGAACACACACACACACACACACAAACCTGCCTAAACTCACACATACTGTAACTAGAACACGACAACAATGTTGTCTGTTGTCATAAACCACACATATGGAAAATCAGCACCCACACCTGATACCAAAACACCAGTTTTCATGGGACTGCTTCCAGTCTGTGGTTGTTTGCTGACAAGCTGAAAGATTTCTCTGCAGTGATGTCGTTCCTAATTTTCTTGGTGACCCACAAGTCATAACAGAAAGTTTACTTAAAAACCCATATGCCTTTGGACCGTGGTCAAAGGAACCCTACAAAAAGATCAATATGCTCCTCAGAAGATGGAGGGGATAGAAACCTAATAATACTCAGGAGAAAGGAATAGCAGCCAAGGAAAGTGGAAGGTGAATGATACGGTGCTGCAATGCATCGTAGTTTCCTCTGTCTAGATTTATGACAAAAAAGGAAAAAAAAAGAAAAAGGGTGACAGGAATGTGATTTACTCCCCACGTTTCATCCAAAACAGACTGCTGAATTTTACTTATGCAGTGGCAAGTGCACAAGCAGGTTGTTGAGGTTGAGGCGAAATTTGGAAAGATGCAGTTCACGTGTACACACATGTAGTTTTACATTTTACATGTCCCATGTTTTACATTTCACATGTAAAACTACAGCAACTGGTCTCCTCTGTCCCCGAAGCTTGCAATGTTAAAAAGAAGTATTGCAACACAGTGTTAAACATGCCTCTGAAATGTACTGCTGGCTTTGAATTAAAAAAGAAAACAGAAAAAAAATAGAATAAATAAATAAAATTAGTCAGCTTCACCATTTGATATGTTGTCATTGTACTGTTTTCAAACAAATATGGTGTTTCAATTATTTTTAAATCATTTCAAGCTGTTTTTATTTACATTTCACAATGCCTTCCAACTTTTTGAAAACAGGGTTACATGTGAGCATTGCCCAACAGCAGTGATTCATTCTTGGTGGCTTGTTTAAGAATGATCTCAGCGAGAGCACACAAAAAGTACAAATCTCAGAGAGGGAGATTTTTTTTGTAGAGAATGTGCCAAGGGACAGGCAGCCATAATTCCGGCCTCCTGCTGTACCATTTCGTGCACATCACTATTTAAACTACATAGCGACACTGGAGTAGAAACGCCAGAGTAGCTCTTTCAGTCACAAACCATGTTCTCAAACTCCGGTCCAGTACAAGTGATGGATGTGAGCCAGTGTGAACAGAAATATCTGGTTTCAATCTCTGTACTGAAACTTCTTGCTCATTCTCCATTGGGGTTAGGTAAGGTAATTCTCTGTTTCAGGACCAGAGCAATACAAGAGCCATTAATCAAAACAATGTCCTCAGCTCTTGGTCTCTTTCTGTTACTGCTGCTCTTTCTGTTTGGCCATCCTTTTCCCTCTCCCCGCACTCTTTCCTCTATGGCTGGTGTCTGAGGGGTTATGCTGACCAGACTCAAGGTGTTAATAGCAGCGACCAGAGGAAGCCAAACGTGAGAAGTAAGAGAAGCATTTGCTCGCTCCTTTCCATCTCCTGTTTTCCTCCCCCTCTCCCCTTCTCTCTGCTTTGTGAACCAGCTGGGCCTGGTGAAGGGTTTAATTTAGGGGAGCAAAGAATTCCATGGCAAAACTCCACTGCAACTGACGGCAGACGCGAGGAAAGCAGACTTCATAACTGGAGCACTGGGATGTCCAGGAAATATTTGGGACTTGTTTTTCATTGTTTTCTCTATTTAATCCCATATTTAATCAGGCAAGTATTACAGGAACAGAAACAACTTTTTTTTTTCTACTGGGAAGCCAGAGGAGAGGAATGCAGCTCACATATTTGTATGATTCTGTTATCTGAGCTGCAACCAGAGATGGTATGCATAGTCGCAGGAAGGTGACAGAAGAAGGATAAATTGGCATTCTTGTGTAAAACTCAACATTGTGCTTACGATGGAAACCACAAACATACAAAGAGTAGCTGCAAGAAGCACAGATGCGTGCTGTGGAAGTTCAAATACAGCAGTTTCTTGTAATGACTTGTAAAAGAAGATGAAACTCTTAAGTGGTCTTCTGCAGGTCCCCGGAGAATCAGTATTTCTCTGTGATTGACAGGCAAGTTCTGTGCTTCAACTGTGGTCCCATGAGAGCTTTCACTTTGAAAGCTAAGCCCAATATTATGTCCTGCGTTGTCTTGACACCAGATTCTTATCAGTGTCAAATTATCACACTCTTTCACTTCCAAGTTGGTGGGCAGATTGCATTCTTACAAGGTGACGCAGGACAAGACGGATGAAAGCGTGATGATGTGAAGTGCTGTCGTGATTCCAGATTGCGTGAGACAAGTGGACACAGTGAAGCCCTCCTTGCTTCCTCTCCCTCTCCGTCTCCTGTGACCTCCTCTGCTCCCTGTCAACATTTCAGCATTGGGTGTGCTGTCAGTCACGGGCACCGAGCTGTGAGAAGCTGGACCAGTCACATGCTGGACTAATTAAGATCCACACAGTGAACATCACTCCACGCACACTCCTTCCTTGCTGGCTGGTGTGAGCCAGTCCAGCTTTGGCGGCAAGCCTTTTATTGTTTTTGCTTTTCCTTTTCCATGCAGTCATTGACACGATCAATGAGAGGTCCCAAAGCCTGAGCCGCCCTTTTCACCAGATGACCCCCAAGTGGAAAACTATCAGAGCTCCCACAGTGACAAATCTGTCCTGTAACATCTTGACTTTTGGGACTCTATTCATGTCAAAATCAAGGTAATAAAAAGTGCTGTTTGCTCACTTTAAATAGAGTGCTTTGTTTCATTATGTGGTAGGAACTTGTGCTGATTTGGTAATCTCTTAGGTCTCACCACTTGGGCATCAGACACATACCTCATCTTTGAGGTACTGAGCAATACTTAGAAATGGCTCCAAATTAACTGCAACTGTAAAAGTCACCATTGTGGATTACAAGCTGCCATCAAGCCAAACCAGACTGCCATGCCCGCTGACGTCTGTGGCAGCCTGACCTCGCCAGCCGGAGTCTGTGAGTTTTACCTCTGCAAACACAAGCAGTATCCAAACGCATCTGTGCAAATACCATTATTACTGTTTCTTCCTTCAAACTGTTAATTTGTGCACTACTGGTTACACCATATGCACAGTCTGTGATGTCATTGTTTATGCTACAAGCCTTGCAACAGCATAACATTATAGACTTTCAAGTTGAGCTAACATTTCTCCCTGTTCCTTGTTTCTGTGAAAGATAGAGCCTCACCTACTTTTTTATCCACCTCTAAAGGAATGTCACAGTTGCTTTGCCAACGCTAATCCCTTGAGTATGTCTGCAGAGTATCTCTTACCTGGCATTCATATCAACTCCTTTAGCTTGGCGCACACCCTCACAACATTTACAGTAAACTCAATGAAAGCATTAGAGTACACAGCAGTACACTGAGAACATGTAAGAATAACAATTTGAACAACTGATCATTTCTGATTAGTTTGTTCCTTGTGCAGGGAGGTTCAAATGTGCAAATTATGCACAGGATGAGAGAAACAGTCAACAAATGCAGCCTGTAGCCATGGTATGTAAAGTTGGCCAAGCATGTTTTATCTACCAGATGGTCCACATATGCATCTGACTGCCATTCCACTGAATACTTTTCTGACGACTCAGGGTTGAGAGAAGAGACAAGTGCTCGATAGACTTGCTCCCTTCAAAATATGCAAATAGAAACATTGACGTTAGGTTCCTTGAGTCAGATTCAAAAGCATTTTCCAAGTTCTTCTGTCATTATAAAGGCTGGGATCACTGTGCAGCCATGTGAGGTATTTCACTATGAAAAACATATGGGACACTGCGAAGGAAAACAAGCGAGAGAGAAATTGTGTCACTGACACTGGAAGCGCAGTTTACTGAATAGCACATGAATATGTAGAGCTGTTGTTGCACAAAATGCATCATATGAAGCTTGAGCAGCAAACACTGATGTAATTTAAAAACAATGACTCCTTCCAGGTCATATAGCCCACCCCATGAGCCTGATAAATATTGAGAAATCCAAAGAGAGATATTTTGATGAGGTGAGATTATTTCTGTGACACACACGAATTGTGACTGAAAATAATTTCATGTAGGAAAACATTTAAGATGGAAGTTAATCAAGAATTAAAACAAATAGAAATATGTTTTAAACAATTGTTGTTTAAAGCTCTGAGTATCTGTAAACTTATGAAGCTGTACTGCCCTGACTGAGCTCAAATTTAAACCTGCGGCAAAAATCAGTTCTCAGCATGGTTTCAAATCCTGCCATGTATATAGAAGCATGAACTTTGACCATTTACAGTATACACCAAATGGGTATTACAGTATATACTTAAAGGGACTTGAGGCAAGATACAGAAATGAGACTCACAAGTGCCGCGACTGGCGCCGCCGGTAACTGCAGCCACTGGCCAAGTCGGCAGGGGAGCGGGAACAGGATAAAGTCTTTTTCTTCGTAGTTCCACTTTTAAGTGTCTTTCAGTTGATCTGGATCGTTTGCTGACGGCAGAAGAATCCTTAACCATCCCTTACAGTGTTTGAATTCACCGCGACCGTCTCCTTCCTGGATCAAAACTGTCGGGGACGCGTATGCAGCGTCATTTGATGTCACATCTGCAGGACTGCGCGGGACATTTGGCCACCGAATTGCAGCGCATTATGTAGCACACAGCCTGTTCAAGGCAACAGAGAGAGGCGTGGGTGGGCTCTTTCTTTTTGTTTTTTAACGCTTTATCACCCATTAGCATAAAAAAACTGGACATGCATGTTTATTCTTTCACAATTCTTGCCTCTAGTCCCTTTAACTTGGGTTTGGGAGCAGGGTTTAGCCTCATCCACACCTCTAATCGCTAGGAGTGTAACAAAACATCGATCTACAGTATATTGATGTATCGATTATATGGTCAACGAGCCAATGGTATTGATCCAAAATCCCACAAATCGATATCAAACTCTTTTACTTTGAAAACAGCATTACTTTGAATGGTGTTTTCCACCTGAGTGGGGATTCTCATGGTATTTTTTTTTTTCTATTGTTGTGTTGTGGATGGATATGACACAGGGAGATTGTACCATATATGCACTTTCAAGTAGGAGCTTATAGTTATGTTAAGAAAACGATAACCTTGTTATTACAAGTCTGTCTTTGTTGTAAGGACAGATTTTTCCATTTAAACCGACTAATTTAAACGTCAGAGCTTGGGAGTTAATATGTTATATGATGATCTAGTTGCTTTTTTTAGTTTGATTTGAATGGAAAAGATTGTGCTCAATCACTTGTGCAATACAAATAAACTTGCCAACTGCCTTCAACCTCTCTTCCTTCATCTAGTCATCCACTCTCCCTCTGTCCGACCTTTCATCTGTCTTTCTGCCCTTTGCCTCTTCATCCTCTACAGTCTCTCTACCTCTGTCATTAGTCTTTGTGTCTCTACTCCATATGCCCCTCTTACATTATGCTTGTTTTTCACGTACCCTCTGGGAGGTTCTATTAAGTCAGGGCTGCTGGCATCCTGAGATGGTACCTCCTTCACCTTGCAGGTCATCATCACACCCCGGATAATTCACCTCATAAACCCCATCATCCTCATCCTGCCATAAATCTGCATTAAATCACTAAACCATATTGTTGTGGCGTGGTCCTTGCTAGTGAATAAATATTTAACTCTAAAAAAGCCTCCAAGGTCTTAAAACTCAGACAGCAACACTGCGGTTAGAGATCTACAAGACACCCCTCAAACCAAAGTGGACTTGAGTCCACTTTTGCGTTTGACTGAAACAAAGTTATTTGACTGTTGATCTGTCTTTATGGGCTTTTAGGGAAATTACAGCAAAAAATATCTCTATCATTGCATAAACAACACTGAAGCTGTGCTGCCAGATGGACAAGGATAGAGGTCCCTCCACCAGACCTGCTGGGAAAGAAAGAAGGGGAGAGGTTGTGAGAGCATGCCAAGAGATTGTTCATCAACAATGAACGTGGAAAAAAGGACAGAAAAAGAGAAAAATAGAAAACAACTCAGCAGACATGACAAAGAGCAGGCTGGTGAAAGGCTGGGAGTTATCAGTGATTCAAAGTAAAGAACTGGCTCAATGAGGGAGAAAATACCACACTTTGAAACTGTAATGTGTGGTATGTGTGACTGATTAGATGCTAATAAATACTAATTAAGACTCTGTCTTATCTTACTTTACTCTGGTATCAATTTCCTGAGATGAATTAGTGAGATTATTGAAGACTGTGATTACCAAATTGGTGACATCATCCAAGAAAAAATGTTTAGGAAACTAAAGGAACTTCCAATGTGAACAAACAAGCTGCCGTGGTTGTGCAGATTTTGGGTGGGCTGAGTCCAGGGTGGGGGCGGTGTGGCTCTGATACAACAAAGTTTGCTTGAAGACTATTTAGCTTCCAAGACTACAAAAGCTTCATATGGCGAGTCAGTGTGGGATAAATTAAGGAGAGTAAGTGGGAAGGAATATGTGTAAAAAATCGCAATCTTTCACAGTTTGAGTTGATAAAAAAAATCTTTATATATGGCTGCCAAAGAACTGAAAGGGAAACTAAAGCATTGTCAGGAACTATTTTAATTATTTACATTTGTGTTTGCACAGATGAGTTTTTATGTGTAATTGTATAGATCTGAAACTTACAAACATATTTACATATGGTCGTGTGTATCCACACACAGATGCTTCCAGTCTCTGGCAGCTCCGAGGACAGGTCTGAGCTACAGTAACAAAAAGCATATGTGTTCCAGGAGACTAAACCTCCTCCGAGCTCGTCTTCTTTTGGCAAAACATTCTCATCCTCGCCTCAATCTATCAGTCTCCCTTCTTTCAGCAGCCTCTCTAAGTAAGTGTCTTGCACGAATGAATGTGCAAGTGATTCTGTGTAATGAGAGCTGGATAGGATTTGGCATGACATTTGGCATGTTGCTGTCATTGTTAGACTGTTCGTTCTTCCTTTCTTTACCCTCTATCTGGTGTTGCTGTGTGATGTCTCATATTTCTGCTTCTCTGCCATTTTCCTTTCGTGTTATTATGAAGCTGACAAGGTCACTTGCTGCTTCTACAAATAGAGACAGAAATATGAAACCAAAGAAGATAAACCAAGTGTTATGTGTATCAACTGGCCCAAATTAACAAAAATGTGAAGCTTTAAAGATAACAGTTTCCTTGATGAGTTTCTTTCACTTCAAAACAGAGTATTTAAGCAAAAACTTTCAACTTTTCACCTTGACAATGATTGAAAGATTTGTGTAAAAGTTATCTCTCATATCAATATTATGTTATTCCAGATCTCAGAAGTCTGTCAAAGACTCTAGTCAGAACATTTTATTAGCATTGGCCGATGCACTCCATCAGTAAAATTTAGAGGCATTGCAAATTTTGCAGCAGCAATTTTATCTTGCACATAATTACTGTAATCTTTTTCACTTTGTGTTCTTATTCTTAGATTATTCAGTGGCAATCAAGAACCAAAGTAAAGGCGAGGTAAGAAATGTGGATCATACACACTCATGTCATATGATTTTTTTAACACCTTTTTGAAATAAATTCAGCTTAATGCAAACACTAATAAAATGCCTAACATTAAATCTTACTTTCATTACGTCATTCTGGAGGCTAGGAGCTGTGGTGCTGAGTTACAGAGCATTACATTTCTGCCATAATGTTAAGATCATCAGTAAGCTTGTATTACCAAGCTCACAATATAGATCTCTTTCTTTCTGCTTGGTTGATAATTGGCAGAAGCATCTCAGACAAACAGAGTAAGCGGTCACACATAACAACAGAGATCCTGTATCTGGTGATTTGCTCCATTTTGGAGCATTCACAAAAAAAAAAAAAAAAACCTAACCAGCACATGACAAACAACACCTGGCTGCTGGTGCGAACGTTTTGGAAGCCCTGAATAAGTTACTGCCAGGCAGCCTTTTGGTTTCTTTCATTTAATCATTTCTCAGACTTAGGCACCACATGCTTTAGGAGCTTTGACATCAATAAAAAGCCCACTGCAAATCGTTAAAACAGAAATGAGAGTTATGTCTACCGCGTAGTACTGAGGACCCTCTTTTAACTGGAAGAAAATATATGAAAGAAGGCTAAATGAAATTGTTTATAAATTTTGACTCCCCATATAAATTTTCATAGCCCTAAAACTGATGTAGAGCTGCATCGCATTGCTATTGTCAGTTTCAGACTGTGTTAAAAAGGTCTGGCAGACAACATATTTCCCCATCATTTCTAGTTTTATATCATTTTAAAAGAAGACAGACATGAAAAGACACCTTGATCAACACCTTTTATCTCCCATCCAGACACATCCTTTCCCATCATAGAACAGAGTTCATAGAACAGAAAAACATTATGTTTCATGTTAGCTGCCTTAAAACTGCCTAAAAGTGACAGGAGGCTAGCGTACGACAGCCAAATTTTGGCAATCACGGCATGAGTACTGAATCCACCTTTGCTTGAGGCAACACAGGAAACGAGACGATGTCCAACAGCTGTTTATAAGAGCAAAGTTCCTTTTTTCCAGCTTTCAGTGTATTGTCAAAACCGAATGCTGACAGGTTTCACAATTAGTGTAACATCTACAAGGTCTTGCTTAAGCTAGGCTGCAACCCACTGTAGTCACGCTACTCACATAGCCAGCTGCTGATCTCCATCACAGGCCAGGAGAGGTGCATATGAGGAATGTAATGTCACTGCATGACTTACACATGAGCATGACTGGCAAGAGTTTTTATATGTGCATATAGGTATTCATCCATAAGAATTTTACCAGTGTTTGCATCATTTGTGCGTCTTAAAAAAAGGTCAATGATTTTCCATGTGCCTGTAGCATATAATTTCATCTGGCATTTTCTGTGCAGCACAAGCCAAACACTGATGGGATAGACTCAACCTACAACAGCGTGAGATTTGGCTACAGGTGAGCTGCACATTTGTATATAAATGGAAACTTCATGCTTGTAAGATAAAAAAGTTATTCCAGATAAGGATTAGTGCTGGTAATATTCAGATGGAATGGAATTTGCCACTGATGGAAACCCGCATTCAGAGATCAGTAACCTGCTGTGAAGTGGAACATATTACAACTCCTCTGTGAATTTAAGCCTTGTCTTTCATTAAAAAAAACTGAAGTAAGGCCTACTGGAAGTTGACTCCAAGTAATTCAGTTTTCCCCCAAACAAAAGAGATTATTGCAGATTATGAACGTCTACACAGACCCAAAGTGCACTGATTTTAAAAAGATGGAGGGAGCTAGTTTTAACATTGCCCTTATTCTCACAAACTTAATTTCTACCAGGTACACCTGGGGGAGAGGGAGAACTTAAATAAAAACAAGGAATATTTCTCAAGGAATGCTCTGCTATTTCAAGCCAAAATCAACTTCCGCCTTATACTGGATATTAGGTCATTCTCACAAAGTGGCCCTCTAGCAAATCTTGTCAGAGGGTGGGGGTGTGGCAGTCCAAGGGGACCCTTCTGTAACCTGCTCCATGTTTTATCAGGACTGCAAGATGATTGCTTGGTTCCTTATCTTTCTAAACACAGAGAGGTAGGCTGAGATTATATCAGCAGTGCTTAGGGGAATTAAACGATAGCTAAACATGGCTCGAGCAACACTGGGGCTCAAACTAAGATACAGAAAGGAAAATATTTACAGTACAGTATCGAAGAGAAGGGCTGTGGTAAGTTTCAACGCAGAGGTTTCCATATATTGTACGGCTCTAATATTACAATAACATTCATCAGTGCTCTGGCACCATTGTTTGGCAGGCGTTGATGACTGTTTGCGCTCTGCCAATCATCACTCCTTGAGCCTCTTAATAAAGCTGAGGAGAAGGAGTGGTGGAATCTGTGATTGGTCCCTCACATTCAAGACGCCCCAAACAGCTGCAAGGCCAGTGTAAACCAACTCTGACAGAAACACACGGGTGATAAGAAAAACCTGGTGACAGCCATTTGAAAGGCCACTGTATACTGCCCTGCATCTGTTCTGGTCTGCCTACTCTGATGATGTGTGAATGCAGTGAAGTCTATACATTAGCCTTCTTTTTCCATCCAATAACAATACATCATGCTTCCTTCCCTCCAAGGCACTCGGACATAATATGCAATGCAGAGGAGTTTCCATGTTGCAGAAAGCCTCTGTTAAAGCCTGCAGAGCTGTATTATTCAAATGGCTTGCAAAGAGGAAGTTGTCGCTGCATTTAAAAGTATATCATAATACATTCGATTCTTTCCTCTTTTTTTGTTTTTTGGTTATGTATGCCTGTCAAATATAATTTTTCATGAAATACAGTCTTCCAGCTTACCTGGTTTAGGGGCCTTTCCACCTTGCCCTGTTGGGTGAGAACAAGCAAAGTATGCGAGAACTATATAAGTATAATAAAATATTACTTTTCAAGCCAAGATCCAAATGTTCACATGTTATATGTTTCTGGCTTCTGGCTCTGAGATGTTGGACCTGATTATACAGCAGGTGGTGACCAAGACCTCCTTATTTTCATACCTGCTGGCAGTCCTCCAATGCCAAGGCCACCAGGTCCAACACCTCCTGGGACGAAACCACCAGGGCCCACACCTTGGCCTCCAGGTCCATAACCACCTACTGCCAGAGTCAAACAGAGACGTATGTGACTGAAATTACAACTCTCAAGATTATTAGTGATGCTAGCTGGGTTTTCAATTCCATTAGAAAACTTTGGCCAAACACCTTAAACAGTTTAATGCAATACTTGGTGAGTTCTCCACTACAGAGAAAAGAAATGTTTTTAATTATTTTTATTGTGAATCTTGTATAATTGTCTTGTAACTTCTGTTGCCTCTTGGCCAGGACTCCCTTGAAAAAGAGGTTTTTAATCTCAACAGGACTTTCCCTGGAAAATAAAAGTTAAAAACAAATTTTTAAATTAATATCACACTGGCCTGTACAAAACTAGAGTGTTGTCCTGCATGTATGGTAAAGGGACTAGATAATTATCTACCACTAAACTGTTTATTCATAGAGACTGTGTGAGTCCTATGTTAGGTCCAAATTTTGTTAAGCAAGAGAATGTTTAATTAATTAGTGTTAAAAGTGGTGAAACAGCCCATTTGTTTTCTGCAGGAGATTGTGAAGACTCTTTCTCCATGTAAATAGGGAAAATAGATTCCAGACGAGCTGAGAGAATAATGATCTGTCCCAGTGATGAGCCTAAAAAGTCTATTCATCTTCTTCGGACACAATGCTTACAACCTCCACAAATTATAAAAAAAAAAAAACCTGGAATGTTCCTGTCATGTCATTTAGTATTCATGAATATTTAAGGTTTCCTGGCTAGATGGCATCAATCATTATCACTGACCAATCAGCTGAAAAAAAACAAACTGTAATTGGTCTCAAATTTCCCAACCACAAACCCTTAATGTCCATCAACAAACTGGCTCAACAACAGCGGTTAGCTCTTAAAACATCATTTGTAGCTACAACAATATTCCTAGCATTAAATAAGTCCTCATTTAAGATGGGGTGGCAAGTAAGTCTCAAATGTGTTTCGTGCTACTCTAATCAAGTACTAACAGCAAATGTACCTCAACTTACTTTGCATGTAGCACTAAAATACTGAAAATGTCAGTATTTGAAAGCCATAAAAACATACTTTATGGATTTGAAATGAGCACAAGGTAAAACTTGTTCTGCAAAATGGAAGCTGAAGCTGTGCCAAGATTCTGCATACAGTTGGTGACGTGCTGCTAAAGCGGTCTGTACTGCAGAGCTGAGTGCATCTGCTGCAGATGTGTGAAGTGACAAACACCAGACAAAATATCTCTGGCTCTGCATCATGCCAAATGGAGCAAATGGCCATTTGGTCAATGAAAAATGTGAGACATCAACTCTGCTTTAATGGAACTATACAGACACCTAAATTCACATGGAGTAAAAGCAGAGCCTTCATACAGTAGATGAAGCTGCAAAATGTTAATCTAATAGAAGCTGAATTTAAAAATACTCTATCAGGTCATGATACGGCTAAAAGATCTCTAAAACTGAGATCAAAATCAAAGATAATTTTTCACAGAGACAAATAGTTTGAGATTTTAATGTTGAAATTGCTGATAAAGTTGTGCCTGAACAAATTCAGGAGAAAGTAGGAGAAACTCCTTAAAAATGTTTCATAAAAGTGGAAAACAAAAAAAAAATACTAGGTCTTCTCCACTCACCTGCAGGTTTAGCTGGTTTATAGCCCGCAGGACCTCCTCCAGCAGACCCTAGTAAAACAAAGTCATTCGGATTATTGATTTATGGTGTGCACTTTTAAAGTAATGTAATGGACAGTTTCTGGCTCAGTAATTTATCATCACAGCAGCTGACATTCATTTTATACTCTCAGAGGACACCTGGAGAGATGTTGTATCTTGTGCCATTTTATACACTTGTAAGTTTTTATATCATGATGGGGCAGTGGTCCATAGAAACATATGGTTCAAAACTTATATTCCAAGATGCCACCAAATGCATACAAATAGCATAATATCAGTGTACTATGCAAGAACAAATACATGTGTGCAGATTTTCTGTTGGTAACCGTTAAGCAGTTAATTAACTAACATCATCCAGCAGTAACAGCTTGTAAAATATCAGCCTTCGAATTGGAATAGTTGAAAACAATCCTTCACGTTCTTGTTTTTTGTTTTACACATGGATGAGTTTAGCTCACTTTGCGGTTCAGTTTTGTTTTCATGTTTTGTTTTATAACACTTGTTCACAGTTGTTTAATTTCCCCGTTATACAGTCCTGCTAAAAACAAGCAAATTTGTTTGGTATTGTTGTGTCCTGAGTCATTTTTGTTAGTTTGTCATGTGGATATTACCTGGAAAGAATCCAGTTCCAGCTCCTGTGCCTCCAGGTCCAAATCCAGCACCAGGTGGTACATATACACCTGTAACACACATCAGAAAAAGGTCTATTTTACCAAAGTGTTTGATGATTGCAAGAAATTACTCTTAGCAGTAGATAACTATCAATGGTTATTTTGTTTGTAAGTTTTTACTGCATTACTAAAATTTCCATTTCTAAACTCATCATCTTTGACCCATATACACTCCAAATTCTGTCCTTGACGTTTTTATCTGGCCCACCTCACAGCTGTGATGAGAGTGTGATGAAACGTGATCACATCTCCTGCAGAACCAGAGCAAAAACTTCAAAAAGTTCATAGATTTGATGAGGTGTAAATTTGTATTGTTTTCATACTGAAGTACTGAAGGTGGAAACTTTCTTTCAGAAGACTGCTGCAGCATTGTGGCTGCCCTCAACCCCCAGCCACATCCCCCAGCTTTATTTCTGCCTGATTTCTGGCTGTAATTCAAAGTAAGTCCTGAGATGGTCGTTCTGGATCCCAGACATGGTTGCCTCATGTGTGTAAGGAATAACAACAGAAATCTTAAAAAAGGTACAAAAAGAATAGCTACAGTTGTTCTGGGACAACTAACAGCTAACTCCAATGGGGCTGGTGAGCTCAAGCCAAAATTACAAAGTTGTATTTTTTGAAGGGAAAAAAAACCTGGTTCATATCAAAAATACACAATACAAATGAGAGAATGGAGCAGCAGGACCACAATGATTATGTTTAATGGCTCGTACATGTGTTGGGAGAGCAATTAATATAAACCACATGTCAAAGGGGTACATGTGTTTATTAGAGAAAACTGTGTGAACACTGGACTTTCAGTTCTGTAAACTGAATGTGGCCATTAGAGGAGAGCATTACACGATATTATAGTCACATCCATCTAAAGGAATATTCATGCACATGACACAAAAAATGCCAGAAATGAAAAATCTTGGCAGTCTATGGAGCATGCTGGCACATTGCTACACTGCACTTAAGAAGGCTTTAACCTTTTCAGTAATGAGCTGTGACATATTCATTGGATCTGTACCACAATAATATCAGTATCCATTCTATTGGAGCACTGAGGTTAAGGAAAGGAACAGTTGGAATCAGGAGAAACACAAAATCCAGAGACTCACCCGCAGAGCCATCTGTGATGGGATGTAAAGATGTTATAACATACAGCAAACTTACCCCCTTTAAAAACGCTTTAAAAATGGTGATGTGGCTGTATGA
This sequence comes from Atherinomorus stipes, assembly GCA_023101725.1. Taxonomy (NCBI): domain Eukaryota; kingdom Metazoa; phylum Chordata; class Actinopteri; order Atheriniformes; family Atherinidae; genus Atherinomorus; species Atherinomorus stipes. The sequence goes on along the minus strand of JALJCO010012917.1, from coordinate 93,724 downwards.
AGGTGAGTTGATCTGCAACTCTGCTGACATGATCCAGGTTTATTTGTCTTGGAAACAGGAAAGCATTATTTGATTCTCCAAAATTCCTGTCATAATCTGATTGTAAGAGCAAGGGTTCGTGATTGAGACTAAATCTTTTTCTTAGTAAATAGTAGTGAGCTAAGAGGGCTTTACTGTCACTGTGATCATGCTGAAAGTAAAAGAATTTGCCCTTTTCCCAGCAGAAGTGTAAATGGGAACAGTTATAGCCGCAGATGTGTTTTGATCACAGAGCTGGACAGTTGTAGAGCTGATCAAATTTCTTGAGGTTTGGCCTTGTAAGACTGACTGAAGAAAGCTGAAAATCCTGCAGGCTTAAATAAAAATGACGAGTGAGTAATATTGTTCTGTAACTGATTAGCACAAAGCTGAGACAACAAAAGTAACATCTGTGAGCATATGTTCTTTGTATATGATCATCTGACAGTTCACTCATGCCAGTACCTCCGTGGTATAGATCTCAGGTGCAAGCACCACACCAAGGGTGCAGACTGATTGTTCCCAATTTTGCTCCTTAATTTTATAATCAAAAGGAGGATTTCCTGTCTCAGCTGGGGAATGGAAATGGGAGTCTGCTCCACTTTTCCTTTTGCTCAGAATCTCATCATTCAACTGTACTTGTGTTTGTTACCGTTACTGTGTTTTGACAGAGTGCAACAGGTTCACTGAGACCAAGCATCCAAGTAAGGCACACGCTGACTTCTGCCAAGTGACCTGGGCTACCTCAATAAATCTGAAGATTTCATCACAATTGTCTAATTTAAGTCATCATCATGTGCTTACATTCCTGGAGAACTCAGCCAGATCATGGGAATATGCTGGAATGTGTGTGAAGGGCAGGACTGACTTACCAAGTAAGAGGAATTGGATGAGATAGAATTTATTCAATGAGGCAGAGCTTTCCTTGAATATTTGAGATTTGATTAAGTCAGACAAATGTCAAACCCTGGGAAAAAAGATAGAATTATACTGTGTGACAATGTGTTGACTGTTGATTGCAGTGCAGCCTTATGTATACATATATGTTTGGGGATGTTTTTTTTTCTCTCCAACACAGGGTTTTACAACATGTCAAAGGCAAATTGATGCTCTTTGCAGGACTGCAAGAATCGGTATATCATCCATTTCTTTGTATCCTGAAATTTGTGAGGATCATGCGGTCACTGGGAGTAAATTATTCATCATGAAAAGATTGATAAGACACATAGATTGCACAAAAACTGTGGCCAAAATTCCTTTTCAAATTCTCCAAAAATCCTGAATAATATCTGTTCAGTGGACCAGAAGATGACAAAGTCAGGTTGCTGGCTCATACATAGAACTAGGCACACCTCCAGAATAATCACTGGTATGGTGCTGCAGTCCAGTCTATGTCACTGTGAGGATTCTGTGATCATAAAACAAACAAAATTTAAAAAAAAAAAATCCGGCTAACTTTTCAAAAACATCCACAGGAGTCCTGTAATTTTTTGTGTTTGATGTGAGTAGCAATGACTCAAATATGATACAATGAGAGATTGTGCACATGGCAGATGGATCTGTATCCTATTTGCACAATGAATTGAACTGTTTGCCTCTGCAGAAATCATCAATGGGTCTTAAGAGACAAACAAAATGACAGAGGAAGTCAAGGAAGCATCAATAAATCACTGCCTGCTACAGAAGGAAAAGCTGAGAGCTATGAAGACTCCTTTTTACTCTGTAAGTAGTGATTCTTGTGCTATCAGTTAATGACAATAACTGCTGCAAAGTGAACAGGTCAAACTCATTATTACATGCTGATGTAATTGCCGCAGAGAGCTCCAAGTGCATTAATACAGAGAACTTGTACATGCACTCACAGGAATCCTGACACTGATTTTGATTTATTGCATTCCACTTGGACTTGAACTTTGTCCAACTCTAACACATACAGTGGAAGGGTGTCAGTAAGTTATAAATATAGCCTGTTGTGTTCACCAAAAAGGAAATTGGGATTTATTGTCTGAGAGTGAGTATTTTACATGCTGATCACAGCGTTGAGATTATTTTTTTTCGAAAATGTCCTGTCGGGTCCTTCGTGAGTTATTGATGGTCGATGTTGTTGAACTTTATGTTACTCTGGTCTCATGTATCTCAGCCTACCAGGTGGGGTTCCTTCTGCTTTAACAAAGCAAAAATAAAGATGTAAATCTGGAGGGGGGTGGGGGTCCTATCATGCAAAGTAAAAAACTGTAAAATTTGCAACTGTCATCGGAGCTGCTGTGCATGAGCTCCAGAGCTCCAAAGCTGAATTGGGATGTTATCATACAGCACCTCAAACACCTCAAACACTTTTAGAAGTGAATGCTTTTATATCACTAAAACCACTTCCCTAAAGGAAGTGAGGCTGCAATACAGTCTTAAGTGACCTCAAAGACTAGTGTTAACATGATATGTAAGCTAGTAGACAAATTCTACGATTTTTCACACAAGCTCCCAGCGTTTGGTGGAAGAATTCCCATTTATATGACGAGTATTTCATAAAAAGTTGTAGAATTGAAACTCCAAAAGTTTCAAATTTGCTTGCATGAAAAAATATGTGTAAACTTCAGAGGCTTAGATGAAAATCCTTCTTATACATGACACATGTGTATGCAAGTGTTTTAGCTTCTCCAATTCCCTTGTTTTGAATAGAGATAAAATGACGCAATTAACCAGACACAAACTAACAAAGGGAAGGAAATTTGTCCAGTTCCTTGTATGTTTAATTTTGCATAAAGCCATGTTTAAATGTCAGCTCAGTAAGAAAGGAATTGACATGTTTATCGCTTGCAAGATAATTTAGCATTAACACTGGCAGCAAAGTTTGCAGAAAACACCATTATGATTTATCACAAATTACAGTCTAAGTGGAACATTTATACTGGCTGCTATGCTTCGTTTTATGGGGGGATATGGATTATTGAACCCCAAAATAATGACTGGATAGTAGGGAGGTAAGGAAAGTGTAAGTCAGAACTTGTTTAGGTATTAAACCAAACCAAAGCCAATGACCAATTTTTCCATGGTACCTCCCATGTTAACAGCAGTTTTTACAATTGTGCTTTGTGGCTTTAAAGAGCTTATTTTTACTTCATTTGCAAAGAGATGGTGAGTAATGTGACATTTCCTCCACCCTGTGCTCTGGTTGTCTAATAATTGATTTTTGGAGTTGACTGAGCAATTAGCTTGATAGTTATGGATGCAAAACAACATTGAGTCCATGCCTAAAAATGACTTACATATTATGTCACAAGGAGGTTGATGATGACGCTCTCTTTACAGCAGACTTTCACAAGTAGTTATGATCCCAGTGTATGATTTTCTCCTGGAGAAAACTACTTTGAAGCATTTTTTGAAGTACTTTTCATGAAATAACTTATGAATGATTAGGTCTACTCATGCATATCCAAGACTGGTCTCCGAAGAGAACAAGTTTGTTCATCCTTGTGCAAAGTAGTCACACTGCAACAGGGATATTACAGAGAAATAAACACTTGGGTTCCTGATACCCTTACATCTCATTTTATCAGACGTGTGACAACAGCTGTACTGTCAGTAAGACTGTGATATTTTCCATAATGGAGGATGGAGAAGAAGAATGAGAGGAATATCTCATTCCTTCTTGCATGTGACTTCACCTTCCCTCTCTAGACTTGTCCAAACCTTGCCTCATGAACTACCTAAAGAAGAAATAATACATGGGAATTCAAAACCAGATAAAAATCCTGTTACTCTTTGCCTTTTTTTTGTTCTGGGTGATACCTTTCCAGTGGAAGCTGACACTGGAACATTACAAGATTAAGCAAGTCATGGCTTTGAAACTAAAAAACAAAAACTGGACTGGAACGGCGGTCGCCCGTAGAGCTGAATATGATACAGAAATAACATAAATCCGAAGATAACTATCAACCATGTGAAAACATTGTAAGCTTGTGAAAAACAATTCATATTGGCAACTGCCAGTTTTATATGGTCATATCATCCAGCAGGTATAACAGAGTAAGAAATGAAAGGTAAAAAAACAAAAAAAAATCACAAATGACAGTGTTTACTACTGCTGTTAATAAAATTTCACACTTTTTGCTTGTAATACTTGTGTCTTCATAAAAACAAAATTACTGACCCAAAAGCTACCAATAGAAATTGGACTAAACTGTCCCAAATCAGTTAGAATGGGTTAAGAAATATTCATATAGATTGGATTCACTTACAGTAGAAATATCTATGCACCTTAGGATGGAAAACATGAAACTGGAGGTCATAAAACTAAAATTCAATTTAGCAATAAATGGATATTTTCAATTTATGTTAAATTATTTTGACTCAGGCTATGTCCCCACAGCGCCAAACCCAGTTCAGGTATGAAGGCGGCAGAGGTGTCAAAAGTATTCACATCCCTAAAGTAGAAGTATAGATACTAGGATTTAAAAAGATTTTTACAAAAGTGAAAGTATCAACCCAAGCTTTTTACTCTAGTAAAAGTATAAAAGTACTGGTTTAAAAAACTATCTAAAGTGTAAAAGTAAAAGTATTGGTGCTGGTTTAGACATTTGGCTCCAGTTCTCTTGTGTCTCTGCCTTGGACATATTTTATGGTCTACACACGTCTCCAGGACCAGCCTGGGACAACACATCAGACTGGGAGTCAGATACTCACCCACATCACCACAACTCACATACATGCTCACACGTTCACAAGTGTGCACATTCAGGCTAAGTAATCACCAAAACTAATCATTCCATGTAGATCAGGGGTGCCCAAAGTCTGTCCACAGGGACAGACAGGAGGACGTCCTGCAGGTTTAGGATGTTTCCTTCTGCAGCACCTGAATCAGACTGATGGGTCAACATGTTTGGGCAGAACTTAATAAGTGGTTGAGGAGAAACATTTAATTTGAATCAGATGTGTTGGATCAGGGAGACATCTTAAACCTGCAGGATTGTGATCATCGAGGACCAGAGCTGGACACCCCTGACGGAGACCAACATTCACAGAAAACCATCATCCGTCAGTTGTGTCTGTCTCCTACTCTCACCACAAGCCTCAATACGACAGCACTGGTCCAGCAAGACCAACCAGATATGTCTGCAGTAAAATAATCAATGTTGTTACCATGGAAACAGAAAGGCAAACTCTCCATAGGGAGCTGTAAACTTCAGACATCAACATTTAACAAACCAGCATTTAAAAAGCTGCAATCACATCAAATCCGTCCGGATAAACACACTGACAACCTGATTCAGTCAGAAAGTTCCCTCATCAGCCTCTGATAATAAAACCTTCCTCATCTGTCCTGCTGTCCCCGCTGGGGATCTCTGATGTTGCAGCACTGACGTGATATGTCAAGTGCAGGTGATGGATCGCAGACAAACCAATAAGATGTTGAATGGTATATGTTTATAATTCTCATCCAACTGCAATCTGGAAAGCATATTTATCTGAAAGGTTGTTTTTTTTTCTGTTTTTCTTTCTTTTTTTCCCCCAGTGACAGCGGAAATGAAACAGTAGTAACGAGGCTATTTTTAAAATGTAAGGAGTAGAAAGTACCGATAACTGCTTAAAAATGTAAGGAGTAGAAATACAAAGTAGTCTGAAAAATAATTACTCCAATAAAATATGAATTCCCCCAATCTCTACTTTAGTAAGGTAACAAAGCATTTTTACTTTGTTATTTGACACCTAGACGGTGGCTTAAAATTGGGAGAAATTTGGCTTCATCATCACCACGAAACCGCTGTAGTACATTCTACAAGGCTGAGGGTGGCTCTATGATGATTAAAGTGTAAAACTCCAGAGTTAGAACAAGACATAGCACGTGTGCAGATAAGGGCTCACCTCGTATCACGTGACATGCATATCCGTTTTCTCCCGCTGTTGATGGTACAGTAGCACAATACTCTGTTGTAAAAGCGGCGCATTTGGTGCAAAAGCTGCAAATAAGCCAGGATTGTCTGGAGGAGCACCACAAGTTGATCACCGACATCATTATTGTTGTTGTGATTGGCGTTTATCACACTGACATATCCTTCAGCAGCTAGAGATGTGCAAGTCATGAACAAATCATTCAATACTCAACAATCAGTTCACTGACTCGTGAATCATGATTCCTTGTCCTCACTGACTTATTCACTGTTTCATCCCTACAACCGTTAGCAAGCTAGCTGCACTTCTACAAATATAGCTTAGGAAAAACCCTCAGCGCAAAGTTGACAGTAACGCCTCCCACAACACAAGAGAATCACTCATTAGCTTACAGTAGCGGGCTACACTGCCCTGACAGAATGCAGACGGTTGAGGTTTCAAATCTCTTCACCTTGGCACCTGGTTTCAGTGGGGATGAAAGGGCGAATTGCTAAAAAAAAAAGTTTTTACATAGACTTGTATAAAGGGTAAACTTAGAATATTATATTCATAAGTTATACTTAATATTCACATGCTGTATGAGACAAGTAATGGTTAATTTGATCTGATGCCATATGATATGATAAAATACAAAGCAATAGGCTACAATGTGATGGCATATGATACGATACAGTACATAATTGGAGTTGCACAATATATGGAAAACATTACCTTCATTGCAATATTAGCCAGTGCAATATACAGTTCATCTCACAAAGACTGTCTAAATTGCGATAAATAGTTGTCCATACAGTATCTGCATATTTTAATGAAAAGGCATAATGTTGTTTCAAACGCTGCGGTGCGTTCAGGTTCTGTGTGCACATCAAATGGACTCTTACTGTACTGGATGCCTGTTGCTAAAGGCTGCAGCAATGGAGCTCATAGAGTGAGCGTTGTGACTGTTGAAGGTAGCAAGAGGAGCAATAAAAATGTGAATGCGGAAGAATTTTGTGGTGAAAGAGAACAGTATGCAAGCTATTTGTAAGTAATAATTACATGTATAACTATATATGTGTTTGGCCTAATACTATTTATACAATAATTATCCATTAATTATTAGCATCTTTGATTGTTGTCATAATCTCTATTTTATTGAGTTATTCATAATTTTAAGTTGGTTTAGTTGTACTTTATTAACTCATACAGCTTGATAAGGTACAAAAATGGACCAGGACCGAAGGGTACAGAAATGTCTTTCAAACAGGAACACCCCCAGCGACAAGCTTTGTACCATTTTAAGTACAAATTGGTACCTCTATTTTTGAGTGTGTAGAAGCAAAATGGAGAAGAGTGGAATGAAACATTCATCTGAAGATGACCAGAATGTTAAGAGTGTAGCAAGGGTTAATGCCCGGAGCTTCAACTGTAAGTGGCTCGGTCCCAGCAATGGGTCCGTTTTTATAGTTGTATGACAAATGTGTTTGGTCAGTAGCCAGGTAGCCCAACAAACATTTGCAAAAAGCACTTTAAAATGCGGGCTCACAGGCTGGCCGTCAGGCTTAAACAATGTTGTTACTCATGGAGATGAGTAGGTGTGTTAGCATTAGCACCTGGTGTTGGTACTAGTTGGTATTTGGCCAGTGGAGTAACTCATGCTCCTTTCACACTTGCACCTACTTAGCCATGCCCTCATTAGGCCAACACCACACTATCCCAGCTTTGTTTGTTCACATTACAGTTAAATGCAATGGACCCTATTCGTAATTTATGCATACGTCACTCGCATATACTCGCAACTGCCGCCAAAGGTCAGGAAGCTTTGGAAGTCCATTGGAATAGAATTGAGACTGATCTTTACGGGGTTAATTACAAACACTTTTTGCATTTCTGACTGCTTTAGTCAATGAGGGGAGAAATCTCCTAGACGAGAACACGTTTTTACTGGTTTCTCGTAGAGAAACATGAGCGATTGACCTGGACTTTTGCATCACCGTGTTAAAACTGGACACCTTCACAGCAACACCTGGTCTGCAGGGTCGACCGCAAAGATGTGGAATATAATCTCTGGAAATACTGTGGTACAACGAGAGACAACGGCACGAGTAGGAAGCAGAACCATGTCAATCGGTGGGGAATTCAGGTTAGCATGGCGCCAACCAAGTTTACTGTGTTTGAAAACTTAACTGATCCATTTCTATGACAAATGCAACCCTTTGAAAAAAAATTTAAAAAGAGGGAAATGTCTGCCGCTGCCAGCTGAAAGTTCTCTGTTAGCACAGTCTGGTGGACTTTTCGTTTTTCTTTTCTAATACTTAGGAACCGTAGTGACATGGATGGTACCGCTAGCTTGCCGCAGTTAAATATGAGCTACCTGACCATGTATGTTAAACTGACAGAACAACCTGTCAGCCTCCTGTCAACGTCTGATGACCGCAAAGATGTGGAATATAATCTTTTTGTGGAAATAAGGGGCACGGCGAGAAACAACAGCTCCAGTGACAGGCAGAACTCAGTCGATCACCAGGAAATTGTGAAGGTAAGCACCGGTGTTGTTATGCCAGTTTAAATACATTGTCAGGTCAGCATACGTAGCTCATAATTTAACTGCGGCAAGCTAGCAGTACCATACAGGTCGCTACGGTTCCTAAGTATTAGAAAAGAAAAGAAAAGTCCACCAGACTGTGCTAACAGGGAACTTTTAGCTGGCAGCTTTTTTTTTAAAGATTGCATTTGTAAAAGAAATGGGTTAGTTACGTTTTCAAACACAGTAAACTTGGTTGGCGCCGTGCTAACCTTAATTCCCTGCTGATTGACTTGGTTCTGCCTCCTACTCGTGCCATCGTCTCTCGTCATCCCACAGTATTTCCACAGAAAGATTATATTCCAGGTCTTTGCGGTCAACCCTGCAGACCAGGTGTTGCTGCAAAGGTGTCCAGTTTTAATACGGTGATGCACACACCTAGGCCGATTGCTGGTGTTTCTTCACGGGAAACCAGTAAAAACTTATTCCCCCTCAAGGAGAGTTTTCCCCTCATTGATTAAAGCAGTCGAAAATGCAACAAGTGTCCCGGCATCATTGTAATTAACCCCATAAAGACCAGTCACCATTCTATTCCAATGGACTTCCAAAGCTTCCTGACCTTTGGCGGCAGTTGCGAGCATGCGCGAGTGGCATATGCATAAATTATGAAAATCGTCCACTGAGGATGTATTCATTGTGGGCAGGGGTGTAAAGGGAGGTTTCATGAAGTCATTTGTTTGAGACACACACACACTGAACAACAATGGAGGAAGTTGAGCTCGGGATTTACCTGCTGTTCATTTTATCAACACCACTGACCACAGTGTTGATTTCCGGGATTCCATCTCTTCTCTTCTCACTGTGCTTTTGCTATTTCTAAAGTTCTCTAGTCACGGTAGAGGTATTTAAAGATTGTGTGGTGGGGAATTTGAAAAGCTGAATTTGGCCTGGTACTAACGGGCTGTATCACAGCTGCTAGAATTATTCTTCACCACAGGAAGAGTCACTCTCGACCAGCTTTTGCTGAATGGGTCAAACCAATGCCTCTTTTGGGTGGATTCACTAGCAAGGATCACGCCACAACAATATGGGTGAGGATGATGATTTATTGAATGAATGAAAGAATTTGATCCAATGATGAGCCAGAGGAAGACTTAGGGTGGGGGTGTAGTCTTTCAGTAGTGAGTCCGGCTTAGGAATCCCCCTCAGATGGAACCTGAAAGATGAGAAAGAGGTGGACAAGGAACAAGTAAAGAAAGAATGGTGAAGATGGTTGGATGATGGGAAAAAAGGATGGGAGAAGAAAGGGAGAGAAGAGGGGTGGTGGGCAAAGAGACAAGGAAGGAGCAGCAGAACAAGGAAGGCCCAATGAAGCAGGCGAAATGGAAAGGTAGAAAGGAAATGCACAGAAATGATAGGGTGGGAAAGGGAGGGTTAAGAGAACGTGACAAACTGAGGTGAGGAGGTGAGCGAGTATTTAAGGCTTGGTTGATGATTAGTAGGATTGAAAGCAGGTGTGATTGAGGCGTGGCACTGCTCCCGAACTTCAGTTAACTTATTACCTTCATTTATAAAGAATAATGTTGTGGTAATGTTGTAGGCTTTGGTGCGGAGGACTCAGGTTCAAGTCCCCAACACAGCACTCAGAACCACTTTGGGCCCCTGAGCAAGATCCTTAAACCCACCAACTGCTTTCAGGGCACTTTGAGTGGCAGCCTACTGCTCTCTGATGAAAAACAGAGATGGGTAAAATGCAGAGCCCTAATTTCCCATAGGGGGTCATATTAGCATATCAGAAAAAAAAAGCAAAGCTGAACAATAAAAGGGGTCAATTTGACTGGGTCTGGAGGAATTCTCTGCATTATACAAGAGGTGAATAGATGCCAATAGGAAAGGAGGAAAATTTGCATTGTGTATGTGCTGACTTACACATGTGTTTTGTCTTTTGTTTACTTGGGGTTTTTTGTTTTATTTTGATTTTTAACTTTTTTAACTGAGTCATTGGTCAACAGGCAGTGTTCAACAGTTGAAAAAAAAAATCACTTTTTGCGACTTTGAGTCAAACAAAAGCTATAAAATTCTGGCCATGTCTATGCATGAGAGTTTTCTGAGAGAAACTCTTGATGATAAAACATCAAATTGGCATCAACTTTAATTGCAAATAATGCTGTACCAGTATCTCCACTTTCAACAGTATTATTAAGTTTTTCCAGTATCATGCAGCTCTAGACACAATACAGGATGATATGATATGATATGATATGATATGATATGATATGATATGATATGATATGATAAATCCCCAGGGGAAATTTGTCACAATCCCCAAGGGTGCTGTTACATTCACTGCCTACTCATAGAAGTAGATAAAGGATCAGTGTTAGTGGACAGCACTGGTTATGTCAATAAATGTGTTACCTAATATGCTGAGAAAAGATCCTGACACGATTCTTAACAACAAAAAGTTCTACATTTCCACCTTCCCATTTATTGCCTGAGCCACATATGAGCCTGGTGTATATGGTCTATACAAAGAAAATTTGTATGCATATAAATTCTTGCATGTAAATAATTCTGTTCTCTGTGTCTGACCAGAGAACCTTTTGTTCTCTGGTAAGGTTTTATGACACCTGGTCAGACTTTTTCATTTTGAAACACAGAGTGGGCACTAGACTGCCTTAGGGACTTGCAGGATCCCAGTCCGTTTTACTGGCTTGCAGCCACAATTGACCTATGGCTAAACCACGCCCCCCAAACGTGATGAGCCAATCACAGTGCATACAGCTAACTCAATATACTCAGACGTTCTCTGCTTGAACGTCCCTTGAAGTGCATTGAAGATAGACCGTTTTTGTTCATTTTTATGTGTCTTTATGTGTTATTTTTAGTTTAAAATGGTCAAACGGTGTGCATGGGGTACATGCAACTCCAACACTAGGTATCCTGAGAGGCTGGGCGACAGGTGTATTTTTTGCCCTTTTCCATCCAGTGCTGGTCCTCAAGGATGTGAAAGTTTTAAATGTCCCCCTGATCCAATGCACCTGATTCAAATTAAATGGATCTCCTCAACAGCTTGTTTTAAGTTCTGCCCTTGTGGACCCATCAACCTGATTCAGGTGTGCTGGAACAGAAAACATCCATGACCTGCAGGACAGTGGCCCTCAGGATCAGTTTTGCACATCCCTGCATAAACCAATATTTACCTCCACCAGGATAACCAACACAGCATACACTGCATTGTTTTAAAGGCGTTATAGAAGATGTTTCTTTTAACAATTTTTGCAATATTTTGAAAAAATGGGTTGACTACCCTATACGCTATGATTAATTATAAGCTTTAAATATATAAATGTTATTATACATGAGCTGTGAAAGTAATGGGGCTGAAAAAACATCCACCAATCATCTCTGCATTATTTAACTTTTTCATTTGTCTACTTGCTTGTCAGTCACTTTAACTACCGTGGTAAGAGAGACCGACGGTCAGTTGAGCAGGTAATAGGCGAGACTGATCAATTAGAGTGACTGATTGGCAAGAGTAATCCTTGAGTAAGAGTAATCCAGAAGCTGTGTGCATTCGTCTGATGTTTACAGCAGGTAGCTAACAATCATTCTGCTAGCAGTTAGCAACGTTCAGACTACAACATTCCATTTACTTGCATTTGTGACATGATAGAGAATCTGTTCCTGCTGTCTGCGAAACACCGGAGAGGCTCATGCATGTTAATCCGTGGCCGGAGGACGGAGCTGTAAATCTAGCAGGTTGGTCTTGCGCAATCGCATTATTCAAAAACTTGCTAACAGTCTCTGCTTTCTGAAATGACAAAACATCTTCTATAGCGCCTTTAAGACAGATCTTCTGAAATTTGACTCAATATATGTAATCAGAGCATGTTTTTTTATTAAAAAGAAAGAAAGAATAAAACAAATAACATTGCTGCCATTTTATTGGGTTGTTTGTGGACTTAACAAAATCTTTGTCATGAGTAGCAGACGGTGAAGAGGGGGAGAAAAAAATCCTGACAGGAGCCAGCTCAGACTGCAGGCTGAGACTGCTCCCGATAGCTGATAGCTGGGTGAGGGCTGCTTGCAGAGTGGCTGGAATGAATCATCTGAATTAATGAGCTTCTTTGTTGAGCACTTGGCACTGGTCAATTGCAGACCAAACATATGACTGGAAAATGCGAAGACTGATATTCATCCAAAACTAAAGAGCAAGAACTAAACAATCTACCAACTGATGAGACTCACAAGCAATAGTGAGGACTGATGATGCCGTATACTGCACCCTAACAGTAAATGTAAACAAGCAACATTGACAAATCTGTACGATAACTTTATGAGAAACCCATCAATGTTTAGTCATTAGCAAGTCAGTCGTCCGTTTATAAAGGAACTGGGTTGATTAATCCATCCATTAAATTTACAAAGGTCAGACTGCCAGTGAAGAAACTGTTTAAAATGCTTAGAAGTTGTGTCCAAGACATTTGAAATGCAGTCAATTTTTAAATTCTGCATATTAAAATAACTCATCCATTTATAAACCTTCTGGTCTGATCCACAGAAAATTCTTTACAGTGCTTACAGTGAAAATGTGAGAGGAAAACCTTCCTACAACACATTAGTAATCGCTTCTGGATTGTAGCTTTGATACAGGAAGTGACTCCCAAGCCAAGCAGCATGCTTTGATGTAAAACTGTAAAATTGGGATGGAACTGTCAATTTTCCAAACATTTTCTCAGGATGCATGCCAGAAAAAGACATGAATATAAGGAATTAACTTCTTTAACAACAAACCGTGTTCAGTCAGTGCTTGTAAATGAACAGCTTCTACCCAAATGCATGCAGAATGAAGTCACCCCCCTGCAAATTACACCAAGCCACTCAACATCAACAAATGAAAATGCTTTAGTGGAACCAGCAATAAAGAAGCTCAAGGAAAACCTCACTGTAAAAAAAACATCTGTGTCTTATTCAGACAGTGGCTAAAATGTTCTGTTTCTTTAAATGCAGAGTAGAATTGTTGAGAGCTGGGGCGCATACAGTAAATGTCACATTAATCCAGTTGGCACTCAACCTTACAAGAACAGGGATTAGAGCCAAACAGGTGTTTACAATGAATCTTACCAGAAGAGAACTGCTTGCTTGGGGTATCAAGGCTGCTAATTTAGATACGTACCACTGATGCTAGAGTTTTGCTGTTTTGTTACTGCCAATATTTGCCATTGAATGTACACTGATTTCTTCTAACTTCAACTAATGCTAGACAAATTTGACTGAGTTATACATTCAAGTCTCCAGTGCTAATCTGGAGCCAATTTTTGTTAGTCAGAATTATGCCATTAACTGTGCCTGTGCTTTACAACAGACTAATGAGTTGCAGTAACCCATAAATAATGCACCTAATGTATGTCAAGGTAAAAAACAGAAAGATGGGACACCTGATCAATTGTATTTACAGTGTAAGATAATGGTATGGGCTTGTGTTAATCATCAAATATTGCAAAGAAAATGAAAGCCTTTATGCATAATCGCCATCAAACAAATTTATTTTGATGAGAAAAGCACACTTTCTATCTGATGTGTTTTTGAAACATCAAGCAAGTTGGCCTGTTCATTACAAGAGAAAGAACCAACAAACATGTTGTAGCCTACCTGCAGATAGTCACAGAAAAGCTGAAGAGGGGGTGCATGTATTAACAAAGTACATGCCAGATGTTTCCTCTGAGACCATAACTCATTTATACTTGTCTATGGAAAGCTTTCAGACAGGTCTGGCACTCCGTCATAATTCAAAGGGTGAATTTCTCCGGCACAGGAGGCGTTTTCTGGGCAGACGCATTAAATGGTTGGATGGAGTGTTAATGAGGTTCGTGTTACTCACAGATAATTAACTCCTGATCATGTTCAGAGGGTTTTCTTTTAGGTTAGTGAGCTAAAACACACAAAAGGAATCATTTTGATCCAAATGCAATGTTTGATACAAATGGATTCAACATGCACTTAAAGGTTGAATATGGAACAATTTTATTAAAAGCTATATTTTAAAGAAAAATAATACCTCCACAAGTCGTTTGGGGAGGTACAGAAGAAAGTACAACATTTCCTAGAAAAATTATATTTAGCCTAAAAATGATTATAAAATCAATTTTAACGTGGTCAATAATGGCATTATATTTACGTCTATTAGCCAATACACGCAGCCATTGCGGGTTGCCAAATACGATCTCTGTGTGGCATCAATATTTTGGGCACAGCTAGGCTGCTACAGGGGGACACACTGGACACGGCGATTGAAGCAGCTGCTTCAGAGCCCTGGAGATGTTGTTATCTGTTTCTGAGGAGGAGTGACCTGAGAAGAGCAAAACCTGAGGTAAATTTAGGTGAAGACTACACTAAATGGACCCACATAAACGTTTTCCACGGCGTCAAAACACGGAAATGGCGACTTTTCTCCTGGATCGGTAAGCTAACTTGTTTGCTAACGTGGCTAACGCTGTCAGTTATAAACTCCTCTGCGTTACTTGTTGGACATGCTGCAGACTTTTGGTCACTTGCGTATCGGCAGTGAGCCTGGCATCCCAGCGGCTGGAGTTGTTTTTCTGCCGTTCCAACTACAACCTAGACACACGTGATGTCGCTGTTCTGTCCGTATTCCATATTCAACCTTTAGGATCAAAGGTTGCTCTGTTAATTCAATGTTGATATTTGTTGGCTTCTTTACTGGCTGTATATTTTGCCTAACAGCAGCTCAGAGTTTTAATGTAAATGTGGATAATGCAAAGAAGAAATGGCAAATGTCTCCTGAGACAGAAGAATAAAGGTGACACAACCTGATAAAGTCAAATTATGTCAACATCAATGAATTAAAAAGGACCAGTATGACACCTTGCAAATGTGAGAACTTTTATATGTGCAAACATTTATTTGAAATATGTAACATACTCCTTTTGAAAAGAACAATAAGATGGGGGGAGATAGGGAACATAAGCAGCTGTGACTTTTAACCACACACACACACGCACACACACCCACACACACACACACACACACACACATACATATATATATATATATATATATATATATATATATGAAAATTAACTTTACTACAGCATTTCCAGCTCTGGATAATTAACATGCTTTCCATTCGGGGGCTGAATAACTTGCAGAATCTCAGCCAAAACACAGACTGAGAACCAATCAAAGCAATGAGAAAAAGAAGAAAAAGCAAACTCACTCGCTGAATGATAGTGGGAGGAAAGGCATGTTCAGAACCTCTCTCTCCCTTTCTGTCTGAAACAGATAAGCAAAACTTCAAACTGCACTCTAAACTATCCCTCATATCTGCATGTTGCTAAAACAGAGGACCTGCTGTAAGCTTTCAGGGTGATTCCCAAACACAGTTTACCCACCCAGGGGTTCATCAGGGGTGAATTTAAACTGTGGTTTGTCTGAGCAGGAGGGGGGCCAGCTGGAACCTTTTCTTTCTGACATTTTTAGGATCGGATCTGCCGCCAAGTGAACATACACAACACATACTGTAGCCACGCTTAGTTGTGCATGAAGGAGCCAAATTAACTGTATTAAATATGTTCAAACAGACAAATAAAAGTTTGGAAAATGAACTGCTTGATTGAATCAAAAGTCAGACTTACTGCAAACTGTATTCTGTGAAATGACAAGAAAAAACAAGCTATTATCAAGTGAAGTTGTGGGTTCATCACTATCACTGGTCAGACCCATAAGAATCTAAACTAAAACAGGACACAAATATCCAGTTCCAATACAGCTACTGAACAGCACTCACTAATAATCCTGTAGATATGGACATATACCTGTGATGCAAAAATGATGCAAAGAGCAACTTTAATTGCATTTCTTGGGGTGTCATCTTTTACTTTGGTGTAATACAAAACTGTCAATATATTCTAATTACCAATTAGAGCTAAAGCTATTGCTGGTATTGAAGTAGCAAGTGAAATAATAAAGCGATCAAATTAAGCACTAAATGAAGTTTAACTTTTATTAAAGTTATGCAAAAGTAAATTTCAACTGAATTAATAAAAACAGAACAAATATAGTTTGAGTTGCTTTTACAAAAGGTTCCTCTGCACCTCCCAGCTGATTAACATCAACAAAACACAATTTTCAATTAATTTACAGATTATTTTTATGCAGAGAGAAAGAGAAAAAAATGCACCTGTTCAAACTTTATGACTGGTGCAGCAACGATTATGGCTCTGTTCACCTGCAGCACACTTACCTCCTTGAAGTGAGGGCTGACTCAGTGCTAAGAGGAAGAGTCCACAGAAGAGCAAGAGAATGTTTCTGTTAGCCATCTCGCTCCAAAATGCACCACCCCTCTCCCGATCAGCTGGTTTTATTCTCTTCTAGCTAATTACCACTTCCCCTAGGTCTCAAAGAGCAGTGAAGAAAAAGAGAGAAGGATAAAAGACACCGGACTTGGTGTAATTAAGAGAGGGCAACGGACTCTTGTTCTATGGATCACTTTGCTTTATTCCCCCTCTGTGTCTGGTGTTGCTGTTTTTATTCTGGTCACTCCTGCCAACAGCACAGACGCTGCTGCCAGCAAGGAAAGAGAGAGCGAGGAAAAGATACACACACATGCACACACACTGATCCCCCCCCCCTCCTCATCCAGAAGGAATTGAACTGTCTGCCAAGCATTTGCATGGATATGCAGCATACTTATCTGTAACAGTCAAGAGAGTGAGGAAGAGCAAATCACATTGCAGAATAATTACCTGTTCTCTTTGGCTCTATTCTCAGCTCATTGGGTTTTAATAAAAGTAGAAACATTACTTTTAGCTGTTTCTTGAAGGCAACTGAACCAGAAAACACTGAGGTAGAGGAAAAAGAGCACGGCAACTAATGGCATGTGTTCAGACAAGCCATTTCAGTCACTGGCTTCATAAATAAACTGACATGACAGCGTGGATGGAAAGAAATAAGAAGGCCGTTAACATCATAGATAGTAAAGAGCAAAGAACCCCAAAAATAGTTGTCATTGTGAATTGTGTAACAATGAGGACCTAAGAAGCCTTTAGTGAATGAACTATAAAGAAAACCAGAAGAACCTGAGCCTTGCAGAACTGCTCTTTATACTACAAACCATTAAAAATCAAGAGAGAAATTAAAGAACCCAACATATGGGCCTTTTCTATTGCCTGTTTTCGTAACCCTTCCACACAGCACAGCACGCTTTATTTGTGTTTCCTCTGGGAAAACCTGTTACGTGCCGATATGATTTTTCACACCCGTTTCAGAGCTAGCTCTAACCGTGCTGAAGCTACTTAAAACGTGACGTACCTGACGGCTCTCCACTGATTGGCCAAAGGAAGTTGATGTCATACGCGTCATACGTGTTTCGCCTCGCCTCTTCTAAAAATATCTGGCTCTGTTTTCGGTGACTATAAGCCACAGAGAAAATAATGCTATCTAAAACAAGCGCTATCTTCATTACACGTGCAATAATCCGCCGGAGCTGATTTACAAAGCAGGGCAAAAGGAGGTTTGCGCCTGATAACGGCAAAATAGCCCCGCGATCCATTTTGCATGTCTGCTGTAGATGAATATGCAATATGGGCGTTTCTGCCAGAACGCGCAAAATATTGGGAGGAGACTATGCAAACAACTCAGTTTTACACACTCAATGTGATTTATCAACCGCGCAACAGAAAGCCGGTGCATAAAATTGTGTATATTTTAGCACGTCTGAAAAGCAGGTGCAGGTGTTAACTGGCAGCTTTATGCATGGAAGAGTGCTGCATACAGGACTGCAGACATGCAGCATTAGGTCAAAATCATTTCTCATGAGGTGTGAGGGCAGCTCATCGAGTTTTCATTTTCTGATTAAATCACAATCAACATCATTATTTAACACGGGTTATTCTAGACAGATGAATCAAAACATTGGCAGCTGCAGCATCATGGTAGTTAAGGCCGACATTAATTATGTGTTTTTATCTTATTTTTTGCCAACGGCATTTTTAAAAATAGATCAGCTCCTGTGCGCTTCCTCCTCTCCACACCACAGCGGCTGCTGCTGCTCTGAGGTTGCTGACCTGCGTGAAGTTGGCCCCCACCCCACAGAAAACTCAGTGAAAAGAACCAGTAATGTAGTACAAACTATTGATACTATTTCTTTTTTTTTTTTTTTTTTACTGAGTTTTGCGTGGGGTGGGGGGGAATTACGCAGGTCCAGCACCTGGCATTGTGCCAAAGAGTGCGCAGTCTGTGCGTAATATCAGATCATCCACGACAGCGTCTCCTATCCATGTCCTTAAATCCTCATACGACCCACAGGGAAACCTGCTGGATTGTTTTTATTTTATAGTTATTATATTTATATCATATTATATTTTTTATTTGCCTCATATTATATCTCTGGAACTAATATTTCTCTATCAGGTCAAATTTCATTTAGCAATAGCGCACACTAAATCCTCATTTAAATACTGTTTGCGCCTGTTACAGATTGCGTGTGTAATCTTAGTAGATCACCCGCAAACGCTGAAGAGACAGCGCACGCTATTTATCAGCACGGCAAAGAAATTAGCGGTCTTTTTTTTAATTCTTTGTAAATCAGGGCCAAAGTGTTTATAGTGTGAAATCAACAAAAGCCAGTAGAATATCTTGGAATTGTGTCCTCCGCTGTAAATCCCCTTTATGGATGAAACCTAATTCCACCAAAAGACATTCCCTCCATTGGTGTTTTTATGATCGCAGTGCTGAACGCTGTCTATCATGTCTCCTTTACAGAAGGTGTTTTCTTGGGTTGAGATCTGGTTACTGTGGTGATCATTGTTTCTCTAACTGTGCCATGGCCCCCTGTGTTCTGTGGATAAAGACAATTTCATCCTGGAAGACACCATGTCCATTAGGACAGAAATCCAAGATGATGACTCAGAAGAACTTTGTAAAGTTTCACTGTGTGCTGTCAAAGAGAACAGGTGGACCCAAACCATTCCAGCACAATGCCCCCACACTAAGAAAAAATCATAAATAAACAGACAAAAGAAAATCTTACAGATCAGGAGTTCAACTTAAAGGTTTATCTACAGGTACAGGCTAAGCAATGATCCAAAAACAGTCCTGCTTAATGAGCGTGTAGACGTGCATGAAAACAGAGTAATCAAGTGATCTCATCAAGCCACCACATAACCTTTGAGATGCTTTTTCCTATTGCATGTGGAATGTGAGTGTTCACATCCAAGCACCTACATCACTGAATCATAACATTTAGTAGTGTGCTTAAACACTCCAAGGCTCCAAGGGCTAGAACAGACGCAGAATTGGTGTTAACCTCACAGAGGACACGTCAGTATGCTTTGACAGCGTGAAGAAATGCAGTTACATTGTATTCTCCAGGCTGTGTTAGACCATGACTCTGATAAACACAACTTTCATAGATAATTAGGCTAATTTATTGTTTTTGTCTGCACCGTGGAAATCGGCCTCACACAGTGGCTCTGCAGTGAACTGCCAGCTGTCTTGCTAAGACATAAAATCAATCATGCATTTTTCCGCCCCTTGTTTTTGTAAGTTGTTGCTCAGTTTCAGAGCCTCCATGTGAGACAGTCAGTGAGCAAATCTGTGTCTTTGAAGAAAAAAGTGAGCTGTGCTTACTTGAAATTTGCGTGTTTACCCGGGTGTTGTGTTCCCACAGATGCCGACGGGAGTTAGAGCTGATGAATAACCAATACTGCAGCGTAATTTCATGTATAACATATGACTGTTTAAACATTTTCCCATTGCATTTAAAAGTCACATGTGAGCAAATTTAAGCTGCATTTTTTACCATTGGAGAAAAAAAGAAAAAAAAAACTTATCGAATGATGTTATACAGTCCCACAATGCTTTGCACTTTTCATATTGCCTGACTTCATGCTTACAAGATCCAAAGCTCGATGTTATAGTTTTTCATTCATTTTTTTCTTATTTTTAACAGTACCTGCAGAGTGAAGATTAAAACAAGAATATACTGTATATGATAAAAGTTTCCAAAGCCAGAGTTTGGCCTCTTGAGCAAAACTTTTTTCTCATGAAATCCATATCTTAATGCTCACTTGTTTCACCAGAGCATTACTTTTACATGGGTAATTACAAATCTGTCACCCTTTAGGCAATACCTTCTAACACAATATGGTGGAGCACACTACTGAAAGAGAAAAAAAAATTAAACATTTGATTGCATTTTCTTTTTTCTTTTTTCTAAATACAATTTTAAACTATTTTGTTGACTGCTAACTGATTAAACATTTCAAAGAAATTACGTCAATATGATTTTGAACTGGAGCTTTATTAGTACCAGGACAGACACTCTGCAAACGCCGGCCTGCAAATTCATCTTTGTTCAACATGCCTTGGCCATTACTTAGTCAACACCTCATCGCCGACAGGGCTGTCAGTGTCCATCTTTCTGTTCTGTCCTAAGACACATATTTGGGATTTTAAGCAGAAGAGGTTGAGGACAGGTCCTTTTTACTGGCAAGAGTTGCAGCCAAAG
The DNA here is from genome assembly GCA_023101725.1 of Atherinomorus stipes. NCBI lineage: Eukaryota > Metazoa > Chordata > Actinopteri > Atheriniformes > Atherinidae > Atherinomorus > Atherinomorus stipes. Next base: position 72,785 of record JALJCO010012917.1, on the reverse strand, counting down.
TCATTACTCTCTCAGACACAGACCTGACAGACCAGACTGTTGCATGCATGCTAATGGGGTCTGCTTTCCAAGACACACAGTATCCTTCACAGTGGTGACGTCCACTATTAATGTTCATATTACCTCATGTTTATTTGCTTGAAGTTAGGTAAGGCATGTTAACAATGTCAGCTGTTAAAAGGTTTGTTCAGAACTAACGCAAAACATATTTTCGCTTGAATGATGAAGGAGAGCCATACAGTTATAGACAAGTTTCACATTTCCAGCCAAGCAGAAATTATTTCCATTTGTACCCAAAACATCTTCTCCTACCTCTGCTGTAAATTCCCTTTTGCAATGCCACTTATCATCACTGAGCAAACACACCTTAATATACCTGCTTAGAACACAGAGCCACTGCTTTTCTACTTAGCTAGACATAAGATAAGTACATTTTTGTGATGGAGGGAAATCTCTTTTCTTTTAGCATTAAGTGTAAAAATACCTGAGGCAGTTTAACATTCCTGAGGACGTGCAAAACTAAAGCCCTCATTGTGCTGGTGTAGATACATCATTCATAGCAAGAAGTTACTCTTATCTGCTTGCAATATGCTCTCATCCCGCACCCTGGAATGGTGATTTAAACAATAAATGAAAACATCTGTTTTCCTCAGTAAACTCATCTGTTACATGAAAAAAACAAAATAAAAAAAGAAACCATTCTCAGTCCAAAATTTAAAAAAAAAACAACAACCCTGAAACAAGGCACAAAAACATGCAAATATTTGAGCTGCCTTCAACCCTATGATTAAAGAAAATCATTAATTATAGCCCAAACATCAGGAGAACACTGACCTAATGTTGCGTTATGCACGGTACTAGTCGTTCCATGTTTGATTTAGGACAAAAAATCCCAGCTGACTAGTCTGGGAAGCTAAAGTGTATTCTGGATGAGAGCAATGTTTTCCTCAATCTATTTGCAAGTCTTAATGTCTATTTTAGCTCATGTCTGGAATTCCTCCTTTGGGCTGAGTTAGATGGTGTTTTGGCCAGAAAAAGAAAAAAAAAAGTTGAGATTAAACATAGACTTTAGAGAAGGTTGAGGAGAGGTTGCATTGAACGTATTTATATTTTACCGAATCGCTGTTTCTCTGTAACAGCAGAAAAACAGATCATTTTACTTTTAACAGCAACATGATATGTCTACCTTTCACATTTGCTTTAAAATAGCAGAGCACGTATGACTGCTCTGCCCTTTCCTTCAGTGAGTTTAGCTTTTTGACGCATGCTAAATGTCTGCAGCTGAATGTGTGAACTATCTCAGGTCTCTGCACCAGAAATAAGGCTTTTCTTATGTATCAACCAAGCTTATTCAGTTTTCTCTCAAATATCTGTGTGGTACATTAACTTCTAATTCATGCTATTTAAAAAAAACAAAAACAGTAAAAGACAATAGATTCTTTAATACAGACTGATGTCATAGACCACCTGTTTCATCTTTGAAGTTGCAGTAATAGCACTCTGATAACAAATGCTCCTCCACACTTACAGACGGAGCCACTTAACTTTTTTTTTTTTTTTTTAAATAAAAAGCCAACAATAAAATTTGACCACAGGAAGCTTTGGAAATAGAGGAAATCTCCTCAATCATCTGTTCAAACTCTGCAAGGGTGTTTCTTTTACCCGTATATTCCTTTTACCCAAAATATACGGCTCTGGTAGGGAGATAGTATTTTTTTTAATCACTTGTAACTTTAAGGATGAGGCTTGCAGTGCTAAACATTTTCCAAATGATCTTATTTCCATCTGTCTGTCTCAATCATTTCACGTTTAATGTCTACCACAGCTTACAAAATCTGTCAATTCTAGGATGTGCTGCAGGATTTATTCTTGTTCATTTTTTCTAAACACAGCATTACTCCTACACGCTTAATCAGTTAGAGACATGCTTTGCACCACAAGCCACAGCCAAGCAAGTTCAAGAAGGAATGCGGGGAGGGAGTTCCTTTATTGACAAAAAAAACCTCCCCAAACAAAACAAAGAAACCCTAGCAAATCTTTGCAAATACGTATTTGATTTGCTTTGACTTGAGTTGGTGCACCTCCTGGTTTGACTGTTTTGTCTGCCTACAGAGGAGTGAGATTGGCTATTGTGTGAACAGAGCAGTGAGTCACAGCAATAACCGGTAATTTCTGGCCATTTTCACACACAAACACTGGAAATTTTCAGGAAAAACAGTGTGGCCAAACTGGTCCAGACTTTTTCTGCGGTTGCAGTTTATATCCTTCACAGAGGGAGGTCCTCTGCTGGAGATGTGCTTTTACAGGTAGAAATGTGGGTGTTGGGTACAGGGGTCTTCTTTCAACACCATGCAGGTGCAGGCAGAAAATGATGTGGAACTAAATGTGTTTTCTTTCAAATATTTTGAGAATGGCTCTTTGACGGTTTACATCAGTATTGCAAAAATTTGTTCATAACCACCATTGCAAGGAGAATGTGGAAAGCAGGATGCAGTCAGCAGAAAGGAGAAGAAAGGAGCAACTTCCCACATGCAAACTCCCACAGAGGTAGTTAATACTCCAGGATATTTGCTGCTACGTTTGTGTGTTGTTTCACCTGCTAATGACCTGGAGATTTTACAAGGGGGACTGGGTGGAAAATCTCTGCAACTCTGGAGCGAATGATGCTGACAACTTAGTTCTCACATGCCACCCCTTCAAAACTACCCAAGACATATCAGGAGTCCATTGCATGTGTGAAAACAGCTTCTTATAGTTTCACAGTTTCACAGCTTCTAATATTTGTACTCTACAGCACAAATGCAAACACCCTTAATGTTTTAAAAACATGTAACATTAACAGATTCAAAGTTAAAAAGTTGAAATGCACCTCCTGGTTTGACTGTTTTGTGTTGGCTGTCATGACCTGTAAAACAGCCTAACCCCCCAATAAGGAGAAATGTATCACACTTGGATTAATTTGTCCCAATCTACTCTGTACCTTATAGCTTGCTGGAAATGCAAAATTGTCTGCCTCTTACAGAAATAGAAGCTAAAAATGAAAAGAAAAGTAATGTTATTTGGTCATTGGTCAACATTTGAACCCCCAAAATAAGATTATGAACTTGTAAAGCAGAATAACATAAGCAGTATTTCACTACAGTACCGAATATATCAACAGATGTGAAAATGTGTGGACAGAGGAGAGACAATGGAAAATCAGTTTTTTTTTTCACAGATCAAAGGTTACAGTAAAATCATATCCTCTTATAATAAGTCTTAAAGCATTAAAGGGGAAGTTCAGAATTTTTGACATAGGGCCTCATTTACAAGTGAGCCACAGTACTACTTATCACTGAAGACAGTTTCCACATATTTCATCCCGTTATTCTAATTCCAGGAGGTTGCTGATGCTAATGCTAGTGGAAGTCAAAAGGAATCTGCTAGCCTGTCATTAAAACCAATCTTATCCACTCCACAGAACATCCGAGGCAAATCAGCAAGCCTGTCTGTATAAATGTTGTGTTGAACTAGTAAACTCGTGTGTTAAAAAAGTAAAATTAGCCTTGTATGACAAATTTGACATTATATAATAAGGAACTAGTTTCTTACCAGCTTACTACCTTTACCAGTGTATTCTGGTTCATAAAGACATAGTGACAGTTAGTTTGATGAAAAAAGTTCTAAATCATCTTCAAAATCTGACATATCCCCATGCCTTTCCGACGTGGCCGTATTTTAGACTTTATATTTGTGTAATCAGATTCCTTCATGTATGTAGCAGCAGATGACATCACTGCTGCCAAATACAGGAAGTAAAACTTTATAAAGTTTCTCAGCAGCAACAATCAAAATGCAACGAAACGCAAGGTTAGTTTTATTTGTAACATTATTCTATTAACACGGCATTTACACAGATAGTCTGAAGTTAGAAATGATTTGCCTCGAATCTTCTGTGGAATGGATAAGATTGTTATTAATGACAGGCTAGCAGATTCCTATTGACTTGCACTAGCATTAGCATTGGCGACCCACTGGAACTAGAATAACGGAATGAAATATGATGAAACCGTCTTCAGTGATAAGTAGCATTCTGGCTCACTTGTAAATGAGGCCCTGTGTCAAAAATCCTGAACTTCCCCTTTAAGCTTAAGAAGGTGACTGCCCAGTCCAAATCTTTGTAAGAGTTTGGATCTGCTTTATGTCACATTACATTGCACATGCTTCTACATTCAGATTTTTCAATGGAACAAACTGTCTTAACAAAGGATTACAAGAGCTCATTCCTTTAATGGCTCTGATTAAACTGTACTGTAGGCACAGTTTGCAAAGGATAAAAGTAAAATCAGTTTGGCTTTGATAGTAAGGAAGCAAAATTTGTAAGGAAATACCAAATCAACTCATCAGGATAACATTTGAGTAGAGGTATTAGAGCCGAGTTACTCTTCTGCTCTAACACTTCATAAAACGTTTCCCAAGCAGCTACTGCGAATAAATTAGAAGCTGAAATTAGCTGCAAAATTTCATTTCAAGATAACATGGTACTAGAAGCAATGAACGTAGTAGTAAAACTTAATCTTTGACATGAGGCTATTGAATGAAATGAAACCATGTGTAGTTGTCACTCAAGTTACACCAAAATCTGACCTGGTTTGAACAACTCTATATAAGAATGTTAAACAAACAAAACAAACAAACAAACAAAGGAATTCTGACAAAGCAGCCAAGGTGACATAAGGAAATTAGTGATGCACCAATACCAAATTTTTTCAAAGGACAGTTACTTACATTTGCGTACTTGTCATACCAAACACAAAGATGCATACTAATAAATCCGACTACAGTTAACTGGTAAGGAGTATGTGGACCAGGATGCCAGATGTGACAACTGAGTGATTGTGTGATATATCATATAGGTCATCCTACGGCGATTCTTCTAAATATAAGACTTGAAAAATTTTAATAAATAAGTAGGATAAAGTAGTTTTTGGTGGATTATGTTCACAGCTGTGGCGAGGCACCTGTACAGTATGTCTTTCTGGACATCAGATAAAAATGATTAATTGATCTCTTTGCATTAACCTTTTAATTTTGACAGCCCTGATGTTTTTACAGGTTGTGTAATATCGGAACACTTTTTTTAATACTGAGTATGAGTACACGGACACACTATATATGGGTCCTACTGTATACTGGCATCAGAATCAGTGCATTTCTAAAGAAAATGAAACATGACATGCTTGTCTTGAAAACAAAATGGGCTCTATGCACAACTCCTTTACTTCCTGAATTTAAAGGATAATTTTCTTTTTTTTCAACCTGGATCTTATTTCTAGGAGTATATATGTGCATTTACTCACCGGTAAAGTTTCTGCATCACTTTGAGTCCTTCGGAAGATATTACGTTAAGTTGCCCTTTGGCGCACGTCCTGTAAAATGGGAGATACGGGGCAGCCACTATGTAAAACATTATCTGCAGCAAAACTCCTTAAATTTTCGCCAATACTTTAAGTAGAGTGAACAAACGAACGAGTGCTATTGTCCTGTGTGTCCAGATTTAGCTTTCCATTGGTTATCAGGGTGTTCTACACACTTTAAAAGGTCGCACATTCACAATCCGCGCTTCTGTAGTACAGCTGAGAAGAGAAGCTGTGAGCGCTTTGAGTTCCTGGATGGGAAAAAAAAGTGCAATATACATCTAATCCATTATTATTTATTATTAAGCTCGCTGCCCACACAACAACAACACAATTTGCGAAACTCTGAACTCATGGGGCAATAGTACTCATTCGTTCGTTCATTCTACTTAAAGCATTGGCAAAAACCAAGGAGTTTTGCTGCAGATAATGTTTTATATAGAGGCTGCCATGTCTCTGCCATTTTACTGGACATGCACTGAAGGGCGACTTAATGTAGTATCTTCTGAAGGACTGAAAATGATGTAGAAACTTTCCCGGTGAGTAAATGCTCATATAAACTCCTAGAAATGGTATAGGATGAAAAAAAGAAACTTATCCTTTAAGGTAGCTCCTTTGTTTCCTGTCTTTCATTATTGGACAAACTGATTAATCCAGGTGTGCCTGACCAGTTACTGAGGTCAGACACACCTGGATTAATCAGTTAATCCAGTAATAAAAGACAGGAAACAAAGGAGCTACCTCAAGTTCAGGCAGAAGCTGTGCATAGAGCCCAGATAACTTCTGTCAATGTCCCATTCCATACACAGATAATAGACAAGCTGATCTCTTGTGATGAACGCGGTCACAAAGATTAAAAAGGTATCGCTTATTGGGAAATACAAATGCTAGCTTGCCAGAACAAGACAATTGTGTACTGTGTGTTTGTAAATTGTACAGTCAATTGGCCCAACTTATCTTTGCCAACTTAATCACACTGTAAAGGCATCATGTCAGATGTAATGAATCCAACATCTGCTCCCTGATCAGAAACACGTTACCTGGTGGTATCCACAGTGAGCTGATTTGACTCCATGCCATGCTCTCAGATTCAAACAACTATGCTGATACAGATGGTGGTGTTCTCTTGTACATTTCTTGCAGCATGAGGGAAATCACTGTTTAACAGTGTACATGTGGGCTTACATTGGTACAAAGGACCTTTGTTCCCTGAATAAGTGTTTACATGTTGCTGTGGGTGCTGCATTGGATCAGCTCTGATACCATCATCATGCAATAATCAGAGTGATTGTGGTGGTTCAAGCGTATACACCATACTATGCCAGAGATTCTTATTACAACTGACACTATACAGACTGCTCTGTGGTACATTTATGCTATTACAGTTATCGTAATACATGCCAAAATTAAACCACAATGGTCAGACCACAGATGAAGGCATTTTATCTTCATCTTTTTACACTGAGACACTACAGAGCAAAAACCATCACCATCATCATAGCCTGTGGTGTCACCAACACACACAGACATGTAGACTGGCCAGTCTCCAAAGTGTGACACACACAACCAGACCACAGTCCAGATGTGGTTATTCTGCAGCTCTGAAGATGAAGCAGGTTCCAGTGAGCATTAGATCCAAGCCCAGGAACCCCAGGAAAACTGATGAGCTCTGTTAAAGGGCCAAACCAGGAAGCAGGATGAGTCATGATTGGCATTATAATCTTGAAGATTTCAGGGTGTTTTGCAAGCACTGAAGCAGAACATCCAAGTCTTGAAAAATCAAATCTTTTTTCAGCTTTAGAGGGACAATCAAAATCACAGCATTGGACTCGGCTGCAGTTGCAGTAAGTCAGGTTTAGAGTTTAGAGATTGATATGTAGCCTAGTGATTCTATGTAAATGATTAATTTTAAACTTCCAGTATTAGATTTAAAAAATAGAAACAAATCTTGAAAATATCTTTCAAGTATGACTAAAGCATTGACACAGTCTTTTAAATTATTAGTTGTTTGGAGGAATATCACCATAAATAATATTAATTTGCAATATGTACTTTGGAATAAATAACTTAGTAATCTCAGTCTTTTTTTAGTCAAGTACCTGAATCTTTATGATACAGTCTCCTATAAAAGACAATAAACACTAAGATATCTCTCTGCCTGTAACTCATATTAAAACAGAAGTAAAATGTAATATGTCTAGCAGAATAAAGCTGTGTGTGTTACAGTGATGTCTACATATTTGTCCAATGCTTAATATTAGCCTGAGAAATTCTCTGATAAGGCGGTCTTTGGGACTTTGGGACAGAGAAGTAGAGCACCAAAAGAGTGAGATAGAATGTTGGCAGCAGAATTAGTGAGGCAATATAAAATGCTGATGAAACAATTTTTCATCAAGTCAGCTGGTGTCCAGCAAGAGGCATGCTTTGGATAGCAAAACCATTAAGTGAGATGTCAACAACAAGCTGTCATGGTGGAAGGACATGGGAAAACTAATTAAGAGAGTCATGGACATTCCCATGCATGTCACAAACTTTTCCCAACTTTAAAAGCCAACTCAACAATCATCACTGACAGCACAACTGATACTTCCTGTTTCTACTGATCAAAGTTGCTCATATACAAAAGACTTCAAAATGCGGTTCTGTTGCACTTAGTTTAACCTTATTTCTCAGAACTCAATTAAGTACAGTGGCTCTAAATTTCCTACAGGCACACTAACACACTTCCTTAACATTGTTATAACTTCCTCCTGCCCCCCATAAAGAAACTTTTGGGACTGGCTCTGAAGCAAAAAGAAGGGAGTTCCCATGCGATAAGTACTCAGCACCATATTTCACATAGTGTGAAATTAATCAATAGCTTTTTGATAAATATTCTTGGAGGAAAGACTGATAAACTGACCGTATCAGCAGATAAGCTGGCAGGTTCTCACATCAAGTCCAAGTAGGACACACCCTCAAAGGAGATGCTTTACAAAATCTGGCTATTCATAGCAATCAAAAGTAACCACAACATCATCCACAGACTACATCTCATCCAAGTACTTTTTTTGTGTTAGCAATGTAAATGGAATTTAAAAGAGCTCCCAGCTGATTTTCAAGTTTATTCCAGGCACTTTTTTCTTCTCTGAGCAGCATTAAGTTGATACTAAAGACGATGGAGAAAAGAAAACTGTGCCAGCACAGCAGAAACACTACACCAGTCCTGTTGAAGTGCAGAATGACCACTGTTCCACAAATCCATTAAAAAAATCTGCTATTATGGTTCTCCGTGGACTAGTCTACATTCCAAAAACCTGAATTTACATTTAAAAAAAAACAAAAAAACATTCAAGCTGATGAGCACAGGAAGAGGTGTCCAAATACAGTGGGGCAAAACCCGTTGCACTCTCAAAGTCCACGGTGGAGTATACATGCAGAGCCAACTCCTCTTTTGGGTCCCAGGTAAAGCAGTATCTTGGCATTTTAAGAGCTTGTGTCCTCTTTGAGAAAAGTAAATGGCAGGTGATACTGATACTATGCAAACAAGCAGCCAAAATCCACAATATGCAGATCAATCCATTTTACTTGCTGAATAAGATTACAATCTGTAAGGCAGAAATCAGTTGTGAAGGGTTTGTGCAGGGACGGTGCAGTTTCAAATGTTCCCTCCAGAGGTTTCATTAAACTGTTTTTGAAAACCGTTGTGAGAACATGTCTTGCTGAGCTATTTGTGATGTTTATGGAGTTTTGTCTTATTTACACTGGCTGACAGATGATTTAAGCAACAGATGGTTATCTGTACTGTACATTGTTAATTCATTTACACTTCAATTAATCATATGCAATGCAATCACTGAGCAACGTCCTTTGCTTTAGACAAAATAATAAAACAAATTAATATTTCATGTCACCACCACACTCCAAACAAGGTTGGAAAGATGCAAAAGCGGAAAAGTTTAAAAGATGTAAGCAACACTGTAGTGATCATAGTAAGACTGTGGGATGAGGGTGTCGGGATCAGGTATAAAAGGAGCAGCGGACCAAAGTTTTAGTCATTCTAAGCAAGAATAGGATGTTGCTCACTGAATCATCATTGAGTTCCTTACAATATTCTTCAATGCAATATTCCACAAAGTTTGGGTATTTTAACATCTAGAGTACAGAATAATGGCCCTCAGGCACCACTGCATGAGAAAGTGTCATGCCGTCATATGATTGATATATCCATGGTCTCGGGAGTACCCTAAAAGGTGATTGCCACACAATACAGTCTGCTGCTGCTCGTTGAAAGGTAACCTGAAACTGTATCTCATGAGGTCAAAGCCATATATCATCTCTGTGCAGTGATGCTGCTGTGTTTTATTTGCAGAAGTTCATCTCAAATGATCAGACAGTGGGTACATTGAGCTGCACAAGTGGCCATAGTATATATAACTTACATTTGTGTAAAGGTGGATTTGATGCAGTAATGTATATTAAAATTTTGGATAGACAGACAGCAACCATTCAGTATTGTCTTTTACAAAGAGGCGAGTGATAACTTGAACAGGACAATGCCTGGGCTTTTGCTCTCAATAGTGTGGCTTCATTGGAATGAAGTATGTGTGCTTCAATGACCTGCCTGGAGTCTAGATCAGTCTGCTACTGAAAATGTCTAGTGCATCATGAAGAGGAGAATCTGACAACAGCCACGCCCTGCTATGCAGCTGAAGTCTTGTATTCATCATAAAAACACAACATCTAGTAGTGGAGAGTGGGGTAACATGACGCACTTCTTATTTATGTTGTCTTGGAGGTAAGGACACAGAAATAAAATAAGAACATATATTTTTATTTATGAAATTATCAGAATGCATCACAAAGTTTTCTAAAATAACGACCTCTAAAAAAAAGGAGCTCGTGTGGCTCAAAGTGACCCAGGTTTGGGGTAAGTTAAAACAAGTCAGTTGGTAAGGTGATCCATTTTGGGGTAAACTGACCATCTGAGTTTTAATACCATATAGCATATTTTGCTAATAGTTTTTACAGTTACATTCAAGACCATTTATAGCACTATAAACCATTTCATGTACTTGATATTGCTGCATATGTCAATTCTCCGAAGAAAAATAGTGTCACTTTTATCGGGGGGTTTGTTTTGGCATGCCAGATTCCCCTGATCCGCCTGGAGACCAAGTTGACATAATTTTTGACTGGCTACAACCTTATTTGGCTATAACCTTATTTAGAAAAACTAGGTCATTATTATATAATGTATAATTTTAATTTTAGACCTGAACAGGTTTGCTTTGACATAACAGTCATTCTACCTGATATGCAAAAAATTTACTTCCTAATAAAAATACCTGGCCTGCTAGATGGAGCAATTCTTTTAGTTCTGCTCACAACTTTTTGATGCACAAGACAGATTCACTCATGTTTGTGTAATGTAAGCTCGCAGCCAGACAGCTGTTGTTCCCTCAATCATTTAAAACTAACTTGGAGAATCAAATGACAACCATAAACTGGAAGGAACCAAAACATCAAAGAACTGCACACTGTGAAACTCAAACTAGACCACAAAGAGTTATTCAATTTGATTATATCTTAAATACCACTTATGCTTTAATGACTGTAATGAGAACAAATTTGTGGCATTTTGATTCTAAAGAAAGTTCTGAACTGACCTCACAAAGCCCATATTTCTCTGAGCAGTAATGTTTTCCCATATATCAACGTAACATTAAAAGATACATCAATCCAAGCAAAAATAACTTTGACTTAATGGAACTTAATGAGAGATAAAAGCGTAGGTCTACTGAATTATGGCAGGTAGAGTCCAGTATCAACACAATAAATGACAGCCATCATCCTTGTGTAAGCATTACCGAAATAAACAACAGATAAGTACTGTTTAAAGGAAGGAGGAAAAAATGTATCATATCTTTTCCTTCTATGGTATATGAGACAATAAATAAGGGAAAAAAAGAGCACCAGTTTCTTTTTAATGGAAAGATACAACTGATATCCAAAATATATTACGATATCACACTCATACAAGTACAATAGACGTAGCATGCAGGAGGGTGCCGACTGGTCCAAACCTCTGAGCCTTGGCCCCAAACTTTGAAAGCTGGCAAGATTGATTCTCCTGTGATCATGATCTTTGCACACTGCACTTAAATCTAACTGCCTCAGAAAGTAACATCAATGAAACTTAAAGATAATAGTCTCTTTGATGTTGCAAAGACCACAACTGTGGAAGTCAGTCTCTAAATTTGGCTGTGTCAGACTGCCGTATCTGTGCCTGGACGTCAGAATGTGTTTGTATAAAGAACAAAAGTGGATGTTGTCCCCCATTTTGCAGAACACATCAGGATCTCACTGAAATCAATCAGTCTAAAGTAAAGGGATGGTTAAAACAACTGCTAACTCATGTAACCTATACATTAAGACAAAGCAATGTTTTCCACATTCAGCAGAAGAAACAAAACATGGAGTATAGGAAGTCAGATAATATACCTGAACTATTTCAATAACAGCATTCTGCTGCTGGGTCAGACCTAAGAAAGCCATAAATAATACCAGCTTTTTAAAGTGGGGAAATTAATACAGAATGGTCACATCCTGAAAGAGCTTATGTGTGATGATCTGCCATAATCCTCAAAATACCACAAATATCTTTCCACCCCTCCAGTCTTGTGACGGTTCCAATTTGCACAGTTAACGATTGCAAAATCTGAAGCCCTGTTGTTAATCATGGTCCCCTTTCTGAAATGTCCCCATAACAGTACATCATTTATGTTTTCTGTACCACTCAGTACACTAAGTTTATAAAATCATCTAAGTGCAACCTCTGAGTTGTACTGCAAAGCTTACAAGGGATCTTTTGGTTTTCACTATAGCTCAACTAACTTTGCAATTAATTCAGTGATCTCAATGTTAATGACTTCCACAAGTTTACAGTGAAACATAAATATTATACTATATTATTTCATGATGCTTTTAAACTAATGTTGAATTTACATCCCCTGCAAGTAAATGAAAGTTTATACGATCAGTTAGAAGACAAATGTAAGCCAGGGATCACCAACTGAAACCTGGAGGACCATGACCTCCAGGTTTTAGATGTTTACCTGCTGCAACACACCTGACTCACATCAATGGGTCATTAACAGGCTTGTGCAGAACCATTTTATATGAATCAGGTCTGTTGCAACAGGGAAATATCTAAACATAGCCTATAGGCCAGTGGCCCCTGAGGTCCAGAGTTGGTGGCCCCTGCTGTAGGCTATGAAATGGAACAATAAAAGATTAACTATGTTCTTGCAGATTTCCTAAATTTAAGCAACTACAAGGTGCAAGATGCAAATGATCAGAGTGAAGGAATAAAACTTTTCTGTTTGTTGTGTCTTAAGTTCATGGGATCTTTTCAATTGCCTCCTCCTCAGCTCCTATCTGCACTTGAAAACATTAACCACTACAAACATCCACGTTCTTCTTTTTCACCAGTCTGCTGTTGGGGTTACAGACTGAAGATGTCATTTGGTTTTTATAATCATTTATCCTTATTCTACAAAAGCTTCCCCTGAGCTTCATGCACTCTGAAAAGCTATTGGTATAGATGTGGTCAGAAAAGGTAACATCAGGGAGAAAAAAGGCCTCTATATGTCCAGGGCTCTTTAAGGTTCGGGGAAGAACATCAAAGTAGTCCAGTTCACACATAGAAGAATTATACTGAGGGAGGTCAGTGCAGTAATGAAAGGGAGAACATATCTATCCATCAATACCTGATAGTCCAGTAGGTGCAGGTCATTCTTCAGGGATTAAAACAGCTCAGTTTGCTGTTCAGATGGATGCAGAATTATTACTTTCACTGTGACCTGCAGCCATGAAGTTAAATAACGTGTTTTGTTGTCATCATTTATTTTTTTCTACAGGAGCACAAATGATATGGTAGAGTTTGTAACTCTTGTTTACAGTAGGTATTAAAAAACAATTGGTTTAAAAAATTGGCTGTTCAAAGGCAGTTGTATGTATTGTGCAACAGTTATCTAAAAAAAAAAAAAAAACATTATAAATATCAATAATGCAAGACTATGACAATGTGGTTGTGACTGGAAAGACCTGACAGAACGTTCAGTTTAGTAAGCTGTAACAAACTACTCCACCCTCAACTTAATAAAGCAGCCTTAACTCTATTGGATCTGTCTGACTGCCCAAAGACACAGTGGAACTGGCAGTATTTCAACTCCTAATGCTAAGATCATCAAATACATGGAGCATTTCCAGTCCACCCCTGAAATGTTGAACCTTTATTTTTGCAGAGATGGCTAAGAGAGATGACCTTACCTGAATGTTGTTCATCATTAACCTGAACTCTAGTGGTGCAGTTGTAAAGTGAAGAACAGTTTGATCACATGAAAGGAACAGTGGACATCATGAAAGGCTCCCACATGAGTTTTTCTTGATGCAAAAGGGGATTCTCTAACATAGTTAAAGGTTGAATATGGAATACAGATAGAACAGCGACATCACGTGTGTCTAAGCTGTAGTTGCAACAGCAGAAAAACAACTCCAGCCACTTGGTTGCCAGGCTCGCTGCCAATACGACAAGTTACCAACAAGTATTGCAGAGGAGTTCTATAACTGACAGCTAACGTTAGCCATTTTAGCAAACGAGTTAGCTTACCAATCCATTCTGCACCCCTCCAAACACCTCGTGGAGGTATCTTTAAAGGAGTCATCACCCGGAAATCCCACTTTTTCATGTTAAAACGTGTACTGGAACGGGACCTCAGTTATAACGTGATAGAAACTCCGGAGAGTGAAAGTGACTTCGTCTTTGAGTGCGCGCTCTCTCTTCTCACCAGAATCGGCCACAAGCACGCACTCTCCACGGTACGTGAATTGAATTTCTTTCTCCGAATGACGTGAACAAGAGAGGCTGCTAGCTGCTAAGCTGGCTTCTTTAGCGCCACCTAAAAGCAGCTGATTACCTGCCATGGAGGAGTTATGACCAGCTGTTATGACCTGAACTAGAGAGGCTGTGAGCGAGCTGCTAAGCTAGCGTCTTTAGCACCACCTGAAGGCAGCTGATTACCTGCCACAGAGTAGACCATGGCAGGTAACTACGACGACGAGGAGGAGGAGGGAGATAGCCGTGCTGAGTTGCCTCGGCAGAAATTCAGCAGTTTTCGATGCTCTAACAGGAGGAACAGCACTACCAGGCACCAGTGGATTATACTTATCAGTGAGGATGTGCAGTCGGTAAGTGTTGCTGCTTGTGTAACTTATTATCTTTTGTGTAAGAGACCAGTAAACGGTGGTTGACGAGCGGACAAGCTGCTAATGTAGCTACAGAAGCTAACACTGTTTGGTTAACTTCACGTCACACGTCTGCTCCTTATATTCATCAGAGTCCAGCCCTTTTACTCCGCGGATCCTCTCCATCAACCGTGCCGTTACGTTTTTATAACGTTTTTCTCTGTTGGGACATCATTTCCTTCACTTGCTCTGTCCTGATAAAACTTTGTTTTGGCTTTGACGTTTGCCTCGTGAACGCGCTTACAGACAGGTCTAACTCTCGTGCGTATTCTCGCAACAAACAAAAGTTGGGGATAAAAAGAGGTCAAAATGAGCTCATTAAATTTCCGGCCCACCCAACTGTAATTAAAAATTCATTTGAAGATGATTTAAGAAGGATTGTGTATGTAAAACACTAGGTTATGACACCTTTAAAAAAAAAAAAAAAAAAAACTATAGCTTTTAATAAAAATGTTCCATATTCACCCTTTAAGTGAGACTAGGGGTCTTACTCACTAACTTTGTGCTGTATATTTCCTCTTTGCAATTTTGTCCAAAAGAGCAGTCATCAAATGGTAGAAAAGTAGCTAAAGGACAAGAGGATTCCATTTCCAAGACTAATTATGTCTCGCTTTTGTTAATGGCTCAGAAACAGTTTGTCAAGCTCCATTAAAATGTCAGAATCTCTTTTACTACCACATTGGAGAGTTTTCTGCCTTTTCTGAAGAACTAATCTTTTATCCTTTTACATTGCTTGATTGCTTGAGTCGAGTTTTTGTGGTCTGAGTGATTTACCTGTAGATAACCTCATACCTCATAAATATTTAAAGTCCATCATTTATGTTGTTCTACTTATCTTAAAGGTCACTTTGAATGATTTATGATAATGATGATGTAGAAACACAAATGTTGTGAAACCAGCGCACATTTTGTTATAGCTCAAATAATGTTGTAGATTTAGGAAGGTATAAATAAGTCATGCAGAGTTTTGCAACTGAATTTATTTGTTTTTCTTGTAATATGTAATAAGGTAAATGTCACCTGCCGAAGTCGTCCCGGTGGACAATCCCTGCACCTTTTTGCATCTTATAACTTAGATTTGCCCATCTTTTTCTCATATATACTGTTCACACTATGCACAAAAAGTTAGGGAAATTCAACTTTCGGTTACAATTTAAGGAAAATGTAAAAAGTTAGTACCTCACTGATATTATATCATGAATGTTGGACATTTGACTGAAATTATGATGTGGTAATTTGTCAATCTAAAAAAATTTGTTGAAAAAAAATTAACAACAATCGTGGGTATACCATAACAAAAAAATTGACAATGTCCCAATAACTTGTCATGTGTTCAGTGTTGTCTTGGTCTGATGACCTTTAAATGTGAACGGGCTGTTGAAGAGAACTGTTTTTTTTTTCTGTAATCATCTTTTTTGTAAAATGCATTATGTGCAATACATATTAAAACACTGAACACTGTACATGTACATTCAAAAGTTTAGAGAAAGTTTAATTAAGTTGACCTGGAAAGGCTATAGATTCATTCTGGCATCATACAAAAAACAAATGTCCTTTCCTTTGTGCGAGTATAGTGTATACATATACATACAGTATATATGCATACACACACATATATATATATATATATATGTCAAAAAAAGTTCATTTTATTTCCCATTAATCCTCACTCTCATTACACTTGCCAGAAAAAACTGAAATGTAGAAATATTTGCAAATTTATTAAATGAGAAAAACTGAAAAATTACATGGTCAAAAGTATTCAGACCCTTTGCAGTGACACTCATATTTAACTCACAGGCTGTCCATTTCTTCTGATCCTCCTTGAGATGTTTCTACTCCTTCATTGGAGTCCAGCTGTGTTCAATTAAACTGAATGGACTTGATTAGGAAAGGGACACACCTGTCTATATAAGACCTTACAGCTCACAGTGCACGTCAGAGCAAATGAGAATCATGAGGTCAAAGGAACTGTTCAAGGAACTCAGAGACAGAGTTGTGGTGAGGCACAGATCTGGACAAGGTTGCAAAAGAATTTCTGCAGCACTAAAGGTTCCTAAGAGCACCGTGGCCTCCATAGATGGGTTTCCTGTTTACAAACATTGGCAGTTGCGCGCGCAACCAGGGGGCAAAAAGCCTGTGTTTTGTATTGGAGTCTATGGCCAAACACGCACTCATATCATTCATAAAAATGTAAAGTAACCCGACGAAACAAACAGAGATCGTTGTGTTTTAAATTATATTGAATAAATCTGTATTTTGATGACGAATAACAAAATACTGACACTGCGTTGCTGTGTTATATTTCTATCACGATTACACTAACTTGGTAGGGGAGTCATCACCCGGAAACAGCATTTTTCTTGTTAAAACATGGATATTATTCGTGTTGGACCTCATTTGAAATTTGCCTGAAAAACCTGAGTTAGAAAGCGGCTTAAACTTTCGTTTAGACTCTTTGTTAAAACCAAAAGAGGCCACAACAATCTGCAGCCTGCAGCAGGTTCAGCTCAGCTGCGGTGTCGTCCTCACCTCCTCCATACAGGAGCAACTTTCACTAGTTTGGGATTAAACCAGGCAAAGACGACATCACCACGTTTGGAAAGGAGCTGATTCCAGCTGTTAGGGACTAACACGCATTGCTGTCGGTAAGTTTCGCTGCTTGTGTAACGTTCTGCTTTATTGTGTATGAGATCGTGGTGAACAGTAGACAGACTAGCTAACTGCTAGCAAGCTAACAGTATAAAACTCAAACACCATCTGATTTACGACCCCTGTACTTCGTATTAAATCTCCGGGATGCGTTGTTATGCCACGTGAACGTTCGTAAACGGCTCCCCCATCACTTTCTTCTTCTTTTTTAAGTTCGTGCCTAAGCTGCAGAGGATGGCTGTCACACACAGTGTTTACAGTTTATGTCATGCAGCCGATCGCGGCGGTGATGCTGCTATTACAGTCTTCCGACTAGAATACGGGAATAATTTCTGCCTCCACCGTGGTTTAATCCTACATGTGACCATGGTGAAAGACTAAATAAATCATAGTCTGAACCTGAATAAGTTATCTGGGAGGGTTTTCTGAACTGAACTCTTACTGTCCTATTATCACCATTTTCAACTGTTCACGTGCATTAATGTTTTGATTTTTGCAACCGAACAAATACCAGGATTCAAACATTATATTTCCCCGACACTTTCACGTCATATCTTGACCTAATCTGCATTAAAAGTCGAGTTTTGTATGTAAAACACACGTCTTCTCATCGTTCAGTAATGCTTTTCCTCTGTTTTCTTGCCCCCTGGTTGCGTGCGCATCCTATCTGTGACGTTGCTCAGAAACCCATCTATAGTCCTTAAATGGAAGTTGTTTGGGACGACAAGAACTCTTCCTAGGCCAGGCCATCCAGCCAAACTGAGCAATTGTGGGAGAAGAGCCTTGGTGAGAGAGGTAAAGAAGGACCTAAAGATCACTGAGCTGAGCTCCAGAGATTCAGTAGGGAGATGGGAGAAAGTTTCACAAAGGCAACTATCACTGCAGTCCTCCACCAGTCGGGGCTTTATAGCAGAGTTGCCAGATGGAAGCCTCTCCGCAGCGCAAGACATATAAAAGCCCACATACAGATTGCCAAAAAAACAAACAAAAAAAAAAAAACACATGAAGGACTCCCAGACTGAGAAATGAGATTCTCTGATCTGATGAGACCAAGATTGAACTTTTTGGCGTTAATTCTAAGAGACGTGTGTGGAGAAAACCAGGCACTGCTCATCACCTGCCCAATACGATCCCAACAGTGAAACATGGTGGTGGTAGCAGCATGCTATAGGCGTGTTTTTTTAGCTGCAGGGACAGGACGACTGGTTGCAATTGAAGGGAAGATGAATGCAGCCAAGTACAGAGAGAACCTGGAAGAAAACCTCTTCCAGAGTGCTCAGGACCTCAGACTGGACCGAAGGTTCACCTTCCAACCAAACAATGACCCTCAGCACATAGCTAAAATAACAAAGGAGTGGCTTCAGAACAACTATGTGACCATTCTTGCCTGGTCCAGCCAGAACTTTGACTTAAACCCAATTTAGCATCTCTGGAGAGATCTGAAAATGGCTGTCCACCAACATTCACCATCCACCCTGACAGAACTGGAGAGGGTCTGCAAGGAAGAATGGCAGAAGATCCCCAAATCCAGGTGGGAAAAAACTTGTTGCATTATTCCCAAGAAGACTCATGGCTGTAGTCGCTCAAAAGGCTACTCAGTACTGAGGAAAGGGTCTGAATACTTATGACCATGTGATATTTCAGTTTTTCTTTTTTTAATAAATTTGCAAAAATTTCTACATTTCTGTTTTTTTTTCTGTCAAGATGGGATGCTGAGTGTACATTAATGAGAAATAAAATGAACGTTTTTTTTATTTTGGCAAATGGCTGCAATGAAACAAAGTGTGAAAAGTTTAAAGGGGTCTGAATACTTTCCGTACCCACTGTATGTGGCAAGGTACGCAACAAGGGCCCAGGCGGGTTCAATCCCATAGACTGCCGGGTGAGAGTCAGGCGTGCTTACCAGTCAGCCAAAGGGATATCCCTCTGCTGCGTATCTCGTAACATTCTGGCATTGTCTGCAGGATCCATGTGATGCTGGTAAACAGTCCGTGGATTTGAAATTGGTGGCAGCCTGCGCGGAGCTTGAGGGCGTGCTTGTGGAAAGAGGGGGATATATATATATATATATATATATATATATATATATATATATATACATATACTGTATGTATTTCATACAAATCTGAATTTTACAAATTATACAAAAAAAAATACAAAAAATCTGAAAAGATGAAGTTGATGACAAAATTAAATGAATAAAATTAAAACTATGGAATCTGTACACAGATCTGTCTATATAGAATCCTGTCACATTTTATACATTGACTATTAATTTATGTATTGAGCCATTTATCTATTTGTGATATACTTAGTTTCAGACATAAATACTGAACTAACAGTGGAAAAAGTTATTCTGGACCCCAGAGTTTGAACATTGGCTCTGTACACTTTGTGTGGCAGTGGGAGAAAAGTGAACATTTCCTCATGAAACAGATGCCCCATTCAACAGCTGAGGCCTTTTTCCTGACAATCCCTTTGGCACATTGTTGCAGTGGGCCAACATTGTTAGAGCTATAAGCTGCCCTCTTCACTTCTGGATGTGGTTTTTGGCACGAGCATATGCATGCTTAATGGGGCAAAACCACTGCGTAATGTTGGTGACATGTCGACTGAACATGTTCAGGAAGGGTTTGGCATTATTGTTCCTCACTCAAGTTAATTAAATAAGCAAGTCAGAATACGGGCACAAGAGAAACAAAAACATAAACCCCCATTCTCTTTTCCTCCAGTTCTTCTGAAGCGCCTGTTGTTCTCTTGTTTTCCAGCAGCTGTGCTCGCCTGGGAGAGGATGACGAAAGGAAAATGTGAACTAAGATGTGCCCAGGATGTGCCAGTTTTTTTCTATTAGGTTTTTTTTTTTCTTTTTAAAGAAACTGATGCCTGCTGTCACACCATACCTCTAAAAAGGTTATTGTTTTGAAAGGCAACAATGACTGAAGCATCAGATTTTTTTTTTTCCCAATTCAAGTCTAATGTCAGACATTTACAATTGCACTTTCTAGTGTTGTTGGCAACTTAAAAGTGCTTTTTCAAGTCACATTCACCAATTCACATACAAACACTGGTTTCCTATGTTGTAGTATCTAAGACTTATTCATCAATAAAAGCAAGTAAGCAAGAAATATTTGGTCCCAACCAAATGTATGACTAAGCCACATCAGGACTAAAGGGATTCTAGATGTGGCTGCCACATGTTTGTTTTCAAAGTTAAACCATCTTTGGATATTGTATTGCTCTCTGATTCCTTAATAGAGAAGAGATATTTTTGCAGACAGCCAGATGAGGCACAAGATGTGTCATCAAACAAGACTACTGCTAAATATAGTTTAGTAACATCACGCAAACTTAAGTAATTTCCTAATCATATCCAGAAATGCAGATGTACTGTTAGGACTTCAATGAATATCTGATTATTCGTGTCATCACTGTCTGCAGCTGGACATTATTTTGGTCAGTGGTTGTGAAAACTGCTTGCTATGCTGCTTGACATTAACCTAAGTCAATCAAGAGCAAGCCAAGACCGCATATAGATTATAATACCATCAGCTTTTAATTTTTTAAATCAGCTATCAGAACTTGTAGAGAAGCTTAAGCTCAGTATAGTGCTTCTGCAACCGTTGCTGTCCTGTTCCTCCTATCTTATCGAAGTAGAACCGGGTGGCCTGGAGTGCTTCTGGCTCTCAGCTTGTATCTGGCTATTTTCCCAGGTTGTGAGTGTGCAAAAAGTTAGTGTTAGGACGGCACAGCCACCACCTACCCAGTGTAAAATTATTATGTCTTCAATAATGTCTAAACACAATTGCACGACCTTTGCCATTTTGCGATGGAAATGTGCTGCTACCACTTCAATGTAAAAAGGGCCACTTTAGGGCCAGTGTTTGGTTTGTCTTTTCTTGGTGACGGTAACTAAGCATAAAACCTAATAAAAACACAAAACTTAGGAATATAATAAGTTTTTGCACACAGATCTCCCATTATTCTGTCTTCTTTAAAACAGTCGTTGCTGATGGTTTAATTTGTCTTCATGATAAATTATTGCTCAGTGTTAGTTCCAGTCCTCAGAACCCACCGCCCTGCATGTTTTAGAGGTAACCCTACTTTCACACACCTAAATCAAATGAACTGCACATTATCAGGTTTGCAAAGAATTTGATGAGAAAACTCATTAATCTAAATCCAGTGTGTTGGAGTAGGAACACATCTGAGAGATGCAGGGCAGTGGGTCCTGAGAACCGAAACTGCGAGACACTGGCTTAAAGGCCCACAACGGAAATTTTGTGGGCCCGGTATTGACGGCTAAACTAGCATCCATCTTACATCATACCTGTACTGCGAGCTCACTCCAGCCAGTAAAAGACAGTCTTGTCTCTTGTTCTGTCCCTTCCTCTCTTTGTTTCCTTGCGTTTTCACTGAATCCTCCATGATGCGCATTCAAAATACCTGCTGTGTTCATACCTGGTTCATATCGTTTGCTCATTATTATTTCAGAAATAAATTTGAATATTTTTAATATGGAAAACATTTTTCCACTGACAGAAAATAAAGTACAACATTATATACTATACTATACCATACTATATGTAAAGCAACACAAAGATAAACCAAGTATATGAACAAAAGAATGAAGGATTGTTTTTTTTCTAACCAATTTGGTGGAGAACAGGAGAGCAGCTGCTCCTTGTCTGCGCAGCGAGAGGGAAACATGTTTTCTGCTGCATGGAGTTATGTTTTCTGCCTAATTGTGGTGTACAGTGCGGAGCCCAGGCCCCCCCGACACGGGCAGACCTCACCCCGATGCCCCTGTCCCACATACCTGACACCAGGGCACTACCACCGCTACCACACCACCACACACTCACGCACACACTCCTCCTTCCACCCCACACACATACACTCCCACCTCCCTATACCCTCAATACCCACATACACTCCCCCCACACACATGCAGCGCCCCACCTTTCCCTCCAACCTGACACACTCATGCCCTTCTTCCTTATTATTATTTTTACTGATGTGTGCATGTGTGCGTGTGTGCATGTGTGCATGTGTGCGTGTGCATGCATGTGTGTGGATAAAACTTAACCTAAAACCACAATAGCAGGAAGTGAGTGGAAAACAGTGTATAGGTCAGCAGAAGGGACAAATTCTGTCCAGAACACACACATTCACTCACACAGTAAACACTCAAAAATATCTGCTGACACATTTGCATATTGTCTCACTGATGATTCAGAGATTTTACTGACTAAATTGTGCACAGGAAGACCGGCGCAAATATTGTAGATATTTGCATCCATGCATGCCACTGCTCCAGAATATTTCTAGATATTTAAGACTCCAGTGCATCTCTGTGTGACTTGTGTTTCCTATTGTGGCATCTGCACGTTGCCTCTGCATGTAATAAGGCGTTTACCGTTGTAAATAATGTGTATTCCTGGGCAACAGTTCTCTGGGAACCTTGTGTGATCCTCATATTTGTTGAACAGTGCCACATTTTTAAATAACAACACAAGGATTAATATCTACCAGGGGGTCAGTAAATCATTTAATAGCTGGTCTCACAGTCACTGGCTGAACACAGCTGACTCATTTGCTGGCAAATCCCTCAGAGCAAATCCTCCCAAACAGCCATATAATAGATGAAACAAAACCTCTCGTAGGATGTGAACTAAACATTGAAGAAAATTCACAGGAGCTCTCTGTATTAATGCATCTGGTAAACTGTTTTGGAAAACAATGACTTTTGACTACAAAATCGACTATTTCATTTTTTTCCAAAAGGAAAAAAAAATTACTCGGAATGATGATGACAGTTGCAGGGATTCTCCTCAGTGATACCAATATGTCTGAATCTTTGTCTGAACATCGATGGAATTTATTTGAGCAAATAAATTAAAGGTGTCATAACCTAGTGTTTTACATACACAATCCTTCTTAAATTATCTTCAAATAAATTTTTAATTATAGTTGGGTGAGAGGAAAATTATATGAACTCATTTTGACCTCTTTGTATCCCCAACTTTTGTTTGTCGCGAGAATACACACGAGAATTAGACCTGTCTGTAAGCACGTTCACGAGGCAAGCGTCAAAGCCAAAACAAAGTTTTATCACGACAGACCAAGTGAAGGAAATGATGTCCCAACAGAGAAAAATGTGATAAAAACGTATCGGTACGGTTGATAGAGAGAATCCGTGGAGTAAAAGGGCTGGACTCTGCACGTCTGACGTGAAGTTATTCAAACAGCAACAACTGTGTTAGCTTTTGTAGCTACATTAGCAGCTTGTTGTCTACCATCGTTTACTGGCATCTTACACAAAAGATAATAAGTTACACAAGCAGCAACACTTACCAACTGCACATTCTCACTGGACGTCATTAATATAATCCACTGGTCCCTGGTCGAGTGCTGTCCCTCCTGTTACAGCACTGAAAACACTGCTGAATTTCTGCCGAAGCAGTTCAGCACGGCAGATTTTTTTTTCCTCCTCCTCCTCCTCCTCGTCCTCCTCCTCCTCCTCTCTGACAAAGCTGGTCGTTAAACGCTACTCTACGGCAGGTAATCAGCTGATTTCAGGTGATGCTAAAGTGGCAAGCTTAGCAGCTAGCAGCCTCTGTGGATCACGTCATTCCCAGAGAGAAAACTAAATTGTGTACTGTGGAGAGCGCGCTCTTGTGGCCAATTCTGGTGTGAAGAGAGCCCGCACTCAAAGATGAAGCCACTTTTACTCTCTGGAGTTTCTGGCACGTTTTAACTGAGGTCCTATTCCAATACATGTTTTAACATTAAAAAGTGGGATTTCCGGGTGATGACTCCTTTAAACTTTTCAAGCCATGAGTGGACTTTGCTGTTTCAGAATCTCATGATAAAAATGGCTTATAACAGGCAAAACTCAAACAAAAGTAAAACAAGTTAAAAGTTGGTGAAACTTTAAAAATCTGTGTGATACATCAATGCAACCTATAATATCTAACTTCCTCAAGTGCACTTTGTACTATCAAGAAGATCTACTTCAGTCTGAATTATCCCATGACATTTTTCCATCAGTGATCTGACTTGTCTACAGAATCTTTAGCAAACTGCAGACAGGCAGTTGATCTTTTCGCAACGCAAAATATTTCCCACTGCAGCCATATCATGAACAACATTGCTGTTCCACATTTTACTGGTAGAATCTCGAAAAAAAAGTGAGAGTTCTGTAGCTGGATATGTGTTACTATAGGTCCTTTTGCAATCTTACAGAGTATTACACACTTTGCTCGTAAAATGACCTTTGTTAGTCAGTCAATACAAAAGGTAACAATGGCTTTCCTTCTCTTACACGCAACCCAACAGTAGATTGGAGGAGCTCAAATTCCCTCACTTTTCCTGTCTGATGAGCATTAACAGCTCTTTTTCTGAGGTCTCCAAAACCTCATTTGTACATGTGATGGCATACTAATATAAGCATATGTGGACCAGACTGATGAAGAGAACCACACACTTCTTCACATCTAATTGTCCTCGCTCTGGCTAAAAAAGTCGACTGACTTCCCCATCAAATGAACTGCTGATACTGAAGTTTCAGCAAAAAATATTTTTACGGCCCCTAAGATCACCACCGAAACATTCACACACTGGAGGCAAGGAGGGTTTAGTGTCTTGCCCAAGGACACAACGACAGATGGCTGGGGGATTCAAACCACCAATCCTTCGATCATTGGCCGACCTGCTCTACCACCTGAGCCACAGCTGCCCCTCAAATCAAACACCTATTGCACAAAAAAACAAACAAGCACATAAGCAGTTCAGCAAAATTTCAAGGCTTTTAGGAAATTGGTTCAGAGTGAACTCTGATCTGGGTCTGTGTTGTTATGGCCCACTTTGTCAGGTTTGTTGACTTAATTCTTTTGGCATGTTCTGCTGCTCCTGCCCCGCTTTCTCCCATTCCCTTGATGTTATCTCTGCAACATCTCAACTGGTTTTTGTCTGTCATAATCAGCACTTAGCCTCTACAACTTGATCTATCAAGGCTGCCGCCTCGACAGGCAGTGGAAGCTGGAAGGCCAGTTGGCTGACAGATGACCCTTTAAAATGTGTTCATCCATATAGCTGAAATGTAGAGTAACAGTTCTTGGATGCTGCACCAGATTATATTATAAACCCTTAAAGTTGTAAGAATTGCTTGTCATTCTTTGCAATGCAGACTTTGCTTTTTGCTTCCTACTTAAAATAACATAGTGAGGTATGTTAAGGCTGTTCAGTTAAAAAAATGTGTTGGTTCTGTTGCCAGCCCATTTATTCTTTGATACTGTTAATCGCTATCTTTTGACTGGTTGTGGGTAGTTCACTGGGGTAATTATGCAGATTTATTCCTGTACTTCTATTGATAATTCACTGCTGTAAGTCTATTTTATTGTTGCAAAAAAACAAAGTCACGTGACCCATCAGCCAATCTAGTGCGAGGTTAGGGTGAAATGTGCTGTGGTGCAGTGACCAGGCTGAGGCCGAAACCTTGTGGGACATGTAAGTGTCTTCTTTTAGTCCATGAATACAGTATAACTTCATCCAAATCATATATTTAACATTATATGTGTGTTATTCACAGGGGACTTTCTTTTTGTTTTGACTTGTTCCTGTGACATTCCCTGCCATTGTGGCCTCATTCATCTTTCATAAAGCAAAGCTTAACTTAACATGACCTCAGAGATGTGAAATCAACTGTTAAATCAAATCAAAGCTAAATAACATCCCCTGTCAAAATAGATGCTGAATAAAAACCAGATAGAATGAGACGATATGTTTGATTGATTGATTCTTTCTTTATTTGGAAAAAACATAAATAACCCGTAAATAAATCGTTCAGCAAATTGATAGATAATAACAAATTAAATGAAAAGAATAACAGTTACTATAAAGTCCAAAAGGTCCAAAAAGGAGCAGGATGAAGTAAAACTTATTTAGTCCTGCCCCTTTTTATCATCATATCTGTCGCTAAAGTTGACCCTTTATCTTTCATTCTCTTAACCCTCCTGTTGTCCTCATTTTCTGTATACACCCTATGTCCTCCGGGTCAAAATGACCCGTCGTCATTAAACCCCCAATATAAGCAGTTTAATTTAATTTTAAACACAAAATATTATATTGCTTGAAGAAACAACTTAACATTCACCACAAATTGTGTGAATACTTGTGTTTTTCCTCGTCATCTGGCAGAAAACTGTATTTTATTGAAGACACCACTACCATTGTCAGTTGTATTATTGTTTCCTGTATAGGTGGTAATAATATTTGTATAGTATTTCTATAACAGAAATGTGCAAAAAGGAGTTTTTAATGCATTTTTCATTCATCCCAATGAGTCAGTTTTTTGTTTGTTTTTTTTTTTTTTGCCAGTGAACAATGTAAGAATATGTATAGTACAGTACAAAAATGTGAACATGTGAACCAAACAACAAACATTTCATTCAACAGCACATGTAGGGCAATATACAAGTGCACAGCCTTTGCAGATAAATTTCTTACACCTGTAGCACACAGTATGTGTTTTACAGTCCTTCTTTGTTGGGCAAAACTGACACCTCTTCTAGGGCTGGGCGATATGGACCAAAAGTCATATCTCGATATATTTAGGCTGAATATCGATATACGATATATATCTCAATATTTTTATCGCAAGGTGAGATCAAATATTTTGTTACAGTCAGAGCCAAATATGACATTACAAGTAGTTTAATTTAACCAGACCGGATGAAATAATGCTCAGCTGTTCAAAGAATGATCAAATGTAAACAGAAATACTGTATAATACTGTATGTAATAATACTCGCAGATGCAAGTAAGGAACATTACACAGAATTAAATGTAACAAACCCTAGTAAGGTCAGCATTTATATACAAAGACAAAAACACACATTGAACTCCATATCTCGATATGGGCGATATGGTCCAATTCCATATCTCATTTGAATATATATTGATATATTTTTCATATCGATATATCGCCCAGCCCTAACCTCTTCGTCTTGCTTGCCCCAGCGTGGGCAGCGGCTGTGACAGCTGGCTCCTCAGGTCGATCAGGAGATGTGGCACTCTGAATAGCTTTCACAACTGCTGCAAAGGCTTCTGTGCGGGGGACATGCTTCCTTCTTTCAATGAGCAGGGTTACAAGCACCTTTCCGAGCTGCTCCAGGAACACCCTCCTCTTGTTCGCTTACTAGACATGATCTCTCTCCAAATTACAAATGCATTGTAGGAGGAAACATCAATGATGTTGTGGAAGATGACCGGGGCCAGCGGGCCATCATCCTTCTGCAGCTGTAGGTTCCAATCACCTTATCCAGGTTGTCCACACCTCCTTTGTTGCAGATATAGTCAAGGATGATGGTTGGCTTCTTGTCCTCACTGATTGATCTGAGACTAAACTAAAACATTCTCGCATTCTGTGGCGTGAAACTAACTCTGTGACTTTGATTTCAACTGAATTTGACTGATGGGTCATTTTGACCCGAAGGACATCTTTGTACCTTTTTTTGTACAGCTTACATGAAAGTGTGAATAAAGGCAACAGTTCACATTTTCTAATGTTTGGGTCAATCTAGAAAAAGTCATGAAATTTCAAGTTGAAAAAATATTGTTTAGGGGATGTTTTGTAAGTTTTCAACACAGTGACGGGTCATTTTGACCCGAGGACAACAGGAGGGTTAATTGCCAGTTTACAAGACTGGGTAAAATTTGAGAAAATAAATATACAGAAAATACAGAAAATTTGCACTCCCAACATGTGCATGTAAACATAGCCAATTTACCAATAAACATTCATTCATAATCATGCACCTGTACTCAACCATCTTACACTGTCATATTTATTGTAAGTCTGTATACAATTTTAATTATGTCTGTTTATGTTCTCTATTTTTATACTTGTTGAATACTAGTTCTTTAAATGCTCTTTTAAACTGAGAAATGTTTGGACATTGTTTGAGCTCTTCATGAAGGTTATTTTTACACCATATATTGTAAGACACATGCTTTTCCCAGTTGTTCTCACACTAAAAATCTTCAGGTTTAATTTTCCCCTGAGGGTAGTAATTTATTTCTAGCTATATACATTAATTTTGTTGTCTGTAATTCCAGTAAATCACAAAATTTTAGCGTACTTAACTTGTAAAATAATAAATTTGTGTGCTCCCTGGAACTTTGGAGACCTTCCTTATTGCTTTTTTCTGTTGTATGACTCGTGATTGTAAAGAACTCTTGTGTTTCCCCACAGCTCAACGCAATAACTCAAATATGGCAGAATCAATATACAGTACAGAAGTGATTTTTGATCCAAAAAATGCTTAGATTTAGTCAATACAAACTTAATATGTGACTTCCAGCACATTTTGTGATTGACACACCAAGAAATTTATAATCACAAACCCTTTCAATTATTACATCATCTATTTTCACATGGATCTCAATGTCTGTATTACAATACCAAATAACATAATATTTCTCTTATTTAAATTGATTAAAGGTACTAGAGGCAGGAATTTAAAAAAAAACAAACATGCATGTCCATTTTTTTTAATGCTAATGGGTGATGAAGTGCTAAATACCCCAAAAAACAAGCCCACCCACGTTTCTCTTCATTGCCTTGAACAGGCTGTGTGCTGCAAAATGCATTGCAATTCGGTGGCTGTATTTCCCTCACTGCCCTGCGGATGTCAGGAGACGGTCACGTTAAATTCAAACACTGTAAGCAATAGTTATCGATTCTTCTGCAGTCAGCAAACTATCCAGATCAACTGAAAGACCACTAAAAAGTGTAACTACGAAGAAAAAGCATTGTAAACAACATTATAGCTTCAGTTTGTGCACGCTCCTGTGACGGATTGGCTCGTTGCTGCAGTTACCTGAAGTGCCAGTTGCGGCAGTTGCGAGTTTCATTTCTTAATCTTGCCTTTAGTCCCTTTAATAATTTATTTCTATCAAACCATCTTTCTACTTTCTGGAGGTCCTGTGGGATTTTTCCTAAAACCTGCTGCATGTCATCTCCAGTACAAAGAATGTTTGTGCCATCAGCAAACAGGGTAAATTTCAGTGTGTCGCAGGCTTTCCAAATATCTATAGTATGAAGAGTTTTGGTCCCAACACTGACCCCTGGGGGACTCCACAAACAATATACAAACAATCTGACTTGGGCTCACCAATCATGACATACTGTTGCCTTATAACTCTGCATCCATTTGAGTAAATGGATGTGTCATTTGAGTAATTAATGTATCAAAATATTATGATCAATAGTGTCAAATGCTTTTTCAGATCAATAAATACTCCTGCTGCAAATAATTTCCATAACACTATACAATTACTTATTTCCTCTATTAAATGCATTACTGCAAGAGATGTTGATCTGTTTTTTCTAAATCCATACTGACAATCTGATAAAATATTATTTTTATCAATAAACATTTCCAACCTTTATATAAATAACTTTTCCAGGTTTTTAGAAAACTGCAAAAGCAATGACACTGGCCTATAATTTGTGAATTGGTGTTTGTCACCTGTTTTGAACGACGGTATAACTCTCGCAATTTTCATTTTATCTGGAAATGTGCCCGTTTGAAAAAGATAGATTGCAGATATGTGTTAATGGTTTAGATATTACTTCAATAACCTTTTTGAGTATTGCCATATCAATTTCATTCCAGTCTGTTAATGTCTTACTTTTGCATTTACTCACAATATTTATTATCTCATTTTCCTCAACTGGACATATAAACATTGAACAGGGATTTTTTGTCATGATTTCTTCACCACTATCTTCAGGCACACCGCATTCACTTATTTCCCTTGCTAGCTTTGGTCCCACAAAAAACTGATTAAAACTATTAGCTTTGTAATTTATGCTTGTAATTTTATTGTCATTGTCAATAAGATAATCAGAAAATGATATCTCCTTAGATTCATCGTTAATAATACCATTCAAAATGATTCAAGTCTCTTTTATATTGTTTCTATTTTCTTCTAATATTTTAGAATAATATTCTTTCTTGCATGTTCTCAAAATGGTAGTTTATTCATATTTTACTTCTGTGTCAATCGTTCCACATTTAATACATTTCTATATAAACAGTTTTTCTGCTCGATGGCTTTTTGTAATCCTTTTGTTATCCATGGGCAATGGTTATACTTGCTTATTGTTATATATGTTGGTTTGTTGGTTATATGTTTATTGTTTAATTGGACAATGTTTATCATATAATAATTTAAATATTCTTAAGAATTTATCATAAGCTCTATCCACATTTACCTCTTCCTATATATAATAGCCCAGTGACAGCTTAGCAACTCCTTTTTTTAATGCATCTATTGTCTCTTCTGTCCTAACCCTCTTGTACTTAAGTATGTTATCCCTCTTATTCTTGATGTAGCTAATATTATAAATAGCAAAAAACGGTAAATGGTCACTGATATTGTTGATCAGTAATCCACTCACAGTTCCATGAAGTATTTCATTTGTGCATATTATTTATTAGTGTAGCGCTTTGTGCTGTAATCCTGCTTGGTCTTGTGATTTTGGGACATATGCCTACACTGTACATGGCGTTGATTAACTCTTCTGTCATTTTGTGTTTGTTTGGATTGAGTAAATCTACTGTATGTTAAAGTCACCACAAATAAACACATTTTTTTTTTTACCTGTGTTCCTAAACTTTTCATCTATTCATTCTATAAAAATCTCAACACTGGAACCTGGGGTTCTATATATACAACTTGCTATAACATTTTTCTTATTTTCTAGACAAATTTCTATTGTTAATGCTTCCAATATATTATCAATAACTGTTGTCATTCTTTCTACCACCTCATATACATACTTCTTATCCACATTTAAAGCCAACACCCCCCCCCCACCCCCCTTGCTTATTTTTTCTATTCACAAAAATCAGATCATATCCATCCAACTCAAAATTTGTCCCCTTGTCTGGTTTCATCCACGTCTCTGATATTGGAATAATGTTAAAGGGGTGGATAAACTGTGTCAAGTACTGCCTGATGTTCCAGAAATTAACATATACTCTAAGCTTGAAGTGAGTTAGGATATGCTGCAATCCGGGGTGATGGTGGAGTTTAACTGCTCCTCTGTATAATATTCACAGTCATTGTCATTATGGTTAAATAAAACCGTAAAGATACAGTGTCATTGGCTCTTAAATAGTCAGACTAGACTATCTTGTCAGAGTCGTGACACACAGGTAAACTGTCTTCTTTGTTTGCATCCTCTTCCTGCAAACTTGACAGAAAGACAACACCAAATGTTCCTGATGAAACCGAAGCACATGCTTGCATGGAAGCAAAAGGTTTGATGAGACCTGGTAAACTGGCAAATCTGTGCACTGCTTGCCCAACAAGATGCAATTTCTGACTAAATTCTGGAGCTTTGAACATCATCTACTTTAAGCTTTGACAAAATTCTGTTATTCTTGTAGTCATTTGATAATATTTCAGCATTACTTTTTTTCTCTCTTTTTTTCTCTTTCTTTCTTTCTTTCTTTCTTTCTTTCTTTCTTTCTTTCTTTCTTTCTTTCTTTCTTTCTTTCTTTCTTTCTTTCTTTCTTTCTTTCTTTCTTTCTTTCTTTCTTTCTTTCTTTCTTTCTTTCTTTCTTTCTTTCTTTCTTTCTTTCTTTCTTTTTATTTTTTAGAACTTTAGATGATAGCTTTGAGTTGCATGTTTCCAATACTGTATGCCAGATCTTCCAAAAAAAAAAAAAAGCAACTGTGTCTATGGTAACAAGCACAAAACAAAACATTGTGCTCTAAACAAAATACAAATCTGGCTACCATTTGACAGAGACAGGTTGATCAGTTGGTTAACAAAGCAGCCATATCATGAACAACATTGCTGTTCCACGTTTTACTGGCAGCATCTTGAAAAAAAGTGAGAGTCCTGTAGCGTGATATGTGTTAGGTCCTTTTGCAACCTTACAGACTATTACACACTTGAACAAAGTTGGCTAACAAAGAATAAACTTATTCCTGGTGTAGTTTAAATATGCTTAAAGTTGTTAGAGTAAGTAAGAAAATAAGTTAGTGAAGTTTATTTATACAACACTTTTCACAAGTTAAAAGCCAAAAAGTCATTCATAATAGTCAAATAATAATAATAATATATAAAACAGTGTATAATAATGACAGCAGAGAATAAAAGCAATCCCATGGAAGATATCAGAACACATTTGATAGGAGATAAGAGCGAACAGAAAATAGCATAGAATAAAAAGCCATAAAAACATTAGATCAAGCCCTTATCTTATTAAAAGTCTGCCGAAATAAAAAGGTCTTCAGATGCTTTTTATAAATTTCAACGGAATCAAGGCACCATAGATACACCAACAAAGCATTTCACAGTCGTGGGGGCACTGCTTTAAGAGCCCCATCCACTCAAGACATAAAGACACTCCAATCTGGACTTGTTTGATGGTACAGTGACATTCATTACAGTACACTTTGGGAGCTGTCACTGCCCAGCAGCCTCTCAAGGCAGAGAAACTACACTTAACAATTTTTGCTTCGGGGACACCTTGTGATGTTATAGCTTTAATTTATGCACCCCATCACATGCTAGCAAGCTGTTGACATGTTTTGCACACACACAGTGGCGGATTCAGCAGTGAATCATAAGAGGAAGAAGAGAGGAAAAAGAAAACAAAGAGACAGATCATGGGACTCACTTTTACTATTGTAGGATATATTCTAAAATCCATTGGTAGAGGCCAAAGAAATATGATGTCTCTTTCTTATCTTGGTTAAAAGCCTTGCAATAGCATTTTGAACTGCATGAAAATGACCAAACTCCTTTTCACTGAAACAAAAAAAAGGCCCTTACAATAGTCCAGCAGTCCCCAATTAGGTTTTCAATGTGTCCCTGTTCAAACACACCTGACTCAAATTAAATAGTCATTGTCCTGAACATCATTGGTTTTGGATCCATTTGAGTTGGGGTCAGGTGTGTTTGAGCAAGGACAAATGGCATATACAAGCAGATACAAGAGAATCTGGATCAAAAGTAAGGCAAGTTTGTTTATTTGTACGCAAAGTACACAAAAAATAAAACAAATCAAACGTTATGGGTGGCCCAATGCAACATGAGGCCATCATATTATCTTTATACTATTCCATTATCATCATCACACTAATGATACCCCAGGAGCTCATTTTTGTACAGATGAAACAAAATGATGCTAGCACCACTTCTAGCATGAAAAAGTTCCTCCTTTTTCTGCTAGAAGTGGTGCAGTAATAATGAACTATTACTGCACTATCACTGGCTGAACAATTTGTCCCGCCAATACGTCATCACGCAAAGTGTCCAAACTTGGCGTGTGGAAACGTCCTTGTTCCGGACATTCATTTATGCTCTGAAATTGTTTCTGCTGAGCAACACAGCCGTTTCTCTGTGCGGTTGAATTAGCAGACAAGTGGCTGGTAAGTGGCTGGCAGTCAGCTGAAAGGGGAACTTTTGCATGTTCAGATCTGTATTGTGGATTGACACTTTAAAAAAAACTGTAGATGTACAAAGTTACTGAAAGTATTTGAGAATATGTTTGGAAAATTTTGTATTTTAAAGGAGCATACCGGTC
Source organism: Atherinomorus stipes (assembly GCA_023101725.1). Taxonomy (NCBI): domain Eukaryota; kingdom Metazoa; phylum Chordata; class Actinopteri; order Atheriniformes; family Atherinidae; genus Atherinomorus; species Atherinomorus stipes. The sequence continues at coordinate 38,836 of JALJCO010012917.1, read as the reverse complement.
TGTTGGTGGGCTCGGCTATGTGATAAACAAAGCTAGGGAACGTCAACGTCAACATCGTCGTCCTCGTCGTCGTCGTGCATCTCTCCTCCGTGTCTGGGTTCACCAGATGATTCGAGGTTTTCTGAGTGTGATGAGTTTCACCAATTACTCTAGGAGCTGCGCGCTGTCTAGCTTTCAGCCGTCTGATCCGGTCCAGTTTAACAACCCGCTGTCCCGATGCGGGGCAGTATTATAAGCCCATTATATCCACCGGCAAAGCAGGTCATCAAAGCACCGTTCAGAAACCAGGACCGGGCGCAGATCACAGTTTATCCTTCTCTGTCTTCAGAGAGTGAGGAGATTCCCCTGGTTCTTCTTGGTGTTTTCCGTCCTGTCATAAAATGTGTGTCTGCGTCATGTCATTGAGTCACTCTGATTGGTTGACGCCCCGCATCAAGTTCAGATTTTTCAACTACGGCGTCTGACACCCTTGACATGCGTAACGCGCGTCGAACACTCAAAATGTCAAAACTCGATGTGCAAACGTGTCTAGATGCGCCGCAGGATTTTTGACGCCTCCTTGACGGGCGTCGACCTTTGACTTTGCATGTAAACCTGACGCCCAAATTGCATTTGGTGTGTACACACCGTTACTCTACTTACTTACTTATTGCCAAAATAATCTGTGGGTTTATTTTACTACTCAAAATAGGCAGTTGGAGGCACCACAGACTGTATAAGTGATTCAGTGTTGGGTGTCGTTAACCTTCACCTGACTTCCTGCTGTACAGCAGTCAGCTTCAGCAGGCCCTTTGTTACAAGGTTGTTTTTTTTTAAAAAAAAACAGTGACAAGATTTTAAGATTTATATGCAAAGATATGTGACCCATTGGTATTGTTTAGTAGGAGGGGAAATGAGAAGATGTTATAATGGAACTAGAGCCACGATATAAAATTCCCTGTTGCACTACAATCTCATCACACATCGCACATCTGTGCAACACCACACTGGAAAACATAAAGGTGATGATAAAGAATCGGACAGGTCTAACCACAGACAGATGGACATTGTGGGTCACAGGTTTATGGAAAGTCACAGCTCACTGCATTCAGACTCATGGGAACAATGTAAAAACTAGCCAGAAAATCCTCAACCCATGACATCCAGTATTTACAAATGACTTTGCAGATAACAAGTCCAAAGACACTTATAATAAGCAGACCTAGCCTTTATATTTGGTCCATTGTCTCCCTGATATCAGAGTATCAAGTACTGAAACATCCTCCTCTTTGTTCCCAATCCTTCTTCCCTTAAAGCCAAGCCTAAGCTCGAAAGAAACATTACTTGTCCTCAAAGATAACGCTCATTTTGGAAGTAGAAAAGCAGAATAGATATAAAAAGAGTGGAGGCTTGTCAATTAACAAGTCTGTGAAATAAGACTGCAAAAATATTTTACACATCCTCCCAGCAGAATGATCAAATGTTGTATCTTCTTGCTTTGCTGTTGATTAGGAAATTTAACTTGGGTCTGTCTCCCACATCTATAAAATAATCTCCCACCACCTGCCCCCCAGACATTATTCTTACAGGCCCTTTTTCAAGGGAGTATTGGAAACATTGGGTCTCACAATTTTTCTTAAAATGCATATCAGCCTATTACATGGAACCATCTCATTCTATTATTTAATCATTAAATAGCTCCACGTATTATTAAAAACCCAACCTTGACAAATCAGAACCAAGTAGTTTCCGTTTTCTCTCCAACTCTCTTTGTTAGCCAAGACTGAGGAAAATTTCCCACATGAAAACTGATGTTCTTCAACTCTTAAAAATAACCCCACTGCTATTAAACATGTCTTCGGTTGCAGATTAGCTTTATATACTCCTAAACTGTCTAAAGGATTAAGGGGGCATTCAAGGCACTTCCCTCCAGTGGTTCATGGCCTACAAAAGACTAAACTTTGTTAAGAATGGGAATATTTCAATATTCCCAGTATTATTTGTTTTGCATATACACCCCAGGACTGTATCTATTGTCAGAACAATATCTCTTTTCATTTCATGCATTTCATGCTGACTCAATTGTACCTTCCACTGCATCATTTAAAGCCTGAATTCAGGGAGGTCAAACAAATTCCCCATTTCTTTTGTAGATCAGATTGTAAAGGTTTTCATGCCAACTAAATAGAACTTCAACATCCAGACTTTGGGAACTGTATTTTCATTAGAAAGGGGCACATTGCCCCTACAAAACAGGGAAGTCGGGTCTTGGCAAAGCAAGGCAAGGCAAGTTTACATCTACTGCACAAAGAAGAAGCATTATGAAAGACATTAAAAAGAAAACATAGGGGAGGAATGGAGAAGGGACAAAAAAGCTCTTCCTCTCTTTCAATGACCTGAGAAAAATTACCAGCTATCAGGCATGTGCCGTGAGCTCTAGGGTTACGTAGGCAGGCTGTCACAATGGCAAATAACACATTTTAGAATGTGTGACAATCCAATGCATATGTGTAGGCAGGCGAGTGCCTGCTTAAAGCCAGAGTTGGTAATCCAGTTCTAAAAAACTTCTTGTTATACTGGGCGAAATGGTCCTTCCATCCTGGCAGTAGTCAATACATCTGCATTAAAATTGGGATAAATGGTCATGTGGAAGATTGCTTGTACTGCAGTGAGTAGAAAACATGTTGGGGGGGGGGTTAAAAGTGGTTACAAAAGCTAATCAGAATTATATTAGCAGTACTTACATCACCTATCTTCTCAATTTTCTAATTAAGAACTGGCTGAAAATCAGAACATGGTACCAGTTTCAATTAATTCTTATTTTTGTAATTCCCATGGTTGGCAGTAGTACTAGGAATAGCTCCTACTGCTCTGAAATATTCCAGGGATCTTATTCTGTATAAGTTACAAATGCTGATTCTGGAAACATTTTTTAGTCTTTTATTCATACAACCACTTTACTGCAGATAAATGAGAAAGAAAGTCAAATGTTGCATGCTACAAATGATTTCACATGACCCCTGGTTTGCAAGTTTATCCATCACTTTCAACAGAACAAAACAGTTTCAGGGAAGTTAATCACACTAAAATAATAAAGTGATAAGCATTGTGCTGTGCTGCAGAGTATACTGTCTGTCACCACGCTGGCACGGTGGCTTATGTTGGAATTGTGCAAAATCACACTGATGTAGGCGAGCAGTCACCGCAAGTCAAAAGAGATATCTTCAGTATACTCTTTAAATCACCAAACATCTGAAATAACACAGAAAAGGTGGAATATTTCCGACTTTTGGAAAGCACATACAGTTGGAACAGCTTCAGCCTCTTTACTAATTGTTGGATTTCTCTGCTTAAAAGTGTTCAGAGATGACTTTTTGCAGTGAAATGTCTGTGACACAGGGGGAAGGTCAAACAGTGCCCCCCCACCTCAGTGTAATTATGGTGTTTTAGACCTTTAGACCTGTTGTTCGTAGGTCGTAGGTCAACACCCACCACCACCACAACCCCCCCCCCCCCCCCCCCACACACACACACACACACACACACCTTTTTTTTTTAGTCAGTAAAGATTCTCCTGTAAGTAGATGAACACATTTTACCCAACTTTTAAGATTTGGATGATTATGGCTGGTTTGCTTGCAGTATTCTATCCTATTTTGTAATGCATCAATCATGTTTGTGTGTATCAGTGTTCGTGGCTGCGTTTTCTTTGATCTTCTTTGATGTTGATCTATTTAAGGTTGTGTTTAAAAGTATTGAAAAAGATTCTTTGCATCATGTGAACATTTTGGGTGTTGATACTGGTTCTCCTGTTTGGTCCTTTAACAATAAGTTTTTCGTTTTAGATAAAAACAGGTCTTTCAACATTACCTTTCATCTCCTTATCTCCACCGAATCATTCAAAGTGTACATAATTTATGGAGAAAGTGTAAAGCTGAAAGTAATGAAGTAATGAAAGTAAAATAAAGTAAAGAAGGCCACCAAGATTAAAATTCAAAGGCTACATTTCAAGGAGCTCACTGCTTCCCTAAATGATTTGGTGAGCTCTTCCAGGATTGCTTTGTTCATATCCTTAAACATGACTAATTCAAAACTCCTGTTTGTTGCAGTTTCATCACTTTCTCTCCTGGCACTCCTCCAGTGCTTGTGTTTTAAAAAAAATTGATTTCCTCAGTTTCACTGTGAATACGATCAGAGACATCACCATCATCTTCTGAATTGCCCAATGATCCATCTCCTGCACACCTGAATCTGCTCACTGGTTTCTTTGCTAAACATCTTTGCTTGCTTAACCCATATGAAACTATCTTTAATCCCTCTTGGCCTCCACCAAATCCAACATTTTTGCTTATCAAAGCCTTCACTTCAGTTGGCCCTTGTACTGTGGATATAGTAAATCTGTTTTTTAACAAGCTCTTGTTGGACCTAGATTGTTGTTTTATTTATTTTTTCTTTGTTTTCTTTTCTCTTTTTTAAGGAAAGTGTTGTTAAACTAACACTAAAGAAACCCAATTTGGATTCTTACCTATAAAAAAAATCCACTCTTTATCTAAAACTCCCTTTTATTTGAAATATGTTTTACATTTTTGGAAAAAGTGATTTCTGAGTAAATTATTTATTTTTTGGAGCAACACAACTTTTATGAAAAATCTTAGTCTGTTTTTGTAGATGAATTAGCTCTGCTCAAAGTGTCTAAGTGTCATGTCTGTAGACTCTGGATGCTTCACAGTTAGGGGTTTGCTGGATCTTACCTTGGCTTTTAAAACTGATCAAATGATTAGTATAAGAAATCTGCTGTTCGTGCATTCACATGCAGTATTTCAGATTTTGAGAATTCATGTCTTTGTTCATTATTTTACCTTCCTGGTAGGACTTTAACAATTTTCACTTAAAGGTACAGTATGTAAGCATTACTGACATCTAGTGGTAAAGATGGGTATTTGAAAGAAAAGATGTTTTTTTTTTTTCAAATTACTTCATATTCCAAGCACTGAATGTATGGTGGTCGTTAGTGGCCCAAATTCTCACAGACAAACAAATGTTTTCATCTGCAAGTGGATCCAGTGGTCTCAGGTGTAGCTACAGTATGACTGAACTGTGAGTAACTACTTTTTATGTTTTTGAGGTATTACTTTTCCCAAACAGTGCTCTAACTCTCATTAAACAAAGATGGTTCAGCAGTTTTAAAGTTCAGAGGGCTCTCACTTCACACACATTAGAGCAGATAAAACATTAAAAACAGCTAAAACACTAAAAACACGAAACATAACAGGTACCACAGAAAACAACATTGGATTGGTGCATATGGACTTGGGTAGAATAAAAGTGGAGGGAGTTGAGCGTCCTCACTGCCTGGTAGAAAAAGCTGTCTCTGAGCCTGTTGGTTCTGGCCCGGAGACTCTGCAGCCTCCTCCCCGACGGCAGCAGGATGAAGACACTATGGGCGGGGTGGGTGGGGTCACCTGCAATCCTGGTGGCTCTGCAGGTGAGGCGGAAGTGGTAAATGTCCAGTAGAGAGGAGAGGGGGACACCGACGATCTTCTTGATTAGGGATGGGAATTATTAAGAATTTAGCTATTCCGGTTCCATTAACGATATCACTTTCCGATTCGGTTCCTTATCGATTCTCTTATCGACTCTCATTGATGATGAAATTATAGTATGAACGGCTTTGGTTGCAGTTATTCTTTCCATTTAAAATATGCATCAAGATTTTGCCTTCAACTTCAACTTAAAGCTGACTTCAGTTAAAAAACAAATCATAAAATACAATTGCAGTGACCAACTTTTGTATAGCAACAGTTTTTTTTGCAGAAAAAAAAGCATGTTTATCTTTTGATGAAGGATGCAAGATCTTTTCGGACTTAAAGGGAACAGATTAAATAAGTTAAGACTTCCTTTTACTCCTTTTGAATATGTTGAATTTAAATTATGTGTGTGTAAATGTGTATGGGTGTGTGTATGTGTTTTTCACATAATTTACACAGCAGAACATACTTCACACTAACACAGATGATGCTGCTGCTATCCTTTTCAACATGTTCAAAATAAACTAAAGACTAAAGGCTAACATGACATCAGAATACCTCTCTAACATTATTACAGTCAACGGGAGTTTTACGTTACCTGCGACGTTTCAGACAGAAGATGTGCTGAGGCTCCCCATCGAGCGCCACCACCGTTGCTTAGCAACGTACAAAAGGCTTTATATTGCAACAAACTAACTGTTGTGTGGCCAAATGTTGAAGGTATCTCCTCCCTCTGATGTGATCAACGTTCCATGCGTGTAAATCGGACTTATATCATAGTTTTTCATGAAATACAACCAAATTTTGGAGCACATTTGCGGTAACGCAATGTTGGAGACGCGTACGTAAAGTCATTACACAAATGCGTCCGACGTTTATGAAACTGATAAGAGGAATCGTTTGGCAGGCAGATGAATGTTTCCATGGAATCGAACAACAGAGAAATGGTTCTTTACTAGAACCGGTTCTCGATTCTCATCTCTATTCTTGATATCTACTTGATAATACACAAAAAAAGGAAATATCATTTTTATTCGGAATTAAGGGTTTACGTGGTCTTTTTTAATCTTCTTAAAGCGGAATTAACTTTTATTCAAAATTAAAGGTATAGTCCGAAGTTCCCCCGTAAAAAATAAACGTTAGACTTGAGCAAGTGAAATCCGTCTCAAACCCGCCTTTGGGCCTCCACTCCCGTGACGTGGTGCGTTTGAATGCAACTCTCTCTCCCCCTGCCTGTAATTCACTCTTTTGCATGGTTTTGGTGTGTTAGGGACGTTTCTGGGTGGAGATTTCTGTTTATATCAGCAGCCAATGACTGAGCTAGCATGACGCTGTGTGGAAATAAGCTCATGATTGGAGCAGACGCCAGTCACTCCAACTCTCGAAAGAAAAAGAAAGAAAGAAAGAAAACACTGTGGATACACCGAAGAAAAGGTAAGAGCTTCAGATAATGCACTTTGGAAAACCAGGTTAATAATAGTTTGGCTTGTACCCGCTTCTGAGCTCTGAAGGAGAAGCTTGAAGTTGAATAGGCTAGCTAGAACGAGGCGGCCGTTAGCCTGAGAGGGAGGAGCGCTAAGTTTGAATACTGTTGTTTGCAAACAGAAACGCTGGAGGGACTTCGGACTCTACCTTTAAAGAGAAAATAAGACTCTCATGCAAACGCGGTCAGTTTGAAGACTTAAAGGTGCCATGACATCAAATTTCACTTTTCTGGGGTTTTGGGTGTATAATATGATCTGTTGTGCACTGATGGGGGGTTTTGTATTCTCTTTTTCAATATCTCATTGTTGTAATGTTTTTACTTCTCTTGTTCTATAAATAATTGCACAACATACTCCGTATAAAATCTGAATACAGCTTTGCAATAGTTCATGTTCTTGTAAAAGCTAATGTTTGCTGGTCAGCTAGACAACCTAATGTATTTTGCAGGGACAACGGTAAAGTTGTTGATGACCCAGAGAGATAGAAATATGGGGTTGCATTCAAATAAACTTCCATGTTATATGTGACTGCCACAAATCCACAGTGGGATTGTACAAAGTCGAGGCTTATTTCACTTCTTTGTCATAAATCACTTGTCCCCTCCCCTCTCCTTTTTTTCTAGAGGTGTACATTTCTTCTTTTTTTGTGTGCGTGTGTGTGTGTGTGTGTGTGGGGGGGGGGGGGGGGGGGGGTTGTGGTGGTGGTGGGTGTTGACCTACGACCTACGAACAACAGGTCTAAAGGTCTAAAACACCATAATTACACTGAGGTGTGCAGGCGGCTAGTCTGCTTTGATGCAAGCACTGTTCACCTACTTCTCTGCTAAATAAATTGATGATCCTCCAGACAGTCTGTTGAGGCCTTCGGTTGTTGATTCAGCTGTGCTTGTGTTGTAGAAAGACTTGAGGAGAAGTTGCTCTACACAAAATCCCCAAATGTTCTCCCCAATGTTCAAAAGATCCACATCTGCTGACTCTTGCCAAAGCTGCCAAAAGCTTGCCAAACTCGTAGTTACTTATGTGTCTCAAGTTATCAATTCAAGAAGAAACAATTAACTTATCTGAACAAGTTTGATCTCTGTTTATACAGTATAGACAGGGAGTTCCTCCTTTAGTACAGGACAGACAAACCAAAATCCAAAGACAGAATGAAAACAAGGTGTCAGGTGAGGAGCCTGCAGAACAATGTTCTTTGAGTAGGAAAAAAAAAATTGTATGTCATTTAGAAAATATGAAACAGAAATTAATCTGAGGTGTAAAATGTAATTAAGTTTGTTGTTTTGAAAGTCAATCATAAAAAGGAGAAAAATATGGATTAAATATGGATAAAATTAACATAAAACCATGACTTAAACAAATTATGATGGATATAAATGCTTCCCATACATTCTTCAGCCAAATTAGAATGAATGTTTTCACTAAGCAAAACTAATTGTGACGAATATGAACACTGATACCCATAGCAATACTTAAACTTACCTTAATTACACACACACACACACACACACGCACTGAAACATTAATTGTGTTTATAAGAACACAGACAAACACACTCATGTCAAACTGGGTTTCTAGTAAATACTGAAGCACTGTTAACATTAAAGTGATTCACATCTGGTAATATCAAAACTCAAAAGACTGAATCAACTGTCCTTAATTTTAAGGTCATATTGGCACAAAAAGCATCAAATGATTTCATCTGTTCAGCCTTTCAGATGTTCACCGGTGACATCAGTGCAGGACTGGCAGACTCCAATGGCCCGTACACAATCAAATAACACCCAGCTTCAGTACTGTTGAAGAATGTGTGTTGACATCTAATATCACGATCATGATTGCAGTCGTGGAAATACTTGGTAATATTACTTACTGATAACATTTCAGCCTGACTTTGTAACACTGCACACTTAGCTGTTTTAAGGACAATTAAAGTGACAGTTTGACACTAAGTCCCTACCTAGTGTGAGTTTTTGGATAACTTCTCTAGTAAGGTAGTTATTTACAGTCTGACCTGGTTTCAGTGTAATGCTAAGTACTCTGAAAGGCTTGTCGAAAAAGCATCACGAAACAAGGAAATGCACTCCCTTTTTTACAAATATGCAATCATCTAGGAATTGTTTCTCATAAATTTTGAAATTTTGAGTCTACATATGTAGTCACAACATTGATCCATAGGTCAACATGTCACTCAGGCTAACAATACATCACTTCTAATGAAAACATTGGCTTGGTGAGGAATATGGACAATCCAAGAAGACAAAACAGTGCAGTTAACCTTTTGCTAAAGCCTTTTTCATAATAAATTCAAAACCTGTGCTTCCAGGGCACAGATCTGGAGCGATCATTTCCCTGGCTTTAGCCAGAAAAGAGCTTAAATCCCACTTCCCTGACCTTTTCCAAGTGTTAGCTTTGTTGATTTACGGCACAGCCCAACTGGTGGAGCAATATCAAACATTCTGCATATCACCATCAAAGTTTTAGTTTTCCCAGGGTACATTTACAGAAACATTGGTCAAAATTGCGAAAAAAAAAAATCATAATGAAAAATGCAGCCATTAATGTAAGTCTTGAGAAAAGAATTTCCTCATGACATCACTGAATATTAATAAAAGAAGTTAAAATCCACTGGAACAAGGATATGAGGAGAGAAAGGGTTGTAGTCTTGCCATTAATGCATGCCAACTGTAATCTCTGGGTTTACAGCTGCAAACTGCTCCTCAAAAAATACTCAGTTGGACGTGTCATGCACATCACATTTTATCGATTATTCTGTGGTAACAATGAGGTAAAATGTAAGCACAGACGAGAACAGTTCCAAACAATGTAGTCATCCAACACTGTTTTCACTTTCTCACGAGTTTGATTCCAAAGAAATCAGAGCATTTTATAAAGAAAGTAATGTTATGACATAAGGTTTGTCTTACATGCTTAAAATCCTAGAGTATGATTTGACACATATCTGTCAATCCAAACTCCACCAAAAGACAAACACAACAGTCTTCCTTGACTTTGCAGTGCATGTTCCTCACTGATGCTGCTAACTCTGTACGTACGCAGCTAATTGTTGTCATATGGATGCAGTGTTTGCCATATTCTGCCAAAGTATCTTTCAGTGTTATTGACAGCCTCATCTCTTTTGAGGGATTTTTCATAATCTGTCTGGAGAACTATGCCAATTGAGAAATGTGTGTATCTGCATAATAAACACGAAGCACTATGAGAATGCTATTGAACACGCAAAGACCATAGAAAAATAAACCCTGAAGAAATTCACCTTGAGTAAAGCCATATGTTACTATCTTTTATGATGAATAGACTCAAACAGCATCCTTACTTCTAAATAATTAATGGCATGTTAATGACAGCATTAATTACTAAAAACATCAAGTCACATGTGAACAACATTGCATTTGAACGACCAAAAGCTGGAATAACAAATATATCTCTGAGTTGAGATCTCCCTGTTTTTAGGTTTGTCATGCATGTGAAATGTTGCTTCATCACACAAGCAGTCATGATACACACTAACCTTGTTTTTGTTAAAGTTTCAGCTTAATAATATACTGTACCACTCTGTTCCTATACATCTCAATTTCATTCACTGTTTCGTGATAATAAAATTCAGATGTGCACTCTGGCTTCATGATTTTGAACAGCCTTTTGCATGTGACCTAATACTGCAAACATTTGGCCGCGTGAAAGGTAACATGGTGTCTCATAAAATGCTGATAAATGTAGATGGTGCTTGGAATAAAGAATTAAGTACCAATTAGCAATGTATAACCTCTGTTATATAGGCCTACAATATAAACAATGTTGTACATATATGTATAAAGAGCAGAATATTGATGTAAACAATAGACATGACATGTAGATTGACTTTAGGGATCAATCAGTTTGTGTAATTGATTTGCATTAGTTTAACATTTTAAGGCTAATTTAGCACATCAAGGCAATGGATATGCATAATCTGCTACACACCTATTTTTTCTACTGTATTAACTAGAAGCTCAGTCACAGATGCAGGATGGGTTTTTCTTCTTAAACTAATCACTCTATGAGCTAACTGTTATTGTCATTCCTGGAAACATATGGTACGAACTTGAGAAACTCTCAAGGGATGTAAATGCAGTACTATAACACATGGAATCCACAGAAGGACTTTCAGCTATTTGTTGCTGGAATATCACTTGTACATCATCCATATTTTCAGTCCAAGGAAAAAAAAAAATCAAATAAGTATACTTTAGCAATGGCTTGTGAAGTATTACTAACACCTACACACAGTTTCCATATGCAAAAGCTGAAAAGAACAGGCATTATTAGGCATGTGTCATTTATTTTACAGTTTTTACAGTCTGAGTTGCAATAAAGACCTGAGCTAATACTCAACAGAAACAATATTTGGTTTGGTTTACTTTATTAACTGCTGTATAGTGATTAACTGTGACTGTCACTTTCCAGTGCAAGTCGTTGCTTGATGCGCTACAGTGAACTGCTCCTCCCCGCTGGACAGATATGGAAGACATAGATGCTTATTTGCTGATGTACATTGCTGTCATCTTATTGGTTTATTGCTAACAGTGCCTTTCTTAATTCTTAACCTATTGTATGTCAGATAATCTCATTTATCATAGCTGTAAGGAATTGGATAAGTTGCATAAGTTGCTGCTTATGGATGTAATATTCCCACAACCCCAGCTTCGTGTGTGATAGATCTACACTGTGTGCGGATAAGGCAAATGTGTATTTTGACCATGCTGTCAAAACAAGCTGATGTGCATTCGTGTATTAGGGAGTGGCCTTAGGAGACCAACATCCTATATCAGGTGTGCACAATCATTAAGCAGCTGCTTTTTTTTCGGCAAAATGGGCCATAAAAGAAATGTAACAAACTTTGACAAGTCAATTGATCAAAGATCTTCCAGAAAGATGCAGCACATTTAAAATTTCCAAGAGGACATGACCACACCATCAAATGTTTTGTTGCAAATCCTTAAAAAGGTCACAAGAAAGGTGTTGAGAGAAAAGACACATCAGACGCCAGCAAGGTGCTGGTGGGGTTCTGGTATGAGCTGGAAATAAGCTTATTGGGCCTTGTCGGGTAAAAGATAGAGTCAAACTGAGCTCCACGACCTACAGTCAATTTCTAGAAGACACCTTCATTATACAGTGGTACAGAATAAAGCTTGCATCTTTCAAAAAGACAATGATTTCAATGCTCCATCTGATGCATTGAAGTGCTCTGACCATTAAAGGCCTTAAAGATGAAAGAAAGATGACATGGCCTCCTTCCTCACCTGACCTGAACTCTATTGAGAGCTTATGGGCCATTCTTAAACATGAAATTTATAGTGAGGAAAAACAGTACACCGATCTGAACAGTCTGGGAAGCAGTGGTTGCTGTTGCACAAAATGTTTCTGGTCAAGAAATCAAGAAACTGACAGACTCTATGGATGGAAGGCCTTTGAGTTTTATTGAAAAAGAAGGGTGACTAGCCTATATAGCTGGTTTTTTTTGGGGGGAATATTAAAAATGTTTTCTGTAAAGTTTGAGTTGTTTCTTGATTATTCTTGATTTATAAATGAAAATTAACAACTAAGATGGAAAAAACTGTGTTTTTCATTGAGGTGCATAATAATTCAGCACATCAATAATTGCCTATCAATTGCCCACACATAGATATTCTTGTGCAAAAGCAAAATCTTCACTTTCACTTCCTTATTCAGGTTTGAAGTCTATAAACATTTTTGGATGAACAAAAGCACTGTTGCTAAAATAAAGATCTAATCCTCAAAAATGCAACTTGCCAAATAATTCTGCACATAGTGTATAAACAACATTTGTTTTATATTTAGATGTCTTAGTTCTTCTGAATTTGTTGTATTTTGTAAAACCAATTTACATAATAATGTATTAACTGGCAAATTACATTATGATAAAGAGTGGGACCCTTAGTTGTTTCATTCAAACATAAATGACAAATCTCTATGGCCTATGCACAGATGCCATCACATAAATGTGATCAGAATAATATTTAAAATATGATAACTTTAAGCTATTATTGCTTTTAAAGGGGAAAGGTTTTGACCAAGCTGCAACTTCAGCAGAGAAAAGTGAAGCCAACGCTGATGTCCAAAAAATTGCAGTTCACTCCTCATCTGCTTGGGACTGGCTCCAAAAGGGAGTCGATCCCCAGAGACTCCCGTGTTAAAAATGCCAACTTTACAGAAGAAACAAACGTTTACAGCCTGGTTCAAAAAAATAATTCTAATATGTTTAATATGTCAAGTGTACCTTCATGGCAACTGTGGAAACTGTGTGTGTGCGTGTGTGTGTGTGGGAGGGGGGTTATAACACAACTGTTTAGATGTTAATCACCTTAGCTTTAGCCTGCCCATCTCTGTTAGCTAAGGGTAAGCTCAGTGAGCTCTTAGCGACAGGTAGCTCAAAGATCACCCCCATACTCATAGCCCCCCACCCCCATCTTAGCTCCACCTCTCTGCCCATTTTTGTATTTTCAGGGGGTGATGATCCTGCCAAGATGGCGACAGTGGGAACCACCCACTGCGCTTCAGTTCTATAGAAACCTACAGGTGGCGCTGCCGAAGGTTTGGCCATTGATATACAGTCTATGATTTTGACAAAGAGGTGATGAGAAATACAGTATGCCACTGAATTAAAAGGCAAAGAGTAACCACTAACTAATTCCACAGATCTAAGTTACCTGTTAGTGCTTGTAAACTGTACATTCACATCTCATATCATGTAGAAAAACAAATTCAGAAGTATCCTGAGCTAAGCAATCATTTTTAAACAATTTCCCTCTGCAACTTACTTAATAATGTATTTTTAATTTCTTTATGGATATTTTTTTTTCTCATTGGATTGTAATTTGGATAGACTGAATGGTATTAAATTTGACTGTGTAAGTGAATAGAGATTATTTTGTTGTCAATTGGCACAATACAAATAAAGCTAAATTGAACTGAATTGGTGACGGTGGCACAAATGTTGGTCAGGCAGTTGGCATGCTAACTTGTTTCTGCTGTTATCTTAAGAACGATTGAGCTTCATTATTTAGAGTATCACTGTTGGGATGTTGCCTTTGTAGAAAGACTTTACCAACAAATACCTGCAGGTGAACACATACATGCAACATGTTTAGATGATGACATGACATAACAGTGTTTCAACTTAAGCCGTTTTTATTAAGCCTGTGAGATTTGCAGAATCAGGTTAACCTTTCTGACCATGTCAGATAACTGCATTTTAGCAATGCAGTTGTTCGACAAAGAACAAATAACAGCAATAAGAGTGTTCAGACATATCCATAAATTACTTTGGGCTTGCTTGTCGTTTTAAAGAAAAGCTTTTTCATGTCAGACAATTTAATGGTTCAGTGTAACACAAATTGGCAGTAAGATCATATATTCAGATAAAAAACTGGACATTTCAGTCTGTTTCCATAGAAAACAATGCTGACATTACATTTGTTATCAATTCTTAGAAACTTTTGCCAACTGACCACATTCACGCAACTACAATGCACATCATCTTCTGAAAGAGCCCCAAGAGCTCATTTTCAATGATGATAAATAGAAAAGTTCCCTCGGTCATTAATTATTACTAAAGAGGCTGAAAGCCTTTGGTATTTTGGCATAGTACGTCCTCCCGTGGCCTTTAGATCTTAACAACGACCCATGTGTTATTGTCAACAGTCGCATGCAGGAGGATGCAGTTTATGCTTTGTTTTGTTTTTTCATTTGGCCCCCATCCATCACCCTGAATTGTAGCTGTGGCACGAGATGTAGTGGATGTAATTTCTTCCTAATTTAGTGATTTTCAGCTATAAAAGATGTGCACACATGCAAAACATCAGATTCTCCTGAAATTTTCTACCACACTGGCCAACCCAGTCTCAAAATGTTTCGTGTCAAAGTTGTTTTCAGCTGTAAGTACAATACAAACTGTACAAGAAAGGTTGTCTGCATTATTTAGTTTTTTGTTTCTTAGTATGAATTTTTTTTTATCATTAACAAGGTTTTATGATAATACTCCTGTCACACTTTTGATTATTTTCAATCACTGTTTACTTTTATCCTAAGCTGGGGGTTTGGGGGGCTAGTTTGAAGAAAACAGTGTTGGTTTGGGTTAACTGGAGTTAAAAGGCTCCATTTTCAATTCTTCAACATTAGCTTGTGGCAGTTCATTTAAAAGTAACTTCACAGATTTCACAACTTGTAAAACATATTTTTATTACACATTCATATTGCTTTATGGACCAACTTGATGGAAGACTTACTGCAATGGCTCATTAAAAATGGAAGACAGTTTGTTTTTGTTTTTTTTAAAAATCTAATTTAATTTAGCAAGTACCACAAACATATAAATACATGTGCAATTTATTTTGTTTGTTTTTTACAGGGAACTGTTTCAGATCTCTGAGTGGATGTTCCTCATTTAAAGCTAAAATGATATCATCAGCAGGAAAATTACTAAAAGCTACAGTCAGGTGCTTACCTTTACCTCCCAGGCTGGGCACCACTGAAGATCCCTGTGTTTGTTTCTGGCATCAGGATACATTTCCAAAGAAAAACAAGTAATGTATCTTATTATCTAACAACATAATGACTTGTGTCCAGCATTCATGAAGGCATGCACCTGCATTTTATGGCAAGGTTGGAAAATAATATGATATTTAGCCTCTAAGGAATGATGTGATGATTGTGAACAAACCACACTAATAAGAGCAATTTTTCAATTAATTTTGCGTAAGACTATATTAGAATTCAGTGCTCTGAAATTGACTAAACTAAGTTTATGTAAGAAAAGTGCTGACGTCTTGCTGCTTCTGATTCACAAATAAGAAACTTTCAATGTAGTTTACTTAACAGCAAAATTCTAAAAAAAACCTTAAAAACATCACTAAATTACTTGATTTAGATTCTTGGTTTCTCTCTCTTTCTCTTTGTTTCTCTCTCTCTTCATTCATTCATTCATTTTCTGGACTGCTTCTCCAACTCAAGCGAGAGGCAGGTACAGCCTGGACAGGTCACCAGTCTGTTGCAGGGCCAACACAGAGAGACAAACTCACACTCTCATGAGTGACAAATCACCCTAACATGCATGTTTTTGAAAGGTGGGAGAAAGCGGACCCAGAGAGAACTCGTGCATTGAGAACATGCAAACTCCACACAGGAAGCCCACTGTTGCCCCAGGCGAGGCTGTGCTAACCACAGCACCATGCAGCCCTTTTCCATTTTAGAAATATTTGTGAGCCAGGAGCTTTGCTTTGGTCAGTGGTAATTTTTTGGTAATTAGCATGTTTTCTCATCTTTGCAGCATCTCTTCAAGCACAATATCACATGTCTGTGGCATGGGATTTCTTACTAAAGAAGTCTGGATTTTGCTGCTGTTTAAGTCAGTGCAGTGGATTTGATGACATAAACCCATTGTGATTACTTTGGCTTAATTTTTAAAAAAGCAAATAAAAAAGTTCTGTTATTTGCAACTTTCCTATGCATGCAAATGGGAATTAAACTAACTAATTAGTCTAATCTTAAACTATAGCTATAGGTTTTAGACATCACACAAAAGCTCTGTATTGTTGCAAGAACTGATGATACAATCCCTGGTTCCTTTAAACGCAACAAGACTAACCAGGGAACCTCTGACTCTGGTGTTCTCCAAAATCCTCATTTTGCCACAGAAGTCTGGTGGCTTTTAGAGCAATTCAAATGTGCACTGGAAAGAACTTCAGAGTTTTTTGGCTGGAAAAACTGGCTTAAGACAAAATCACATGCAGAATTAATCTTGTAGATGTAATACAACTTGGCATGGAAATTAGGGGTCCACAGATGTATTGGTCTAACATCAATTTGATCATCTTTGGCTTATCAGCAAATGGAATACCTTGAACTGACGACAGCAGCCAAAATATGCTGTGTGTCACATTGACTTTGACTTGAAACTTGCAACTTTGACTTAAATTAAATTCACCAAGGAACAAAAATATAAGGGTTGGATGTATTTTGAAGCAGTAATTTTTTTTTTCTTTTTCTTTTCCCAAAAGTTTGCAATAGAAAAATATTTTGAGACATTTTTTATCAATTCAATTGTGCTCTAGTGTTATAAAGGTCTTAAATACTTTTGTTTAAGTTTTTATTTTGCATATTTCATTGTTTACCAGGTGTTAAGTGAAAAAAAATCGGCCAAATTGTTGCCAAAGAATTGGCCAAATTATTCTTTTTATTATTAATATCAGCCCAATACTGAAAATATTAATTGGGATATTATTATTCTTATAGCTGTATACGAACCACACTAAATTTCGCTGCATATTTGATATGTACTCAGGCGTTTCATTTGAGGGTAATCAGATCCAATTTGAAGGAGATATTGGGGAATTACCGGCAGGAATTTGCAGACCAGGAAAATTGCTTCAGGGTTTGACATTTAATGGTTACCTGCTTGCAACTTAAGTGTATTTGGATGGACACAGTATGGTAGGAATTGCCTGAAAAAGTATTGTAACGCTTGACGACATGCCCATATGTATAATCAACATCTTTTCTTCTAATCGATAGAACTTCACTCATGCACATGGGAATATTAGATCATTGAGGTAATAAAAGTAATATGCTTCAGCCACCTGTGATCCTGGGGGACAAAGAGATGATATGGAAAATGAGTGACAGACTTAACACATAATTGGCAAATATTTTTGCAGGTCTTCTGCACATTCTTCTAAGAGGAAAGAAAAATTCAGGATGCTCAACTGTAAGAACAATTTTAAATAAACTGTATTTCACTTTTATGTACTCTGCTTTTATCCTTTTATAGTTTTTGTTTTGGTAAGAAACTTTCAAAAACGACTGAGGAGATAAGGTTTAGCTGTTCCAGGGTAATGGGGTGGATCAGATAATGACCAATTTAATTATGGCAAGTTGTCTACCTCTACCAAGAAAACCATGTGGTTTGAAATACCTGTAAATGTTTGATCGAGACAGAGGAGAGAAATTATCTAGCCATATATCCATCCATCATATCTCCAAAGCACATTCCCTCACATGCATCTGCTGCTGAGCAGTGGGAAGACAGCCCACTCAAAATCAGTCGACTGACCTTGTGGAGTGGCCTGTGATGTATGAGAAAAGCATTGCTGTAATCTGTGGATACGTTCCTGTGTGTCTTAAGATTTGATGTACAGTCCAAATTGCTTCCAGACAAACATTTCATAGGTGAAAGAAGCCCTGGCGCAAGATGGCAGTTCTCACCCTCTCGGAAACCTTATTATTGGCCTTGAGTGCTTATTTTTTTCATTCATACCTCTCAATAATGTTTGAATTTCACTGTGTGAAGAAGTGAAATGGTCTGTCTCAGCAGCAGCTGAAATAGACACAGTACTGCATCATATCTTCGAAAGTTTGCAGGATTCTTGAATGTCCCAGGAGCCCTTTTTATATACTGATGATAGAAGGATCATTTATGATAAAAACATATCGGACAAGCCAGAGACAATAGTCAAGTGTTGTCCATGCTGACAAAAGAGAGAGACTCAAGCTCTAAACAGAAAAGTCAAACCCTGCATGTAACTTTACATTGCTGATATACAGTATGGTTAATCCTTCAGTAAGCAATTTGTCTGGGTTTAAATGTTACACTGGAATCCATCATTTAGGATAGAAAAGGCTTTAACCAACTCCAATACCTTGTCTTTTGTTTTAACATTTCAGCACTGAACTTTGGTATCAGAGATTTCATTTGTATAAAGTCTTCTTTGTTTTTATACAAAGTGATTCATCTCAATGATTAGGCTGTTTGAATAAGAACGTCAGGCTTTTAGAACACTGCAAGTTGTGTTGCGCTACATAACATATGAGAATCAATGAAAATCTGTTTTCAACTTCCAGACCTAAATTGCAAACAGGGATGAAACAAAAAATATATTTCAGTGTTGAGAATCCTTGAATTCTTCCTTTGAATGTGATGCCAGCAATGTGTTAAAAATAAGCTATGACAGGGCCATGCTCAACGTGGTGCATCGCAAAGTCATGAAAAAAAATCTCTGTTTAGAAACTGGATGGACCCGTTTCAGGAGTTTAACAATGTAAAAAAAGAAGGCACTTCCTTGATCAGTTCTTACGTTTTATGTGTCTGGACAATATAAATATCATCCAGTAAATACAAACTCACATGAACAACACATAACATGTTCAGCTGTACAGTTTTGGTCGAGGTCAGAGCATTGCATTCAGCTTAGAGATCCACCAACTTCCTGATGATTAATTAAAGCTAGGGTTGGCAATATTGGAAAAACGGTTTGAGCAAGCGACAGTTTAAAAAAACACACCACCCTAAACCACGCCTCCAGAGCACATGGACATGTGCGCCGATGTTTTATGAGCAGGTTAACGATAACAGCCGAGTGGATAGCTCGTTAGCTTCATAGTAAACAGCTGACAAACCAAGTTTTTTAAAAACTTTAATCTACTCAACTTCTTCTGCACTTTAAAGTCCACACTGCAAACGTCAACTCCTCCAGGACTTAATCCGTATCTGTTGTTCTGTTTTGGTTTGGTTTTTTGGCGCAGCAGGAGTTAGCAGTCCGTTAGCTATATTTGTTTACAGTGAGCGGCACAGGGGGCTCACGTGGGGGACGGAGAGAGGGGAGGGACAGAGACGAGACATAAAGGAATCGATTCGTTCTTTCTATAAGTTGCAAATGACCAATTCCTGCCTTTCGGTGCGAATGGCAGGGGTTGGTCGGAGTTTTTAATGAACTGCAGCTCTCACAGTGGTTTGACTTTTTTCATTCTTTTTTATCAATACATGATGTATTGACTACTGTCAGAATGGAAGGACCATTTCACCCAGTAGAACAATAAGTGTTTCTGAGCAGGATTACCAACTCTGGCTTTACTCAAACACATAAACAACATCTGGCTGCTACTGTACTCATTTTCCCAATTCCTATGGAATCAATAATAGTGTCTATCATTTTAAAGGTCCCATTTTATGCATATTGACTTTTCTAAGGGTAGGGTCACATGGACACTTTTGTCACAATTAAAACATTCTCAAGTCTAGAAAAGGGATCAGATACGTATTTTTTGCGCCATGCGAAAACTGAACAGTTGTCAGAATGGAACGGTTGGAAGAGGCCGGCTGCACGATTGTAAAGTCCAGAACGTTTGACGCAAGGGGGGCAGGGGGGTGGGAGAGGAAAAAAAGGGTAGTGTTGGATCTCCGGCAGCAGTTATTTGTCTCTAACCAGAGGTCCCTGCCAACGCTTCTCCCGAAGTAGACACCCCTCATGCACATCGAGTAATGAGACACACAGGAACTTCATGCTGGCTCTCTCTCTGTGAGCATGCTTGACGCATGTACATGCAAAGATTGTCTGTTAGTGACAGACATCGCACTCTTAACTGGTGGTGATGCCACCAGCTAAGATTGCAGTTTTGCTGTCGCTTTCTATTTGCATCACGACGTGATGACGATGGTTTCGTGCTCAAAACGTTTCAGAAAACAACCATGAGACCGCGCAGAGTTGTCGGACCCCTGCTGCGAGAATCCAGATTGTTCAAGTCTAGTTCGTTTGAGGAAACCCATGAGACCGTGCCCTAAGTGCTTTAAATGGTGTTCTGGGGTGTTTTAACTTACAAAGAGACTAAAAATGCCCATAAAAAGAACTTTGTGGTTATTAAAAGTCTTTAAGACTTTTAAATGAGGCATTTTATACGATCTGCGTGACTTCTGCATTTTATCCGTCACTGGCTGGTCACTCCAGTCTGGAACACCGTCCACCTCCATACCTGATTAACAAGCGCCACTCCACTTCTGAGAATGAGACACTAGCCGTTTCTCAATATGCGTACTTTTGCGTACTTGCATTCTTGTGTACATTTGAAACGTCATCAGTAAAGGTACTGTTCCAATTTAAAGAACACATCAAGACAAGTACGCTCCACATTCCAGAATGTGTACTTGCTCCGCCCACTTTTCTGAGTCTGCATTAGAGGTGACTCTTGTGGACTTCAGGCACCCTTATTTCCCATAAGGCATTGCGGCGTAACATTGGTGAAGGAGAAAATGACTATGAGTGCTGAAAATACTCATTATTTCATGTAATGATTTGTTTTTGTGTTCTTTGTTTTTTGTTTTTTTCTACAACAGAGTCATTTTCTTAAACTTTTTGGTGGTTTGATGAAGTTTAAACTGTTATTAAAAGTGACTAGCAGTTTCATAAACAGGGGGCCGAACAGCTAATCGTAGCTAACAGTAAGGTTGTTCAGACTAGCTGGCTCTAACTTATCATTTTAATATCAGATAACTGTTGTGACATTTCTTCAGCACCGTCTTTGACATAATCAAGTGCGTTTCTGTTCCAAATGTGCAACAAGTGTACTTGTGTCCTTCCGTCCTCGGAAATCTGTACTTCCAACAAGTCCATACCAGCAAGTACAAAAGAATGTTCTTAGCGTACTTGGTATTGAAAAACGGCCACTCTCTCGCTTTAGAGAGGACTCTGCTAGCATGCTGTCATGCACAACACCAATAGAGACAAGAAACAATGAAGCTGTGGCAGCTGCTCGCACGACACACTCAGAGGTGCGTTTGAGAGAGGAGGAAAATAAGAGGGTACGCGGCGCAGCTGGAGCGTTGTAACTGAGGACGGATTTGATCAAACCATGACTCCTGTAGTACATTAAGATATCAAAGAAACGTTTCAGACGGGGGGAATAGCGCATAATTTGGGACCTTTAAAGCATTACTGGTTGGTTTAGATTTTGTGAAATCAATCATGACATGTTGATTAGTCATCTGTTGTTTGTGTGAGGTTATATAAACCTCATTTTAAGATGAGGTAAAAGTACCAGAATCAACCTGTTGGGCACTGGGCCTATTTTTAAGGCCTCTGCCCCAAAATTGCATACCCATAAGGATATGAGTATGTCTCTGCAACCACAAGGTCAATTTGAATACTATTTAGAATAGTAAAGAGAATACTTATGAGATTGTTAAAAAAACACGCCTGGATTTTGGTTGATTTTCTCAGTGAGTTGCCAAGAACAACAGCTAATTCTGCATCCATCCCTGTACTGCAAGCTCTCCCCAGCAAGTAAAAGTTGATCCAAAGTTGACTCTTGCCTTATCTCCCTTTCTCTCTTTAGTTTAATTTCTTCCTAATAATGTCTTCGTGCATTTCTGAATCAGCCACAGTGCACATTCAAAATGGCTGGTGCGGTGGCATCCCATTGCTAGCATGTGACATAAAGTACATAAAGCAAAACTCAGCTGTAACTAGACATGATGTGCTAAAAGCAAAGGTTGTGAGGAGCAGTTCCTCAGCCTCAAGACGCTGCTGATTACCAGAACTTTTTACTAGAGAACTGTGTTTAAAAGCAGGATTTGGTTTCACATTGTCCTGATAAATATGCATCATCTGTGAACAAACAATTTTTCAAAATTTTTTTTTAAAGGGGGATAGCATGAAATTTTTTTTATTATTGTTATTATGTTATCATGTCATTCCCTCCCCATAAAGCATGCCCCGGGGGTTACTTTAACTCATGCATATTTGAGAAATCCCTGAATCACCTGTGGAAACCAACATGGCTGCCAGAACAGCTGCTACTACAGAGCACCTTCAATTCCACCAAGTTCCTCCCCCTCCTCTGCCAAGCTCCACCCAACCAGAGCGTGAGACTGTTGTTATGAGTGGAGTGGGCGTGTCAGAAACAGCAGGAGGCATCTTAAAGGGACAGCAATGAATTTTTAATGCATCAGATACAGACATGATGTCACATTTCTTTTAGCTTGTTTTTCATGTATACTGTATTTTCAGAACTACTGAAGGTAACACAGTTATTTGATTGTGCCATAAAAGAGAATTATGTGCCTAAGAATGACTTGAAATCCCTTCTTTAAGTATCTGCATTAATGTAGAGTTAACTGACAAAAACTAAACAAACTGAGTACACTAATGCACATCAAGAATGCTGCTGTTTGCACGGTGTGCTGAGAACAGGATAGACCGTGTTCTCGTCAGCCCATGATTTTCTAAAAAATTCAATTGTTTGTAAATTATTCACTTCACTTTCATGGAAAGCTGAACCCCTCTTCATCTTTACCTTCATCATCTTCTTCCACCATCTTTTTTAAATTTAAAATAATGTCATAAAACTTCAAACTTTTGATACTTGTCTGGAACAAGCAGTGGTCCTGGTAATAAAATTATGAGTAAGCATAGTATTTGTTGTAAAATAGTGGAAATGTCACGCTAGTTCTCATAGTCTGAAATGGTAAATTATCTGTTCAGAGCTGCAGTTGTTTGTTTTGTTTTTTTGTCTGTCACAGTTTATAATGTTTTCTTAAACTTACAGAGAGCAAGATATACTGTTTCTATCAACTGAGTTGTGGTGGTTTCCCAACCATTAATTTGCCACTCTGCAGTTAAAACTGGCATTGGTCATTTTCTTATCTATATTATATTAATCAGATAAAAACACAGACTCATTCCTGGATGTTAATCTAAATAAAGCAGACTGTAAATGTTTTAGCGCCACTGTGTGCAGCTGAGCTGCATTCACTCACTGCAGTGCCCAGAAATGATAAGGTTGAAGACTGTCAACAAAATGTCTTGAATATTTTCTCACAGGTCTGACAGTATTTCTTTTGGATAGCTTTTGCCAACATGCTTGTCTGTAATAAAGCCAAAAATAATAAGAGGAGAGCGAGAAAAACTGCAGTGACAGCCGGTTAGATAATTTGGCTTCATGATATTCAATTTACAGAAGATCTATCCTGTATGTGAAACTGGGATAGGGAGATAAGCCGTAAGGATTCAAGAGCTCTTTTTCATTTTTGTAAATTCCCTGATAAATTGCATCCATGGTTTCCTGGTGCATTAGGAGAGGATTCATATCAGCTGCTTTCACAGCTGCTCTTCTCAAAAACTTGGTTTGGACAAATTTGTCGCTACCAAAAGTGAAATCTGAGAAATCGGAACCATCGTGCTTTAGCGGTTGGACGAATATAGGCAGCTGTTCAAAAACTCAAATTACAAAATGCTGTGCAAAAGACACACATCATACAATCAAGTCATGTAGCTAACAACAAAAAATATCTGAGGAACAAAGCCAGAAATTTTTCATTTCAGTGTTCCCCTCATAGTGTTTTTGTTTCCTGTAGATTTAACAGCAAAACTACATTTATCTTACCTGTTGTGCAAATGTGAGAGGGACCTTCAGAAGAACCTAGATCAGTGTTTTAGATAAAATCTATTCTTAATCATACAAATGATCTTTTTCACAGCTGAATGAATGCCTAAGGGAGGCCCGCAGTGGAAAAATACAGTATAGAGGCTATGCTAAAAAAAAAAAAAAAAAAAAGAGGATTTATTCACATAGTGCAGAGTGCACAAACAAATAAGTTAAATGAAAGATATAAGTGAACAGTTTGGTCTCCAGACCATCATCAACACTCACTTTGGCTTTTTCAAAGCTTCCAATCCAATCACATGCTAATGGTTGCTCAGTTGCCAATACATTAATCTACAAACTGCTCTTCCAATAAGGCTTTGGTCAAAAAATAAACTTCCAAGCTCAAGAATGGACTGTAACACTTCACATCTAAGCCAACACGACAAGAATAAAGTTGTAAAAGAAATGACAGCTGATTTGCTAGATGACTTGCAAATAAGCGAGGAGTACAATAAAAATGTTTGTTGTATTATAGTCATGAAAAGATCTCATGACTGACATATTAGTGACTAACTTAGGGTGGTTTAACAGCATTATACAATTACATGCCAGTGTGGAGCAAATAAGTGGCACAGAGGATGCTTTCAGATGAGGATATTCAGTACTCAAGGTAGTCACTTAAAAACACAGGCTTTAAACTGTAAAATTAAATTCTGCAAGGCACAACGTGCATCAAAGGTTACAACATTATTATAAAACTCCATAGACACCTCCTTTTATACCGGGAAAGGGGTACCTTATACACAGCTGGATCATCGTAACTGAAGCTCTCTGTCTCAAAGCTGATCTCACCTCTTCCATTAGTAAAACACACCCTTTGTGAAACTATTCCATGTCCTACTAAGTCTATTAAAAATACAGATTAGGCCCATCAGATTAAGACTGGAAGTATCAGAACTGTACTCATCGCATTTGAAGCACAACATTACAACATTACAAGGATGTTTCTTGTTGATGATGAAGGATTCTTTTAATTAACATTTAAAGCAGCAAGTTTAAAGTTTCCCACCTAAAATGAGCAACCTTGACAAATTTACTAAGTAAAAAGGCAAAATTTTGATGGATACATCCATTCCCTGAATTCCCAGACATATCTACATTTTGGCTTTTGTTATTCAAAAATGCTTCATAGAGCAAACACTCCCTTAAGATTCATGTCTTTGAACTTATAACAAATCCCTCCATAGTTTCTGAATTCCATTGGTGGTAAAGTTGCCAAGTAGGCTTTAGCAATATGGTCCCCATTAGCTTCGTAGTCACTCTGACAAATAATAAATCAATCTCAACTGTACTGAATTCCTCCATGGTTGCAACCCCATCACTCCCCTCAATCACCCATGTGCAGCTAGATCCTGCAGTGGTGGCATGTTCTTCCTGAAGGCCTCGAGGAATCAACACAGCAGCTCATCCTTTTCATACAGTATGTTATTTCTATCTGCTACATATAAAAATGTCAGAGCTTCTCTTCCCTGTCAGAGCCAGCAACTTCTCTTAAGTGTTTACATTTTTATTTGAGTTATACTTGAGTTATATGCTGAGTACAGCAGGCCGCAGCAGTTGCATTACGATAAGACGTAGTTTGGCAAAAATAGCAGAAGTCTCCCAACTTGAGAGTAATGCTACATTTCAAGATCTGCATGTCAGTATTTGAAATACTTTGCAGATGAATTACAATCTGCAATCAGTCTTTTCAGCACCTCCTCTCATCACCAGTTACAGTTATGGGTAGACCTGACAGTATAGTACTTTATATTTCATACTGTTTTTGCATTTTATAGCCTTCTTCCTTTATTTACCTTTACTCTTTAGGCTAAAAGTCCAAATATAAATCTAGAAAAATTTGGTTGTGAGTGACAGGTTAAAGCTGCTTCGTTGCAATCTTCCCGTTGGATTATAGTGCCCTCACCAGTTTAGAAGGTGTCATATGTTTTGGGATGCAGGTAACCACAAAGCACTCCCTGTTGTGCATCGTGCAATGTGACATTTTAAATTATAGTGCAATACTTTATCTGTATGTGCATACTTTTATCTTTATTGATGCAGTGCCAAGAAAAGACCATGAAGCTAACAAATCATTGACTGTAATAAACAGGATGAATCACAGCTTTGACAATAAAATGTGATTTGTGTTATTTTCACCTTTAATATTCCTTATTTAAAAGTTAATTAATTTTAAACATCTTAGAGGCATTGAGACAAACTTCCACAACAGTGGATCAAAATCCAGAGAAGAAACTAATTTTACCAATGTATGCAAGAGAGATGCAATGTAAGGAGAATTTTACTGCTGCGTATGATCCACTGCAGATGCACACCCAGAGGAAACAGTGTGTGAGATAATTACATACATTTTGACAGGCCAAAACAGAAACTACAGGTGTCATTAATATCAATAAAAGCTGTAATGCGTGAGGTGTTTTGGCTCAAGGGTTCTGGTATTATGCGGGCTCACTGGCATGGCATTCCCAGAATATAACAGACCCATTGTTATTGTTGTTTGCCTCCTTGTGAGAAGTTAAAACTTGCCATTAAAAAAAAAATCATAGAAACAACTAAAAAAGTGAGATCATTCTCCTGGCTTAACATACTCTTTTCAATCCTGCTAGGAGAGGAAATTGAAGTTTTACAATGTAGCACTGAAGAAATTCATGTGATTTTGTGTTTGATTATTGTTATATTCCTCCTGTTCTCTAGTCCCTGCAAGAAGATGTAATATGTGTAATATCTTAATATCTAAAGAAAACTGGGATGTTTTATAAAATGCGACTAAAAATAGAATGACTACTGATTTACTAGAATAAAGCATAAAACTGCCAAATACTGAGCCCTGGATTTTTTTTGTGTTAAATTTAGGCCAGTTTATTACACAAACTCTTGTTGCTAAGCCATGCTGTTGTAATACACACAGAATGTGGTTTGGCATTGTCTTGTCTTCCCCAGGCCTTTCTTGAAAAATCTTTTGTCTATTTAAATTGTTCCGTATTAAAGGAGCCCTCACAGATGTACCAGTCAACCATGCCTTGTGCAATAATGTTCCCCTGTACCATTACAGGCGCTGACAATTTAACCATGTGCTGGCAACAAGTTGAATTGTGCCTCTTCTACCTCTCCTCTCTAGACAAGGGGTTGTTTTGTTCATGATTTTAAAGTTTGGCTTCATCAGACCTCAGGACATTTTTTCCCTGCTTAAATTCATTTAAAATGTTAATATAAAATTAGTTTGGACCCAGGGAAGGTAGCAGCATTTCTGTCTCTTATTTCAAATAGGCTGCCTGAGGCAGTAGAAACCCAGTATTAAAGAGGAAGACGGGGTCAGAGGGATAAACTCCTTGATGGTGTGTACCACTAACAGACTGATAAAGTGGTGGACATTGAGAGGTCCTTTCAGTGGCAAAGACAAAACAGTGGCACTGATTATGACTGCGTAAGAACAGGCACTAAGCACCACACAAAGCTGGACCATCGTGAAGTCTGTGCAAAGATGCCTCTGAGGCAATCCAGCATTTAAAAGCATAACACCACAACCAGGTGGCTGGAATAGCATACGGGAACATCTATAACGGGTTTGGACTGACAATCTGTTGAGACAGGAGATGGTGGAGATGATGATAGAGCCGAGATCTTTGGGACTTCTAGATCCAGACTGATAAACTGATGATAGCTAACCAACTGGACATCGTGGTGGCCAGAAGAGGCCAGTGGTAATGGTGTAGGTATGGGGATCCTGAATGATAGCAACATCAAAAACAAGGACCAAAATAAACTAGAACCATACCAAGGGCTGAAGAAGGAAATTGAAAAGATGTGGGGAGTGAAGGCAGCAGTGGTAATCAGAGCACATGTGGTTGTGACGCCAAACTAGGGGAGGGCTTCAACAGATCCCTGGACATCATCTAAGATCTCCATCCACAAGAGTGCTCTCCTAAGATCAGTCAAGATACTGGGCAGAACCCTCAAGCTCCCAGACCCGAGAGGACCCAAGCTTAAAAGATGGAGCAACCATACAAGTACAAAAACACTGCAACCCCTTCAGCCCCTGCGTCCATTTGAATGGACATGACATATTTGTTGCTCTAAACCAATGAAAACACTGTGATTGAGGCATGTCACCATTGCTGGTTGCTCATTAGATCTTGATGATCTAGTCTAAAACAATTCATGACTTTGAGCATGTTCTAAAAAAGTGACAGACCTCAGACAAGACAAGCACGGCTAAGCAGTTGGTGAGAGGGAAAGTAAGTGCCCAGTTTCAATAAAAAATATCAGTTTATGCTCATGCAAGTCAAACAAATTTGCTCTTAGAATAATCTTTACTGTTACAGGTGATAGTGTTCCAAGTTATTTTGATGAAAACTCTTTTTACCAATTAGCAGGATTTTTTTCAAAGTTTGATGTCCACTGCAATGGACATCAGGACTTTGGTGATACTAGCCAACACCACAGGTTTAGTGTCAGTATGCAAAGAAATAATATACCTGCAAGCTTTTCAAAGGTAAAGTTTGCTATCACATTATATTTATTCATATCTATGAAATGTTAAATGTGTATATATTTTTTGTACATAATGTTGTTGTAGAGCATAAAGTCGAAGACTTTTTGGAACGTCTTATAAATGGAGAGTTGTCTAAACTTGACTCCTAGAATTCAGAAATTGAGTCAGATGAGACAAGTAATATAGATGGTGAGTTCAAAAATTATGTTTTTTTAATTCACAGGGTAAGGTTTTCATCAATTTTATGTCTTATATGTAAGATTTACATTGCATGTAATGCATAAGAAAATGAAAAGAATAATAAGATGAGATATAAATTATAATAGCAAATAATAAATACAAAAATAGAAAATAAAACATAATAAGAGAATGCACAAAATGAGTTAAAAATATGATTGGTTTGTTATTAGATTCAGAGAGGTACATTGGAGATGTGCATGCCAGAAGAACTTGCAGTGGCAGCTGGTTAGCTCATTCGTTAGGGGTAGGCAACTCCGGTCCTTGAGGGCCGGCATCCTGCAGGTCTTCAGGGCTTCCCTGCTTCAACACACCACCTGATGTCGAGAGCTTGGCTGCACAAGTCTGCTAATTACCCATTGATTGAAGTCAGGTGTGTTGCAGCAGGAAAAGTCCTAATACCTGCAGGACGCCGGCCTTCGAGGACCGGAGTTGCCTACTCTTGTATACGTCTATCAAGTTCATGTTTAGGTTGGTTTAATTTTCCTGGTAATTAGCTCATTGCTGTTCTCAACCAATGCAGGGATACATCTGTAGATCATTTACATGTTCAAAATTGTAGATGATCTCACAAATATCAATAAGTCAATCTTTTATAGTCTTTATATCACAAGGGTCTCCAAGTCTGGTCCTCGAGAGCTACTATCCTGTAATTAGAGCATACTCTCTCCAACACACCTGACTCAAATAGCTAATTCCCCAATGCACGTCATTCAGCTCTGCAGAGGTCTGGTAACGAGCCATTTGTTTGATCCAGGTGTGTTGGAGAAGGGATGCAACCAAAACGTGCAGAATAGCTCTGGAGGACTGGAGTTGGAGACCCCTGCTTTATCATGATAAAAACAACAGAATTTTGTTCAGAGCTTACACTGCAAAGCAGAAGAGTTAAAAAAGATGGTGAAATAAATGCAAAAATGGTGCAAGACCCTTCCCTAAATCCACTTATGTAGTAGTATGTATGCAGACATCCAGTAGTTTAGGTCACACCTGATTAATTACAAGGCCCATTTAGTCGTGGCGTCCACTGCAATGGACATGAAAAAATACAAATAAAAACAATGCAAAAAAACTAAAATCCAATTTGTTTCTATGTTAGAGAGGAGCTAAAATCAGTTGGACAAAAAGTCCACACACACACACACACAAATCCCCACTCCACCCCATTGCCAAATATCTTTAAAAAGAATGAAAAAGAATATTCTTTAAATTACTCTATTGTTGTTATGGCTGATCAAATTTAATGACGATCTCATAGGTCCCAATGTCTGGATCCAAAATTCCTGGTGGGAAATCTGGATTGTGGGAGTAGATGCTACCGCAACTCCTCTTTTTATCTCTATTGTTACCTCTCAAGTCACAACTGCATTTATTGCTAATGAGCTAGCTATTATTCCAAACTGCTTTCACTTCTCAATAAATAAATAAAGCATGTGAAAGCCGGTGTAGCGGATTACTGACCTGTGGCGCTCTGCCGCCACCTGGCGGCCAGATGCGGTAACTGCTGCTGCTTCTTGAAGATGGCGACTGGAGTCCTTCAAAGAGTCCGCGGAGGCTTGGGTCCGGCTAAAAGCAGGGCCCACTCGGCCGGACAGCTCGTGGTCTGGGTCAGGTGGGCGACCTTCAGCACTAGTGTTTTATTGTCGTCTCTTTGGCGTCTTGTGTTGGCTACTGTGTGCTATTTTCAGTAGGTTTTTGCTGTGGCTACGGTGAGCCTGGCAAAGCTAGCCCGTTTACTGCTAGCCAGTCCTGTTTGGCCTTCAGCCTTGACTTCACTCAGAAGCAACACTTTATATTTAATTTACCCCGAGATGTGTTAGATAGAGGCTGCGTGTGTTTGTTGGTGAAAGTGAAAGAATGCGAGTTTCTCTCATCTTTTGTTGATGAGCATCTCAAACGCTCAAGGTCAGTTTGTTACTTTGTTTAGCTTCATTGAGAAATATCATTTGTGCCTTACAAATACCATGCAATTCTTATTCAAAATTAAAAATGCTGCATTTGATATGCAGCAGTGTAGAGGTTTGTGCATTACAACTGTCGGTGGCATTTCAACCTTTTTCTGTGCAGCGTCTGTACAGAGGTCTTGTCTTATTTACTAACAAAGTGAGTGTGTGCTTATCTGCATTTGTATAAATGAATGAAAGTGAAACACCATGATGTAAATTTCCATCTATTAGCTTTTCAAAAGGTCTCTTGTGTGTTTGCAGGGGTTTTGCAACATCCAGCAGCAGAGATAGAGAAGACAGCTGGTTTAAGTCGCTGTTTGTGAGAAAAGTTGATCCCCGAAAAGATGCACACTCCGCTTTGCTGACCAAAAATGAGGAAAGCAACCTTTACAAAATTCAGTGTAAGTAACTACATCAACAATATCATCTCAGGAATAACCATTTATCTTGAGATAATAATTAAATTGTCTTTTTCAGTCCATAATGTCAAGCCAGAATGCCTGGATGCATACAACAAGCTCTGGTGAGTGTAATGTTACCGTAAAACAAGTTCATGATGTTGAGAGCTTGTATTGCAAAAGGAGGAAGAGGCCAATTTGACAAGAGCATTAAAGCCATACTTCAGTGTACTCTATTCCTGTTAGATGACTGATAGGTCAGCATGACAACGGTGCTCATGCCTAAGATTACTGGAGGTGTGTGCATGTAGGTCGTCAAGCTAATTTGAGTCTTGCAAAACAAGATAGAAGACATGTGATCTGGTTGTTGTTTTGTTTTCTGTCTTTTTTGAGGGGGAATATTTTGTCATATGTAGATGTATTCATCTTGTAAATGGTTCGGTTTGCTTTCTCATTCATCACAGTGAGGATGTTTTACCCTCCATCCATGCTGATAAGTACTACCCCTGTGAGCTGGTGGGAACCTGGAATACCTGGTATGGAGATCAGGACCAGGCTGGTAGGATAACTAATATCAACACACAGGCTTATGTGGTGTATGTAATGTTTATAGACATGTAATAATGTATATGATCATACAAGTGAATAATCCAGTGTACCAAAACACCACCAATTCTAACACTAGCCAGTGATGGTGATCTGTTGATTAGTTTGACCCTCTTTTGGGGAAAAAAATAGAGTATCAATTTTATATCCTGTGTTCACTCAAGCTTTGCATATCATGTGCTTATCTTTGTGTTGTTTGTTGGTGGGAACTTGCATTTATGAATGACTCCTTCTACAGTTCATTTGTGGCGCTACCGAGGTGGATACCCAGCTCTAACAGAGGTGATGAACAAGCTCAGGCAGAACAAGGTAATCATCATTTCATGTGCATCTCGTTGGTCTCACTCCTGCCTCCTGCCTTATCCTTACAAGTTGAGGTAAAGCTTATTGATTGTTTCTGTTTGACATCAGGAGTTCACAGCTTACAGAAAGGAGCGGGGAAAGATGTTACTGTCCCGCAGGAATCAGCTTCTGCTAGAGTTTAGCTTCTGGAACGAGCCCGTGCCACGGGAGGGCCCAAATGTCTATGAGCTTAGATCCTACCAACTCAGGGTGAGTAATCTACCAGCAGTGTGTGTAATCTGTGTTTTGGTTTGATACACTCGGCTTTTTCATAATGCATAGAGCTCTCAGAGTAATTACTCTAAAAGGTCACATGACTGAATTCTGTGATTAAAACAATGAGTCTACAGACAATAACTGATTGCAGAAACTGTGGATAAAGCTAAAATTTTGGGTCATAGGATTAGAATTTATGGTTTAATTGCTTTTAAGTTCAATAAAGATCTTCTTAAAATATCTGCAGTCAGTTTGATTCAGCCTGTCTGTTAATTTAAGTATTTCACACTATATCTCAACTTAATAACCTCATGAAGTTTTTGCTTTTGTCAGCCACCTTAGACTGAGAATTCATCAGTTAGCAACACAAGCAGGTCTACCCAAAACCTGCAGGGTAATGTAAACTGTTAATAGTGTGATTAAAAATGATTTTTTTTCCCAATCCTTTCCACATAACTGCATGCATACAATCAATTAGTGATGATGTCTGAGCAGGTCTACTGCAGGATTTGCTTCTTCACCATTAAACTACAATATACAATTGCTGCAGAAATTTGACCTTTTTTTCAGATTTTTGCTTATCAAACCTGAACAATCACATAATTTACTTTTTTTTTTTTATTGGACAATTCCTTTAAGTTTGTATGTGTGAATACTATCACAAGTTTGGATGAGAGTGAACTGTCATTATTTATACTTTTTCTTTTCCAACCCCATCTGTCTAAGAATAATGGTTGGATATTCATGGACTAATCAATTTTGCACTGCTTTAACATTCTCTGCATATAAAATCAAATATTTCACCAAACCAGACAATACCATCTACTGTACTACAGATTAAGTTATTCTTTTTAATCTTAAAGGCCAAACTGCATCTACAGAGCTCCTCTGATTCGTGATGTATGCAAGCTATTATCCTACATCGCAAGCTGAGATTATATCTGACAAATGGTGGGGCGTTTGTTGTCCTAATCACCAGAGAATGATTGAAGGAGCCTTTGGGTGTAGTTGTTATTGCAGCTTATCTTTTCTATGAGAAAATACCTATGTAACGTATTTCACATATTTGTGTTAGTATGTTTAATCTGGAAAGAAGAAGTCTGGACAAATCTGTTATGTGTGTTTTATTTCGTTTTTTTCTTGCTGCAGGCTGGAACCATGATCGAGTGGGGTAATTACTGGTAAGGCAGCCTGAATTCATTTGACTTGCTGAGCTGTAGTTACAGAACAGATGCACTACATGAAACCTCCCTCATCACACTGTCATTAATAAGAGCTATTCCACAGAGAGGCCCCATCTTTGAAGCTGTACTGTCATGCCCTCTTGCCAAGATTTAAAGTCAAGTGAAGTTACGTGCATGCAAGAAATATGCGCTCATAACAGTCAATTAAATCAGGAAGTACACACAGTACAACACAGTAGATTACGATGGATTAACATGAAGACTTTCCTAAGAAGTATTTTTTTTGTGTTGCGCTCATCACAGTTTTTTTTTTTCTAGGTTTTGCTAAGTTTGTTTTTAATTTTGTATGACTGCATGCCTCTGGCAGCACAAGAGGTTTCCAATGCAAATTAAACTGTCACATGTATTTATGCATAAATATGACCTAATACTGCTTGTTAAGGCAAACATTTATGATTGTCTCAACAAGCTGTCAGGTGCACAACCTTCTTTAGTCCTGCAAATATATCAGCAAAACTGTTTAAAGCAGTTTTATAATTGTGTAGCTGGAGGCTTAGGGGTGAATCCCATTTCACCCCTTGGCCCTACTCTCAGCCCTTCCCCTCCGTTTGCGCGTTCATGTGTAGGGGTAGGGGTGTCCCAATACCTGTAGGATGGAGGGGAAGGGCTAAGGGGTAGGGCTATATACCCCTTCAAACGAAGATTTTTCGAGAGCACACTTCAAACGAAGGGGTATGAAAATCACTGGGACGACGGGTGCTACTGAGTCCAAAAACATCCACAAATGTAAATATTTCTCCATAAATAAAGTTTAAAAGTGGAAAACCATTATATAGTCTAGTTTAATGCTGTTTAAATGTTTAACGGTCATTTTTTTTGCAAAATGCACATGAAAAAAAATTGCGAGTACTACATTGACGCTTCAGTTATATAAACGGCTGAAAACCAGCGGTGCTCTGCAGCCCTGATAATCTAGATGATCAATAAGAAATTCGGCAGCATCGCTGCTGGTCTTCATGGGATAAAACACAGGCAGGGATGTCATGCAAAAATCAAATTTGCTTGTTAACGTTAATCCACAGCTGTAGACGGCTTGATTTCTCCAGATTTGCGCCAACAGCTCAGCGCACATCTGCTTACACACAAGCCGGCGGAATCACTGATGACGTATGTGATTCTTGAAGGGGTGTCCCAATTTGAAGGGGTTGACTTTCACCCCTACCCCTTGTAGCTTCGTTTTAAGTGCAAGGGCCAAGGGGAAGGGGTAAGGGTAGGGGAAAAAGAGAATTGGGATTGGGCCTTAAACTCCTGCTTCATGTTAACCAAGGAGACATGAGGCTTCATAGTTTGACAGATGCTTCTTTATTTACATATATGTGGATTTGTTTTGAGGGAAACATAATAAATGGAAAACATTTCCTTTACATCCTGTACAACACCTGACATATACAGTAGGTGATTACTGTAACTACACAGACTGCATGTAATTGTGTCAATTAAACACAGCCTAGAGTAAAACTAAGAAATGTTTGGAGAATGTTCTTGTTGTGCCAGATGAAGCTGACTCTGCTTTTGTCTACAGGGCCAGAGCCATCCGGTACCGCCAGAGCAATAGTGAGGCTGTGGGAGGGTTTTTCTCACAGATCGGTAGTCTCTACATGGTTCATCACCTCTGGGGTAAATACCTAATTTATAAAGCTTGCTTGTGCACAAAACGGCCTGAAAGTGGCGTAAGTGACTTTCCACGCAAAGTTTCTGATTTATAAGAACAAACCTGACGGGAAAATGTTCGCACCTGTACGCTAACTCTGAACCTTATCGCACGCACACTTTGGAGACTGGAAACTGGCGTCGCCGCTGGTGAAATGATGAACTTAAGCCAAATTCATGCATTTAACCATCATGTCAGACTGTAGACCCTCGTTAATCCCCGTCTGTTTCTGGATTGAGCTAGCCTTATTTAAGAGAGCTACAGTAAATCTTCAATTGTATAGCCATGGCACTTATTGGTAGATTAACTGTAACAAGGTGTGTAGCAACAGTCTATTTGTAATTACTGAGTAAACATAAATACTGCATTGACACTCGCACGTAATGCTTCATAATGGATGCGCTGCACAGCTGGAAGATTATGGCGAGAGGAGGATCAGGATGGAGAGATTTTTTAGAGACCACGGATATTTCCTGGGCCATGATTGCTGATATACCAATATATTCCCCAGAACTGGGGGTTCCTAGATAATTTCAGAGGGTCGCCAGACCGTTGTAGTTGCTGTAAGCTAAATCAATTTAGAATTTTTATCAGGGCTCTCAAAATAAATCCGCTAATGCATAGAGATTAATCTGTAGTATAAACGCATTAATTTCTTAAGAAATAAATTAAAGCCTAACTATTAATAAAAATCACAATTTGTCAATACCTTGGTCATTTAAGTTGTTTTTTGTCATGCTTTCTTAAAGGGGAAGTTCAGGATTTTTGACATAGGGCCTCATTTACAAGTGAGCCAGAATGCTACTTATCACTGAAGACGGTTTCAACATATTTCATCCCGTTATGCTAGTTCCAGTTGGTCGCCGATGCTAATGCTAGTGCAAGTCAATAGGAATCTGCCTAGCCTGTCATTAATAACAATCTTATCCACTCCACAGAACATTTGAGGCAAATAATTTCTAACTTCAGACTATCTGTGTAAATGTCGTGTTAACAGAATAATGTTACAAATAAAACTAACCTGCCTTTCGTTGCATTTTGATTGTTGCTGCTGAGAAACTTTACAAAAGTTTTACCTCCTGTATTTGGCAGCAGTGATGTCATCTGTTGCTACGTGCATGAAGGAATCTGATTACACACATATACAGTCTGAAATACGGCCACGTCTGAAAGGCACGAGGATGTGTCGGATTTTGAAGATGATTTCTAACTTTTTTCATCAAACCAACTATCAGCTTGTCTCTATGAACCGAAATACACTGGCAAAGCTAGTAGGCTGGTAAGAAACTAGTTCCTCAATATGTCATGCAAAATTTGTCATAGAAGGCCAGTTTTACTTTTTTTTTTACACGAGTTTACTAGTTTAACACGGCATTTACACAGATAATCTTGCTGATTTGCCTCAGATGTTCTGTGGAGTGGATAAGATTGGTTTTAATGACAGGCTAGCAGATTCCTATTGACTTCCACTAGCATTAGCATCAGCGACCTCCTGGAACTAGAATAACGGGATGAAATATGTTGAAACCGTCTTCAGTGATCAGTAGCATCCTGGCTCACTTGTAAATGAGGCCCTATGTCAAAAATTCTGAACTTCCCCTTTAAGGCCCTTTCAGATAGAACGCGTTTTTCGCCGAGTTCACCGCGGGGTAGGGCGCAGACTCGGCGGCAGACCCGGCGGCAGCAAACACGTCAGGCACGCGTTGCTAAGCGACAGACCAGGAAGTGTTTTCTCCCCGGCACGCTTCGTTGTGAGAGATGTACATCTCATTGTCGCAGCAAAGAGCTTTGCTCCAAGGGAGGAGGAGGAGATCAGCAGCCGATAAAAGGGTGGGGGTCCACCTGATCCTGATAACAAGGCAGAACGTGGGGAGTTCAGGCTCGTCCGCTAGCTGCATTCTTTCACACAGACCGCTTCCAGGTTTACTTCAGGCTGAACAATGACCACTTTTTTTCCCTGAACTGGCCTCTCCTATTGGACGCGCTAGGATGTCGTCACAGCGCGCTGCGCCCGAATTAAAAAATGTTCAATTCGAGCGCAGCGGCGTCAGCGCCACCGCGGCGGCATGCGCCCACCTTGCGCGCCGCGGTGCTCCGCGGCATGGCGGAACGCGCTGCCGCGGCGGTACCACATACACAATGAATGGGTTTGCCGCCGTCCTCTTGCGCTTGCCGCGTTCTATCTGAAGGCCCTTTCAGATAGGACGCGTTTTTCGCGGCGCGCACCGCGGGGTAGGGCGCAGAGTCGGCGAAAGACCACAGCGGCAGCGAGCACGTCAGGCACGCGTTGCTAAGCGACAGACCAGGAAGTGTTTTCTCCCCGGCACGCTTCGTTGTGAGAGATGTACCTCTCATCGTCGCAGCAAAGAGCTTTTCTCCTGAGAAGGAGGAGAAGATCAGCAGCAGATAAAAGGGTGAGGGTCCACCTGATCCTGATAACAAGGCAGAACTTGGGGGGGGTTCAGGCTCGTCCGGGAGCTGCATTCTTTCACACAGACCACTTCCAGCTTTACTTTAGGCTGAACAAGGACCACTTTTTTCCCTGAACTGGCCTCTCCTATTGGACGCGCTAGGATGTCGTCACAGCGCGCTGCGCCCGAATTGAAAAATGTTCAATTCGAGCGCAGCGGCGTGAGCGCCACCGCGGCGGCATGCGCCCATCTTGCGCGCCGCGGAGCTCCGCGGCATGGCGGAACGCGCTGCCGCGGCGGTACCACATACACAATGAATGGGTTTGCCGCCGTCCTCTTGCGCTTGCCGCGTTCTATCTGAAAGGGCCTTGAAAGGGCCTTGAAAGGGCCTTTACAGCTGTGCACATCATCCACCAATGATCACGTTATCTTTCTAATTCATGAGGTTTCTGACAGTTTTCCAGCCTCACATGTAGAAATGCTGCAGGATGATCTGATATATCGCACAATAAAGTGCACTGGAACCGTTTAATCTCTGTGCGCAGCTGTTGACCACAACACGCTGTGTGGAGCGAGCCATCAGAGTTTGGATGAATGAAGTGCTGCTGACGTCATTCACCGCTGTAGCAACTTGCTGTTGCTTCTGCTCATCAGATTCCACTGTGAAGTCCAAATGAAATGGTTTTATGAGCCTCCACCACCATCTTAGCACCTCGACTTGAATCTCAATGAAATTGAATTTTCTTGTCTTCTCAGTGGCCCCAATGAAGCTTTTTAAATGCCACAGATCAGCTGGCTTATTTATATGCAGAAATATCCATAAGGTGCTTTGCATTCACCATTTATGGTAGAAAGTGGGTGTGTAGGGGAGCCGAGATGAGCCAAATTCACCTGCAAACTTCCAGGGACAGTGCAATTTAAGACGGAAATGGCCTGGATCTTTTGCTTTTCGGTTTTATAAATCTGAGTATTTTTCGACGCATGCAAACTTTGGGTTTTTGGCGCATGTACACTTTTAGTTAAGATCCTATGCA
>JALJCO010012915.1:0-12086 GCA_023101725.1 Atherinomorus stipes | reverse complement strand
CTCATCCTTATGCTGAGCAAGACTCTGGAGCACTTTTTAAAATATCAAATGCAGCCGGAAATCCGGGGGGTGGGGGTGGGGGGGGGGGGGGGGTTTCATTATCCACTGACTTTCATATAATGGAGGTCACTGGCGCTCGAAACAAAAAGGTCCATAAAAGTCCACAAAAACTTGTCAATATTCCTCCACACTGAAATATCGCGATATTTTCATATGCAGATTTCATATAGAGATTCAAAAACGCAATGTTGACCTATTTTACCAACAAATCTCGCAAGATTTCGTAAGATAACGGTGAAATCTCGCAAGATTTCTAAAACCCGCGAGATTTCGTGACTGAACAACGAAATCTCGCGGGTTTTTGTGAAATCTTGCGAGATTTCACCATTTTCATGGTTTTCATTAGTAAAATAGATCTATACCACATTTTTACATATCAATATGATTTCAGCATATGAAGATATCACATATTTTCAGTGTAGCGATTTTTTTCCCAGCCCTATTAAACAGTAGAACATTGTACTTCCTAAATGCGTGTTCATGTGAGTTCATGACACTACGGAAGCCTCAACAGACAAGATTGCGCTGTCGTGAATTTCTTCTTCTACGTTTGCATTATCGGCAGAGTAGATGCTGAACGCCGCGGCTTCTGTAGTAATAATAATAATAATAATTTTATTTGTAACACACTTTACATTTGAAGACAAATCTGATAGTGCTACAGGATAAAAAAGAGCTGAAGAGGAAATTAAAACAAAGTAACAAAAACAAACATTAAAACAGTGTAAGAGACAATTAAAGTCAGTGCATTCAAAGGCAAACAGACGATCATAAAAATGTAAAAACCAGCAGTTATAAGCTTTTCTATAAAGGAACTGCTAACGTGAGCTAGCTCTACTGAGCCGGTTTAACCGCAGCCTCAAACACACGACCAGATCATAACTGTAGTCAGGGAGTGAACAGCTTGGTGGCATGCTACATATACAATAGTAATTATGTCTGAATGATTTAGTAAATGTTACTTACATCAGTACAACACCGCCTCCGATGCAGCAGGGGGCGCCACCGCTTCGTTCACCGCCGTTTTTCAGCTCTGAAAGCAGTTCAAAAGTCCCACCTCTTCCTCTACGTCAGCAAAATGGCGTCCGTTTAGTGCGACTGGTGTGCTTTGTTTTGCATTTTGTTTTTGGCCGGTATCAGGGCAGCATCCTGGTACTTTCAGCGCACTGAATTTTTGCTTAAATGACAGCATGAGCGCACCACACACTCACAAATAGTGTTTGAAGTGCTCAAGTGCGCGGTTTGAGGCATGGCTTTGGATTACATTGGACGAGCAGTTTGGAAGAATATTGACAAGTTTTTGTGGACTTTTATGGACCTTTTTGGTTCAGTCACTGCTGAACTCTGTTATATGAAAGTCGGCAGATAATGAAGCCCCCCGGATCTCCAGCTGCATGTGAGATATTAAAAAAGTGCTCCAGAGTCTTGCTCAGCATGAGGGTGAGGAGAAGATGAAGGCCCATCATTCTGTGGGTGTACTGTCCCTTTAAATCACCCCAGTTTCTGGCTTTCCCTGCAGCTGTGTGTCCGTATTTCCTCTGACGTGGAGCAGCTGCAGTTTAATGACAGAAAAGCTCATTAAAAGAAGTAATTCATCAGATTTGCCTTCGATCTGGAGATTCAGGAAACCGCTGGATCGTTTCTGTGGTTGGAATCACATGATGTTCGTCTTCCAGCTAAAACCAGCAGCTGGTGATGAGGAAACCAGTAGGAACACTGGTTCAGTCACTGGAACGGCTGCAGAACTCACCAGTAACACAAGGAAGGAGGTAGAAACATGAAATAAACTTCACAGCTTAAAACTGTGTTACCAAAATAATTATGATTTCAATCTAAATCTGAATCTGAGACAGAGAAATGAACTCGAATATTTTCCCCGCACTGACATCAGCTGGGCTTTCAGGAAGTTTTTCACCAACACGCAGCATTTTTTCCGTGTGATTCATCACGAGTGGATGCAGGAAGGAGATAAGTGTGTTCTCGGTGAGGCGTCGCGGCTTATTGAGGCCAGTTCATCTGTCAACATCGTCTCTTCATCGCTGTCGGCCGGACGAGCGCTCACGGTGACAAACCGGTCAGACTGCAGCGAGCTGGCTTTTCATACGCGACATCCAGCTGCAGTGTTGCTGCCAGACTGTTTCCACGGATGACGTCATCGCTGCAGCATCACCTGCTACGTCTGTCTGATCTGCGACCGGACGGCTGGAAGTGCTGCTCACTTTTTAACGAAACAGCACGTAACAAACATCCAGTTTCACTCTTTAGACGTGAAAAGAAGTTGTTCTGCAGACAGAAGTACGACGCTGAAGTTAGTCTCTGATTCACAGCTTCCCATTGGCCATATGTGTAAAGGGCAATTCCACTGAATTTATGAGAACCTAAAAATAAAAACAAACAAAAACTTAGAATACCAACACTGTTCCAATCTAGACTGAAATATTACTCACCTTACAGGTGAGTTAAAACTTTTATGACTTGTTAGACCACCGTAGACCAGGTCCTGATCAGAAACTACAATAATAACTGTATTCTATTTGTGGAAATTAAATAAGAATTGGCTTCTGATTCACAGTTTCTGAGTCACCTTGTTTAAAGGGTGATTCCACTTACTTTCTCGGAGCCTAGACTACATTTGATCAGGTCTTGATCAAAAACCACAATACTCAGACTCTTCAAATCTGGATTGAAATATTTTACATAGTCTACAGATTCATGAAAAAAAAACGTTTCTG
The DNA here is from genome assembly GCA_023101725.1 of Atherinomorus stipes. Taxonomy (NCBI): domain Eukaryota; kingdom Metazoa; phylum Chordata; class Actinopteri; order Atheriniformes; family Atherinidae; genus Atherinomorus; species Atherinomorus stipes. The sequence continues at coordinate 9,294 of JALJCO010012915.1, read as the reverse complement.
ATTTGTGAAACCTTTGTTCTATTTGTGAAAAGGCAAATTAGCTTCATTTTATGAATTTTTTTAGCATCTAGACCACATTAGACCAGTTCCTGATCAGAAACTAAAATACTTAGACTCCTCAAATCTGGACTGAAATATTTTACACACCATATAGATGAGTTAAAACTCCTTTTCTAATTTGTGAAACCTTTATTTTATTTGTTAAAATGCATATTAGCCTCATTTTATGAATTTCTTTGCAGCTAGACCACATTAGACCAGGTCCTGATCAAAAACTACAATACTAACACTCTTCAAGTCTGGACTGAAATATTCTACACACCACACAGACTCATTAAAACTCCTTTTCTGATTTGTGAAACTGTCATTCTGTTTGTGAAAATGCAAATTAGCCTCAATTTATAATTTTTTTTTTAGCATCTAGACCATATCAGACCAGGTCCTGATCAAAAACTACAGTGATGTCTCTCCAAAGGGATCTGGTTTAAGGTTTTTATTTACACTGTTTAAAAAAACCTGTAATTTCACAGATTTTTTTCTGTGATATTTAACATTTTTTCCTCATTTTTAAAAATCTGGAATAATAATGATAAAATTATGGAAATAGGCTGTGAATTTACAAGTCTCACATGAAATAACATGAAAAGCCATGTTTCCATTTTTTTTTTTAAAGAGGATGCCATTTCACCTCACAGAAAAGAATGTTAAAATATATTTTCAATGTATTTTCTGATAAAATTTCTTCTTAGCAAAAGAAAAATGTTTTTGGTAATTTCATGTATTTACCCTAAAAAGAGTATCTGTGCTGTACATTGATCTAACTTAATTATTTTGGTTTGGGGATTGTTATTATTTTTATTATTATTATTTTAGTCAAACCAACTTAAAAACCTCTCTCTCTAATCTGAAACATGTTTTTACTTTCACTCAAACTACATTTATTAAGTTGTTTCAGCTTTGGGGCGACAGTGGCTCAGGTGGGAGAGCAGGTCGGCCAATGATCGGAGGATCGGCGGTTCGATGACCTCCAGCCATATGTCGTTGTGTCCTTGGGCTTTGAGTTCCTTGAAAGGGGAAAAAAAAGCGTGATATAAATCTAATCCATCATTATTATTATTATAAGCATGCATGAACAACAAAAAGGGGGCGGGGCTACTTTCAAAACACAACATATCAGGACCACAAAGGCTCATGGGAAGAGCAAATTCAACAGAAATGACCCTCTAATGATTGTTATCCTGTAAATTTGAGTTAAGTGTTTACTGCCTTTGTTATGTTCACATTCAGAAGACGTTGTGGAGAAAGTCTGTTAAGTTTGGATGTTAAAGATGCAGTTTGAAGGACAGTTCAAGGAGATAAACTCATCATATCCAACGACATTAAATATTCAGGATGAAGCCAACACTATTTGAAAGCTGTGTTGCTGTTCTATCATAGTCTCTGGATTTAGTCATGGTGCAAACTTTCCCTGTGTAAAATTGCATTAAAAACAGATATTAATGCGGCAGTGGCGACTTTTGGACCAGCCAAACAGTGATATTAACAGTTTTTGCCGTATTTCTGGGTGATTTTCTTATTATACGTCTTAACATCCTCCATTAAACCTTAAAATGCCAAAATAAAACAAAGATTTCATGTAAAAGCAAAGTTATAAATGTATTTTATGAGAAAGTTTTTCTCTGTCATTTTACGGTATTTTTCTGGCGCCCCAGCTGCTTGAATATTAACGTTTTTTTACATGTTTTTTTTGCAGTGTAGATGCTGGTGGCAGCTGTTGCATGGCGGTGTGTTTATGGAACATGCTGTAGATTTGTCCTGATAAAACTTTTAGTCAGATAACTCATTTGGCTCGTAGTAGCAGGAAGTACTCGGCTGTAGTTACTGGTGCTGGCGTTACATGACTGCAGCTGAGTCTGGTGAACTGGTTCTGGGTGTTTGAAGCGGAATCAGATCCTCACCGAGGTAACCGGGTCAAAGATTCTTACCAGGGAGTATCGTCATGATAACCTGCTCCACAACAGGTTAGGTTTGAGATAAGAGATCAACAGGTACAAATACTGACCAACCAGGTCTCAAGGGAAAATATTTCAAAGTGGATAAAAGAGTCTTCGTTCTCTTGATAAGTCAAATCTGTGTGTTTGAGGATCATTTCTGGACCTGTAGGTACTTTTTTTTTGTTTTGTTTTACAAATGTTCTCTTAAAAGTACAATATTGGTCTTTATGAGGCCAGAAGTACCTATATACTATGAAAAAGGCTCCAAAGTAATATAAAGTACACATTTGTACCATTTCAACCCTAAGGGTACCTGCAGCATTGAAACATGTTTGTAGCTTGTACAATAACTATAAATAGCAGTACTTCTAAACAGTAGTATAATTATAGTTATGATTTTAATAATAATCATAGTAATCATAGTCATAATTATATGTATAATTACATATGTGTAGCATATATTTATATATAGCATCTTTGATTGTTGTCATAATCTCTACTTTATTGACTTTTATTCATCATTTTTAATTGGTTTAATTGTACTTTATTAACTCATACAGCTTGATAAGGTACAAAAATGGACCATGAAGGTACAGAAATGTCTTACAGAAAGGACCCCCCCAGCAACAAGCTTTGGACCCTTTTAAGTACAAATTGGTACCTTTATTTTTGAGTGTGTATGGAGCAACATTCATAACGACACTGAAACCAGACGGAGATATGGAGCCAGTATGGACAACATTTGGTATGGACGGGAGACCGGAGTAAACATACGTATGCTGGAGTGGCGCTGAAGGTGCGAAAGCCTTCAACGGCGCTTGCAGGTTTAATTCCTTTTACTCTCTTTTTTTTTTTTTATGTAATTATTGTCGTGGCTGCACTGCTTCTGGTCTCGACTGTTTCTGTTGCTGGAATGAAGGTATTTTATCTCAGCCCAGACTTAATAGTTGTAAATGGCCATAAGTGACCTGTTCAAGACATTAATGGTATCATAACATTTTATTTTAGTCGAATTCTACATTACTGGACACATAATTCAGAGCAGCGTGTTGTGGTTTCTGCTTGTGAATCACCTTTAAACAGATCAAACTGGTTGAAAATGGGACTTTCCTAACAGCGGCCATGCTTCTCTCTGCTGGAGCTGATTCAGGACTAAAAGGCAGAAAAGCATCAGCGAGTGAAGATCTTTGTGTCCAGTTTGGCCCGACTCTGCAGGACCGATGATGTAACAGGACCAGAAGAACTTTAAAAGGCTTGAAAGCAACGATGAAGGGATCAGGTGAGGATGAAGAACCAGTTAGTGATGGAGAATTAGGATAATAAGCTGCACCCGCCCCCAAACACCAGGAAGTAGTTCAGAGAGAGAAAAGGCTGTCCTGCATCAGCCGACACCAGGAAGTTGTTTTCACCCTGAAAATGACTAAATCTCCGTAAACACATTATCTTAGCTCAACTTTCCCACTTCTGCTTAGTAAAGCAGCTGCGTGACACAAGCTGATGGAAACATGCACGTTGGCATCAAATCAAGTCGGAGTCCAGGTGTGTGTTAGGCCTGCAGCTAGCTAACGCTGGCCAAGCTCGGTGCCACCGTTGGTTCAATCAAAGCTGCTCATAATGAGAGAAATGTTGATGAGCCAGTTCGACTTTTACAAGGAAGTATCCAGTTCTGAGCAGGTCGGGTTACTTCAGGGGTTTTCAGGAAGTGCAGAGTCATTCTGGCCCGACGCCAGGAAGAAAACCATTCAGCTGTGTGAAAGCGTCCTTCATTTTCCGCATGATTGAAGCTTTTTAGAAAGTTGGCACAAAGAAAGTTGCACAACTAAAAACAATTCAGAGAAGAAAGGAGTCGATGATGTAAAACATCTGTGAAGCTTCTCTGTCGTCCAGGTCACGGTGTCCGGCGGGGGTCAAGTCAAAGCTGGACGAGGTTTAGCTTCCTAAATGCCATCCAGGAAACCTTCTTAGTTCTGATGGAGAACGTGGAAGATTTCACTTCAGTTTCCTCCCAAACCAACGATGTTTGATAGCCGAGACCTCGTCAGTTCCACGTCAGTCCACAGCTGGGAGGATGCTCCTGGAGGGGGAGGAGAGGTGACCGTTCTGTCCTCCGTTAGATCAAGGTTTCTCCACTCTGATCTTTCACACTAAAGCCACTCGTCTTCTCGGTCCGAGATTTTAACTCTGTGGTCCTCAAAAGTGGGTTTTTTAATTGTGAAGGAACCATTTCTAACAAAGGGGTCCAGCAGGGGAAGGTGGTTGGTCCGGTTTGCTTCGGTTAACCCTGATCGCTGCGTTTGAAAAGCCAACCGTATGCTTACCTGGTTGGATCAGTTACAATTCCCATTTCCACGTACGGGATGCAATAATGGGTCAGACTGAGTACAGCTGAAACAGTTGTTGCTCTTCTTATTTCCACGCAAAAATTAGACATTAAAAAGAGCCTGGATAGAAGATATTTTTTTATTAATACAAAATGCATCCTCTATTTGTGCACTATAAAATAACCAAGAAATAATATCCATTAATAATTTATCATTTCACAATTAATCAAAAACAAGAAGTGTGTTTTTGTCGCAACTGTACCACAGAATAAAAATACTGAGTACAGTTGTGACCCCGTTGAAATGTCTGAGAGCTGATCCTGCTGATGGTGCTGTCGTGGCGGAGCCCTTCCGCTATCTAATCACAAGTGCTGCTCATTAGCATATGATAAGTGAAGTTAATGATGTCTTAATAAGTCGGAGCACAGACCTGTCGCATTTGGTGTTTTCAGGCAGGCAAATCTGTGGGCTACTTGCTAGCTCTGCTCAAGCCAGAAAACCGGAGGAGGCGGCAAAATAACCACAGGAGCGTCGCTTAAGGTTACACGTTTATTACAAGATAAACCAGTTATAAACGGTGAGGAAACTGTGTAATCGGACTCCGCTCGTGTCTCCACGGTCTTAAGCGGTGATCTCAGCTGTCTCCTGCTCCAAATGTGCTTCCAGTCTCCCCCTCCTTTCTGCTCTTTTAAGGACCCCTATTTCGTCCAACCTCCTGCACTGATTTGTCGTCCTTTTCTCAGCCCTTGCAATCTCATTTCACATGTCTGCATTAAAGTGACCTCACATTGTTCCTTTTAATCTAAGTAGACGTGGCATGATAAAACTGTGGTCTGCTACCACAGAATGGACTATTAAAGGTTAAATATGAATTTTGAATTTTCCCACGTTCAAAAAGGACGCTAATACGCATGCGCACACCAAAAATCACAGCAAAAGCTTGTTGCATGCGCAAGCAATTGGCGTTTTAACTGGTACTCAGTCTACTCATGTATCCGTACCAAACCGTCCTACAGGTGTGTACCGAACCGAGAGTACCATGTGGCAAATATAAAAAAAAATAGTTTTATTTTATTTTATCAGTGTCGTCAAAGAACAGCTCTGTGTTGAAAACTCGGTGGATCTGTGTTGGACTACTCTGAACGTCTCCCACACGCTTTCACTCAAGCTAGTACTTTTCGTATTTATTCATTCATTTCATCCAGTACTAATTTTCATAGAAAACACAAGAAGATGAGCACATAGCTGTCATCTTATCATAGAAAAAAACTAAATAAAAGCAACATGAAATAAGCCAGTCCTCAAATTTATTCATAAATCAGCTGTCAGTCAAGGTGACTGACACCCTCAAATTAAAGAAAAGGCTAAATTCACAACATTAATTCAAATAACAAGAAACTAACAAATAAAAATTTTCAAAATTAAACTTGACTAAAAATTAATATATTGCTTTTGAATTGTGGTGGGAAATAATGATTTAAAAAATAATCATTTTCAACTATAATTCATAAGCAATATTTTGTTTCATGATATTATAATTTTGTAAATTTTAATTTATTATTAGTTTCCTCATAAATTACTATTATGTAATAGTAATTTAGTATTTAGTATTTCCTTAATTGGAGGGTATGAATAATTTTGAGGACTGTACATTCAAGATATTAATGCAAACTGTACAATCATGTGATTTTCTTAAAAGGGACAAAGTAGCATAAACCACTGGTGTGGTACCGACAGCAGAAACTTCTACTTCCCATCCCTGGATGGGAGCAGAGACCTCCACCCCTCCCTCTGCAGCCCCCCCGGGAACATCAGGGCGTTCCAGCGTGCTGCATCTAGCCCGAGGGTCCGCCCAGAGAGGCGTCTGGAAGACATCCTGATCAGATGTCCGGACCCGGATCAGCTCCTGGGGCTTCCCCTGCAGGGCCGAGCCAGACTTCCTTCAGAGGAAACCCATCTGGTCTCTGCAGGATCTGCTTTTGTTCCCGAGTCACAGTTTGTGACCAGAGGTGACGCTCGGAACGTTCTTCAGCTGGAAAATCAGCAGTTTTGTGTTTGAGCTCAGCTTTCCTCACCGGGACAGAAAGTATGAAGACGATGCTCATGTTTCAGCCTGGTTTACCGCTGCTGCATGAAAACAAATAAATAAACAAGAAAATGGTTATAAAAACTCTCCCTGAGGTTCCCAACAGGCCAAGGACCCCCCCACCAAGGCCACCCTGAACAAAAAGCTGGCCACCCTTGCAAAAACATTTTTTTCATTTATATAAATTTTTATGAGCTATTTTTTTCCATTTACATTTTTTTACAAAAATAAAATAAAATAAATGAGAAGAAGAAAAAGAAAATACATGATAATAAAAATGAAAGCACGATCTTCTGTTGCACAATAGAATGCTTCCATTGAATAAACTAGACAAGCATCAAAGCAAAAGTAGATGAAAAAAAAGTATAGATAAAACTGATTATATGAATAGGGAGCAGGGGCATTTTCAGACCAGTACAAAATGCATATTGGAGCTAGCAGGATGAATATCTGTGAAACTGGTTCGCTATATTGAAAACCAAAAAGCTAACATAATATGAAAATACAGTGCAGAATTATTAGGCAAATGAGTATTCTGACCACATCCTCCTCTTTATGCATGTTGTCTTACTCCAAGCTGTATCGGCCCAAATCTACTACCAATTAAGCATATCAGGTGATGTGCATCTCTGAAATGAGAAGGGGTGTGGTCTGATGACATCATCACCCTATATCAGGTTTATTAGGCAAACAAATTATTAGGCGACTTCCTTTCCTTTGGCAAAATGGGTCATAGAGGGACTTGACAGGCTCTGAAAAGTCAAAAATAGTGAGATATCTTGCAGAGGGATGCAGCACTTTTAAAATGTCCGAGCTTCTGAAGCGTGATCATCCAACAATCAAGCGTTTCATTCAAAATAGTCAACAGGGTCGCAAGAAACGTGGAAAAACCAAGGCGCAAAATAACTGCCCATGAACTGAGAAACGTCAAGCGTGCAGCTGCCAAGATGCCACTTGCCAGCAGTTTTGCCATATTTCAGAGCTGCAACATCACTGGAGTGCCCAAAAGCACAAGGTGTGCAATACTCAGAGACATGGCCAAGGTAAGAAAGGCTGAAAAACCACCACCACTGAACAAGACGCACAAGCTGAAACGTCAAGACTGGGCCAAGAAATATCTCAGGCTGATTTTTCTAAGGTTTTATGGACTGATGAAATGAGAGTGAGTCTTGGATTCAGATGGATGGGCCCGTGGCTGGATCGGTAAAGGCCAGAGAGCTCCAGTCCCACTCAGACGCCAGCAAGGTGGAGGTGGGGTACTGGTATGGGCCAGATGGATGGGCCCGTGGCTGGATCGGTAAAGGCCAGAGAGCTCCAGTCCCACTCAGACGCCAGCAAGGTGGAGGTGGGGTACTGGTATGGGCCAGATGGATGGGCCCGTGGCTGGATCGGTAAAGGCCAGAGAGCTCCAGTCCCACTCAGACGCCAGCAAGGTGGAGGTGGGGGTACTGGTATGGGCCAGATGGATGGGCCCGTGGCTGGATCGGTAAAGGCCAGAGAGCTCCAGTCCCACTCAGACACCAGCAAGGTGGAGGTGGGGTACTGGTATGGGCCAGATGGATGGGCCCGTGGCTGGATCGGTAAAGGCCAGAGAGCTCCAGTCCCACTCAGACGCCAGCAAGGTGGAGGTGGGGTACTGGTATGGGCCAGATGGATGGGCCCGTGGCTGGATCGGTAAAGGCCAGAGAGCTCCAGCCCCACTCAGACGCCAGCAAGGTGGAGGTGGGGTACTGGTATGGGCCAGATGGATGGGCTCGTGGCTGGATCGGTAAAGGCCAGAGAGCTCCAGTCCCACTGAGACGCCAGCAAGGTGGAGGTGGGGTACTGGTATGGGCCAGATGGATGGGCTCGTGGCTGGATCGGTAAAGGCCAGAGAGCTCCAGTCCCACTCAGACGCCAGCAAGAAGGTGGGGTACTGGTATGGGCTGGTATCATCAAAGATGAGCTTGTGGGGCCTTTTCGGTTTGATGATGGAGTCCAGCTCAACTCCCAGTCCTACTGCCAGTTTCTGGAAGACACCTTCTTCAAGCAGTGGTACAGGAAGAAGAAACTAAACGTTTATTTTGGACAACATGCGGACATGGAGCAAGTTCTTAAAGCGTCGGTAACAACTGTCCGCGAGTTATTAACCCATTTGTGTCTGGATGATCATCTGCTGATGGAAACGCAGCTGGTGTGAGCAGATGTTACGCAACACGCAGCGCGTGGACGTCATACCTGCTAGATGTCTGTGAATTTCAGTCAAATCTCAGACTTCAGTTCCCGTGTGAATGCGCAGCATAAAAAACAGACGTCGGGGGTAATTTGTTTATTACATGCGGTCCCGAGGTAATACTGATCAGAATGGGGCTACAGTGAAGTTTTGTGAAGTCATCTGTTAGTGACACAAATAATTTGTGACACACACACACACACACACACTGAACTGCTTATTACAAGCAAAAAAATCTTGGCCACAGTTAAAATAAATTTAAAAAAAAAAAAAAAATCTGCCAATGGAACAAGTGAAATAAGATGCATTTGTCTTAAAACAAGTCCCTATATCTCACTGAAATGTTTCTCTTTAGGTAATTTTGTTTTATTTTGAGTGTGTTTAAATATTTTTTGATTAGAAATTTGAAAAATGTACTTGGTAAGATTTGAGTTTTTGCAGTGTGTTGGTGAAATTCAGGAAGTTTGCTGCAGATAACGTCTTAAATAGAATCCCATTCAGTCTACCTCCTTCACTGTAATTATAAGGATATACGCGGACGTACGACCCCGATCTGAATATCGTCAAAAGGAGTCCGAGTGATGCAGAAATGTTACTGGTGAGTAAATGCACGTATAAATTCCTAGAAGTAAGGTCCAGGTTGAAAGAAACAAAAGATATCCTTTAATATCCCCCCTCCCC
>JALJCO010012914.1:0-35607 GCA_023101725.1 Atherinomorus stipes | reverse complement strand
GAAGAAGGAAGTGGTAGGGCTATCTGGCCCTCAAAACGGAGATTTATTAGGACTGTGAAAAAATGCTAGTTTCGTAACCTTACGTGCATCTGCTCATGCCTGTAATGTAACATGAAACTTCAGTCGAAGGCGTCTTCCTTTTATTCTATACATTTTTCGGCCCAAAGCCAAAAGGCATTGCGAACTCTTACTGAAACACTCAGGATGTCAACTTACGGCAACATGGATGACTATTGGTGACGTATGAGGATTTTAAAGGGTTTTCCCATTTCTTAGGGGAATAATTCGATCCTTAGTACTTGAAATGGAGTTTCAAGTGCTAGGGGCAAGGGGAAGGGCGAGGAGTAGGGGTAGGGATGAAAGTAGGAATTAGAATTAGGTCAAGAAATGAATGTTAATTTCACAGATTAGTCTCTTTGAAATAATGTGTTAATATCGATGTCCCCAAAAATCCAATGATCTGGTGACCCCTTGAAATCATCATGCAACCCACATGGGGTCACAACCCCTAGTTGGAAAACGACTGGTCTATGCTGTTAACTGGGACCCAACAGAGCTGGTGGGAAGACTGGAAACTAGAAACTAAACTAAATCTAAAAATGTGAGAATAAACTTATTTTGTTCACTTAAAACAATGTAGTTTTATCCTACAAAGCTGAGATGAAATGGCCTTAATCCCAGCTGAACTCTGGTCACTGCTCTCATATGGTGGAAACACTTTGAAGGTAGTAGAGATTTGGCTTAAACTCACTGAATCCTCTGAGTTATTGCTTGAAGGTGTTCTAAATCGAGCAGATATAAATGTGTGTGTGTGTGTGTGCGTGGGGGGTGTGTGTGTTTGGACCTTGAGCCACACAGCTGTGGAATGTGACCGCCTGGTGAAGCCTATTAGCACATGAGGCCCTGCAGTCGCACGTCGCTGTTAGTATTTGTGAAACCAGGCAGCATTCGTGGAGGGAAGGAATTTGCCATGTTTGTGTTTTGTCCTAAAGACCCCAAGGAGAATGCGAAAATTGTTGCAGTACATTTTGTAGGTATGCTTACAGGTACAGGCGCATTTTAATGAGAATACATTCACCTGAAATGATATTTTATTGGCCTTTTAAATCATTTTGATTAAAGAAAATCCCAGTTTACCTACATGAAAAATCTAAGCAATGCCCTTTAATTATCAGATATTCATATTCAATTACATTCAAAAGTGTCAGATTTGGTGCCAATTGTAATAAACTAAATTGTGGCTTAGAAGATGACTAATTAAAAGCAATCAGATTTAATGCTACCCCTCTACTGTCAAAGATATAGTTTTACAATTAACCCTTAAGACCCCAGCTGACACTGTTGGATGCCACTTCCATCCAGCTAGTTTGTGGGTTAAAGATCCATACATTTTTATAACAAACTGATTTATTTCCCTTCAACCCTTAAAACTGTGACCCATACTTTTTTGTCTGCCTGTTTTTTTTAAGCTAAAACTACCTAGAGATGCTGAACCTTTAATCCCAGTCAGCATCACAACCTTTGATCCCAGTCAGCATCAGAAGATGTAATTCCAGTCAGCATCCAGAACCTTAAATCCCAATCAGCATGAGAACCTTTAATCACAGTCAGCATCAGAATCTTTAATCCCAGTCAGCATCACAACCTTTAATCCCAGTCAGCATCACAACCTTTAATCCCAGTCAGCATCTAGAACCTTTAATCCCAGTCAGCATCTAACCATGAATCCCAGTCAGCATCAGAACCTTTAATCCCAGTCAGCATCTAGAACCTTTAATCCCAGTCAGCATCCAGAACCTTTAATCCCAGTCAGCATCTAGAACCTTTAATCACAGTCAGCATCACAACCTTTAACCCCAGTCAGCATCAGAACATGTAATTCCAGTCAGCATCCAGAACCTTAAATCCCAGGCAGCATTCAGAACCTTTAATCCCAGTCAGCATCAGAATCTTTAATCCCAGTCAGCATCACAACCTTTAATCCCAGTCAGCATCAGAACATTTAATCCCAGTTCATATCCAGACCTTTAATCCCAGTCAACATTAGAGCCTTTAATCCCAGTCAGCATCCAGACCCTTTAATCCAAGTTCATATCCAGAACCGTTAATCCTAGTCAACATTAGAACCTATAATCCCAGTCAGCATCCAGCCATCATGTTCCAGTTCAGCCTCAGTTGTCAGATCATGAGGCTAAAATGAATGATGTTAAATGAATGTATCAATAGATTTAGAACCATAAAGACCAACCAGAACCAGAAACCAGAGTTTATGAGTAACAGAACTTTATAGAAATGCCACACAGATCAACAGTGACCAAGCCTTTCCTCATCTGCATATTATCTATCAAGTCTTGGCTTTCAGGCATTGAAACAAACACACAACAGAAACTATTTCCATGATTCCACTTTTCTGTCATTTCCAGTTATTTCTGCTGCTATTTACCTTCAATCCTCACGAAACCAACTCAGCTGCATCAGAAAGCTCTTCTTTCTTTATTCCAGCCATAGAGGAACATTATTTTCTTCTTTTCAGACACACATAGAACTTTCTGCTCACTTGTTGATCTTTGGCTGCTCGTGATTGGACATTATCGTCAATTTAAGCTCTCTGATTGGTGGAAAGTTTGACAGGAAGGGTCTTCATCATAATTTCTAGGTCTAAATACCTGTAGAGATCACCTAAGGGGTGAATTATCCATCGCATTTTACCCCACAGTTACACACTACTGTTGCTGAGGCATCATAGATGACAGAAGCAACGGTGCTCGGGGGTGCCAGTGAGTTTTGAGGGTTAACATCCGCAGTATCTTCCGGTTATTAGGTTTAATTAACCCCTACTGAGTGGTATCACAATAACAGCCAAACTGTTTGGTGTTGATCAACCACATCTTCTGAGCAGAAGAATTTCAAATCATCAGTAAAGCATGGTGGTGGAAGTCTTATAATTTGGGATTTCCAGTTCAGAGGCTGGTAATCTGCATTGACTGGTTTATTCATCGTCATATGTATTTCTCTTGAACCACCTGGTAATCGTGACTTGTAGACACCTCTGAGCTATATTTCTGAAAGGAAGTTCAGGAATTTGGGAATAGGAAATACAAAGTACAGTAGCTCATGTTAATCCACATGGCGTGCTGTTCAGCTGTCATGCTTTCTTAAAATGTTTTTCCCTTGAAGAAATATTGATTGTTAGTACTGATGGGTAAACTGGTCTCTTTACAGCAGTTTAATTTGTGAGCGACCTTTTCTGTCGTGTGTTTTTCTGGTTGATCAGTGTGGTAAATGATGTAATTTCTGAAGCTGAAGTGTAAATGCTGCATTTATCTTGGTTTTTAACAAGACAACAGAAATGCTGTAACTTGCATTTTGTTCGTTTTCAGTTTTCCAAGAAAATGTGGATTGGACAGAAAACTGAGTTAAATCTTTTAAACCTCTTTCTATGAGTGATTGAAGCTGTTAGCTGTCTGTCAAGTTGAACAAAGGGCACACTATAAGGACACTTACAAACTTATCAGATAGTGAAGACAAACAGAAGTCATCTGACCTGGACGTGGACTTTTTAACGTGTAATTGTCACACAAACACTGAGGAACGGGGAAGGTTGTGAAACGAGGGAATCAAAGTCCAGACTTTGATTGCACAGAAATGTTTTCAGGAGATTTGAGAGAAGCAGCTCAGGCATGAAAGGCTTTAAATACAAGAGATCTAACTGTGTTAGCAGGGAACCAGCATGCAAACACCTACAGGGCGAAAAAGACAAGTAAGTGAAGCCATGGGTGCACATACGTACGTCTAGTTCATCAGGTGTCTCTGATGAATAGATGTTGAAAAAAACTGATATTGCTTTCATCGCTTTTTCTTTTTTCCCTCATTTAAAGCAGAAATGTTCCAAAAAACTTGGCACAAAGAGAAGTCAACCAATAAATGACACATATTGATGCAAAAATACAGTATAAGATATTAAATAAAAAGAAGTAAATATTGCATGCAAGCAGGTCGAAGTCCAAGGAGACTCAGGGAAAGATGGTTTTTAACACAGAGCACTCAGACAGGCCGACACCAGGAGAGATAAACTCTTCAAGATGATCTCAAACCGACGTGTGCAAGCACAGACATCATATGATGACATGTAAGGGAAAGATTAGTGATGTCACCAGGGTCGGAGTGACACTCAGGACGTGATAACAGGAACATCTCTTACTCTGACGGGTTCTGCTGTTCACCAGCGAGGAGCAACGTCACCTCACTGGCTTCATGGGAAGTGTGAAAGTTCTCTGACTGGTTCCTCTGGAGACGAGGAGAACAAATGAGAGGAAGAGGAGAGAATGATGGAAGGATGGAGGAGGGAGAGAGAGGGGTGGATGGTAGGGTGAGGGGGTGGATAAGTGAAGGGGTGGAGGATTGGGGTGAGGATAAGACTGATGGAGGAGAGATGAGGAATGGAAGGATGAATGAATGACAGGAAAGTTGGAAGGAGGAGTAAAAGGGGTGGAGGATAAAAGGATTAATGAATACATGAGGATGGATGAATGGATAATTGAGGGCAGAAAGGAAGGATGAATAAATGAGAGGGGAAGAGGATAGATGGATGATGGATGGATGGATGGACAGATGGACGGATGAATGACTAAATGAGTTGAAGAGGATAATGAATGAATATGGATGGATGGATGATGACTAAATGAGTAGATGAGGATAATGGATGGATGGATGGATGGATGGATGGATGGATGGATGGATAGATGGATGGATGGATGGATGGATGGATGGATGGATGGACGGACAGACGGACAGATGGATGGATGGATGGACGGACAGATGGACGGATGAATGACTAAATGAGTAGAAGAGGATAGATGAGTGGATATGGATGGATGGATGGATGGATGGATGGATGGATGGATGGATGGATGGATGGATGGATAGATGGATGGATGGACAGACAGATGGATGGATGGATGGATGACTAAATGAGTAGAAGAGGATAATGAATGGATGGATGGATGGATGGATGGATGGATGGATGGATGGATGGATGGATGGACGACTAAATGAGTAGAAGAGGATAATGAATGGATGGATGGATGGATGGATGGATGGATGGATGGATGGATGGATGGACGACTAAATGAGTAGAAGAGGATAATGAATGGATATGGATGGATGGATGGATGGATGGATGGATGGATGGACGGATGGATGGACAGATGGATGGATGAATGACTAAATGAGTAGAAGAGGAAAATGAATAGATATGGATGGATGGATGGATGGATGGATGGATGGATGGATGGATGGATGGACTGACGGACAGATGGATGGATGGATGACTAAATGAGTAGAGGGGATAATGAATGGATATGGATGGATGGATGGATGGATGGATGGACTGACGGACAGATGGATGGATGGATGACTATATAAGTAGAAGAGGATAATGAATGGATATGGATGGATGGATGGATGGATGGACGGACGGACAGATAAATGGACGGATGACTAAATGAGTAGAAGAGGATAATGAATGGATGTGGATGGATGGATGGATGGATGGACGGACGGACAGATAAATGGACGGATGACTAAATGAGTAGAAGAGGATAATGAATGGATGTGGATGGATGGACAGATGAATGACTAAATGAGAAGAAGAGGATAATGAATGGATATAGATGATGGATGGATGGATGGATGGATGGATGGATGGATGGATGGATGGACGGACAGATGGATGGATGACTAAATGAGTAGAAGAGGATAATGAATGGAGATTGATGGATTGATGGATGGATGAGAAGAAGTCGAGGATAATGGATGGATTGATGAGAAAGAGGGGAATAAATGAGAACAAAAGGAGTAGAGCTAATTGGCTGAAACAGGTCTCATAAGCTCACCAGGTGATCACAAGTGTGGGAGTGACTTCATGCAAAGGGCGTGGCTTAATGGATGGGGGCATTACTGCTCCTGAACCAAATTTAACAGAAGACACACAATCCAGAGTAAACAGAAGAAACAAACATGGCTGCTCATAGTTTTTGTTTTTCTTTTTTAAACAAGATCATCGAACATGAAAACAACCAGATTGTGTCAATTCTGATTTTCCACACCGTGTCCTATCAACCTTATGCGGTCCATGAGCTCGCCTTGTGCCGTCAGAACTTGTGCTGCTGGCCACCCTCAGGAACAAAGTGCCTCTGCACAAACTGTTCTGAAATTCTCATACATTAATGTTTCTTTCTACTCCTTTTTTTACAAATCATCGAAACAACTCACATCTCCTAAATATTCCTTCTTTTTTTTTTAGTTTTAACCCTTTAAATGAGATCCTTCAGATAGATATTACTTACACCAGCCTAACATACTTCTTCTAATCCCAATAACATGTAAAAGTCTGTAAAAGAATTTTGTGATCAGTGGTGTTGAATGCAGCTCTGAGATCTAACAGGACAAAGTCCAGCCAGGAGTCCTTTATCTGAAGCCATGAGACGATCATTGGTTACTTTTACCAGGTCTGTCTCTGTGCTATGAGCGCTAAATCCAGACGGAAACTTCTCAAACATAACGGCCTACAATTAGCTAACTCTCCTGGATCAGGAGTGGGTTTTTTAAGTAGAGGTTTTATTACTGCAGTCTTAAAGGATCGAGGTAAATATCCTGTCAATCGAGATAAATCGAGAGGATCTCATATATATGCATTAATGAAAGGAAAACGTCCTTAACACTTTGGTTGGGATGGGTTCAGGAATGCAAGTAAAAGGTTTGGATGCTGCATTTAATTTGGTAAACTCAGAGATCTGCACAGGACAGAAATGATCCAAACATAAATCAGCTTCTACAGACGTCTCTGAAGCACCTGGAGATGAGACATCATCAGTAGTTGGAAGGACATCATGGATTTTCTCTCCAATATAAGAATTTTTGTTTATGAAGAAACCAGAGGTGATTCTAAGACCAGAGGTTTAGGGGTGCTGAGCATCCAGAGAGCTGCAAGGCAAGGCAAGATAAATCATTTGTTTTGTAAAGTTGAACACAATTTCATCCCCAAATGTGTGAAAGATCAGCAAAACGCTATCTGGGAAAGTCTGTGACTAATTATCAAGAGAGAAGCTGTGATAGAAGCTGATTTCCAGCATATTGCTGTCTTGTTCCAACGGTGAACAATATCCACCAAAACCCACTTCAGTCATTTTCTGTACCACTTATCCAGTTCAGGGTCGCAGGGGCTGCTGGAGCCTATCCCAGCTGTTATCAGGCGAGAGGTGGGGCACACCTGGACAGGTCGCCAGTCTGTCGTAGGACCAAACACAGAAACACATACAACCACTCACACTCACATTCATTCCCCTAGGAGAGAAGCTAAATTCTAAATCTATCACTCTAAATTCCTAGGGGCAATTTAGAGTGATCAATAAACCTAACACTATCTTTGGACAGTGGGAGGAAGCCAGAGTACCTGGAGAGAACCCACACATACACGGGCAAACTCCACACAGGAAGGCCACATCATGTGGTTGTGCCCCCTCCCCACCCGGGAATGGAACTAGCAACCTTTTTACTGTGAGGCTGCAGTGCTGACCACCACACCACCGTGCAGCCTAAAAATCCACCTTTTCCTCCTTATTTACAAAGTTTCTGATCATTTTCTAGCCTTAGATCCAAAAAGTGCCCCTGGCACGAAATTTGCGTTTTTTGAGGTTTTTGATCATATGTTTTATTTTCACCTGCCTGCCTTGGCTTTTTCCCCCGGGTGTGCCTGCCTCCATAGCAATATTAGCATTCACAAATGGGCTGATTGGCATTTTGGCATATTACACCTAGTTCGCCATATTATGTCATTGACTTCCAGCCAATTACCTCCTCCCCCGAACTACACTCTCCAAGTCCCTCCCACCCAGACCTACAACAAACCGACAGCATGGAGTCCAGTTTGCATCAGCACTGCTCTGTACCTGGTGTACAAAGGACAACACCAATTTTTTTGTCGTTCCCACTGAAAAGCTTGTGGATGGATTTAATTTCTGCAGGAATATGCCGACCGAACTAACAGAAAATCTCCCTGCAGCTCTGTCTCCTCTTCGGGAGAGGAGCTTCAGGTCTGTCTGGTTATAACGGCTTCCAGCCACCAAGATGAAACATGTAGTTTCTAATGAACGTTTCTAATCATGTTCGTGTCTTTTATCTCTAAAGGAAACGGATGTTTGTGATGATTCAAGTTTATAACTCTTCCCGTTGTGCGCGAGTGTTCGGCTGCACACACTGACTCTTGTTTGCAATGACAGTTCATCACAGTGTAATATATCTACTAGTGTAATATACAGTTTCTTTATATTAACTGTTTTATCATCCAGCATCCAGAATGAAAGTTATTACTGCTGCTATTTAAAAATCCCAATTCAGCTTTATCTGGATGAGAGAAGCTTACAGTATTTTGGGCACGCAGGTGTTGTATCTAAACGGTGATTCAGATTCATCACAACCTCATTTATCCTCCTTATTTATGGAGATTTTGACAGTTTTACAAACTTACATTTAGAATATTGATCATAAAAAAAAGTTAGGCTATTACACACTAAAACCGCCTGGGTCAAACTGTTGGGTTAAAAAGGGACTAACTAATTCCTGGGTTATTTCAACCCAGACATTTGGGTTGTTAACCCAACTTCTGGGTTAACATAACCCAAAAAAAAAAAAAAAAAAAAAAACTAATTTTCTGGGTTGGTCCCTTTTTAATCCAGCAGTGTTAAAAAAAAGGGTTATTTTTGACCCAGGAATTTTTAGTATGTACTACTGCTATTTGGATGATGCCAAGTGGGTGGGATCAAATCATTTTTGAGAGGGGGGGCTAAGAGAGCATCAGAGCTGAGAGTTGGGGGGATGCATGGCTCTTAGTCAGCCATAGCGCTGTTAATGTATGGTGACTTTATAGAATCCCAGTCTGTGTTTGCATGTTGTGCTTTTTATGTCATTGTTTCTGCTCTAATTACCTGCTGTGACCTCAGATTGATCCAACTACTTACACCGTTTAAACCAATGTGAGGAAAGCTGTTGTTTCAGACTCTGTGTCTGTACAGCTGTAAAGAATTGGTGTTGTAATAAAAGTTCATTTGGAGAAAAATGAAGCTGAAACATCTTAAAGAAACAGTAAGGTTTTGGTGGCTAATTCTTGCCTTCCTTGCAGAAAACTGTCTGAAGCCACCACCAGAAGACATTTAGACACACTGGGATCAGAAGTGGGAGCTCAACCAACTGCTGCACACTCCGAAGCCTTCGGTTTATCTGCTGTCATATTTACTCTGACAAAGAATTAGAGATGCAAGCACATTCCATCCTAGCTAATAACTATGGCTCCAGGAAAGCCTCCTTGACTTTTATTTTGAATCCAAACAATTCAAAAGTTTCATCAACATAAAATTAACAAGTCAAATTTCTGTGAACAAGCAAAACAAATCTAGAAACAAAAAAAAGTTGTTTCTGTTGACTAGTTTAGGTTGAATTAACTCAACTGGCAAGTGTCACCAGAGGGTGGCAGTATAGGATGTGATGCAGGAGGCTATGATTCAGTAGAAGAAGTTGTCCAAACTAGAAACAAACCTCATCAACTGTTGTGGACATCCACAAAAGGAAAATGGAGGAATTCCTTTTACCTGTGTGAATATCTGGGATGTTACATTATATCTGGAAAGATATGATCCATGAGTTTATACTTTCCGCAGACCAGAAAGTACGGTGGCTGAGAAGTGTACAAAAACATTGACAAAACCAAAACAAAATTACATTTACAGACTCGGCTGGGGAGGGAGGGATTCAAACAGTGGCTTTCATGTATGGAGTTTGCATGTTCTCTGTTTTAAAATATGTTTATTGGGAAACTGGTTATTTAACAAAGAAATCAACAATTGACACTTATGTTTCCGGAGTTTGCATGTTCTCCCCCGAGTGTGTGTGGGTTCTCTCCGGATAATCTGGCTTCCTCCAGTCCAAAGACATGCATGTTAGGGTTAAGTTGGTTGGTCACTCTGAATTGTCCCTGGAGTGAATGTGTGGATGAGTGGTTGTTTGTCCCTCTGTGTTGGTCCTGCAACAGACTGCCGACCTGTCCAGGGTGGAAGCTGCCTCTCACCTGATATTTGCTGATAGACTCATGCGTCCCTGAATTAAACAAGCTGTTCAGAAAATTAATGCTTTTACAAAATATTATATGCTTGTGCAAATGCTGGAACTAATCTACAAGAGGCAAAACACGAATCCTGAAAGAAAATCACAAAAGACGGCGATTTACAGTAAGAGAAATGATGTGATGACCTCATTCAATCAAAGAACCCTGATCCCACCTGTACCATCACAGAACCCTGATCCCACCTGTACCATCACAGAACCCTGATCAGATCCCGTACCATCACAGAACCCTGATCCCACCCCGTACCATCACAGAACCCTGATCAGATCTTGTACCATCAAAGAACCCTGATCAGATCCATACCATCACAGAACCCTGATCCAGCCCTGTTCCATCACAGAACCGTGATCAGGATCTCGTACCATTACAGAACCCTGATCCAGTCCTGTACCATCACTGATCAGATCCCGTACCATCACAGAACCGTGATCAGATCTCGTACCATTACAGAACCCTGATCCAATCCTGTTGCTGCACCACACCAAAAAGATGTTCTGTGTTCACACAGTCGCACTGACACAACGTTCCCTCCACAGTTCCACAGTGCGACTGAACAGACCTCTGTTACATCATCACCGCCAACAACCTGCTGTCACTCAACAGACTTTAGTTTACCTGTGATTCCTGTGACGCCCAAATAAAATGTTTTAGTGAGGCTTCACCTCACCAACAAGCACCTCCACTTCAGTCTCTGCAAAATTGCATTATATTCTCTTTTGGTCGCCAGGATTAAGCTTTAAATGCCTTAGATCAGCTGGCTCATTTATATGCAGAAACATCCATGAGGTACTTTGCATTGACCATTCATGGTAGAAAGTGGGTGTGTAAGGGGCGGCATATGTTGCACTTCACCTGTGCAAACTTCTAGGAAGAGTGTGATTTATAAAGAGGAAAATGCTTAAATTTGTGCGTACGTATGGGTTTATAGATCTGAATAATTTTTGGCGTACTCAAACTTTTGGTTTTGGGCTTACGTATATAGTAAAGATCCTACGCACAGTTTTATAAATGAGACCCCTGGTCTTTTGGACTTGTTATGTACAACAGCCCATCCCAGACGCCTCTTGGGGCCAGAGAAGTGGATGGCGCCTCTGGAACTCTGTACCAGGTTAACATTTAGCTTTTTTCCCTGATGATTCTCGATGCAGTGCATCAGAGGAATCACATTTCACCGTGCACAGCTGCACACATCATGTTCTAGATTCTTGACTGGTTTAGAGATATTCTGCACTGTATCAGGAGAAATATGCAAATCCTTTGATAAGTCAAGAGTGTGGGGCTAGAATGACCCATAAGCTTTGCTTTTAAGTCCCTGACAATTAATCGCTGCTGATAAAATCAAGTTTCTGTTAAAAGTAAAAGCTTCAGTCAGCCTCCCTGGGGCTTTATTTTCAGCTTATCACTGACATTTGAATGCCAGCTCACTCAACTTTGCCTCCTGAAGCGACACTTGGATAAAAGTCTGCTGAAGAGACGTCCTAGGGTTTTGATGCCTGGCCTGAAAGTCATCCGAGGGTGGCAGAAGAGCTGATTTCCAAGTGTGCTGAAACTTGTGCCTCTTGTGCTACGCTGCCACCGTGGTGTGAGAAAGCCAGAGCGAGGCCGTTGGCAGATGTATAAAGGCTGCAGACGGGTTCATGCTGTTTCAGCTGTTCGTTCCACTCATCAGGACCTTGAAAAACCAAACTCCTGATGCTGAGGAACAGCTCATCCTTTTCCACAAACTCTTATGTAAACACTGTTTTTAGACACATTTAGACCGAGTTTACTTTGGTGTCACGTTGGATCAAGTCAAACATTGTCCCTCCGTTTACTCCACTCATCGCTCACGCAGACAGCTGTAAAAAACATTTAGCTGTTAAGGACTCAGTAATCCACCACCTGGGTGGCCGGGGTCGGCCTTAATCCCTTTGTTTTCCGTACATTTACACCAGCTGAGTGAGTATTAGGACAACGGCCAGCATGTTGGTGATTAGGAATAACGTCCACACTTTCTGCAGAACAATTCCTCCACAGTCTGCAGTGAAATGTCTCCAGATGAAGTTTCCCTCGTCGTCAGCTCAGTTACAGCTGCTCACATCTGACTAACTTCAACTTTATGTCACCACTTGGTCCCTGCTGGTTCCTTTTTTTTTTTTTTTTTTTTTTTTTTTTTTTTTTTTTTTTTTTTTTTTTTTTTTTTTTTTTTTCTTTTTTTTTTGTGCGTATTTCATTTTTGGCTTTGCTTTCTTCCCCCTTTCTTCCTTTACACCTGTTTTAAAGACACTCAACAGAACTTTTTAGCAGTTTTCTCCCCTATCAGCAGCTAAACTAGCATCCGTCTTGTATGGTACCTGTACTGTGAGCACACTCCAGCCAGTAAAAGACAGCCTTATCTTGCCTCTTAGTCTGTCCCTTCCTCTCTTTCTTTTCCTCTCTTCCTCCGGTAATGTTTCTATGTGTGTCTTTACCGAATCTGACATGATGCACGTTCAAAACACCCGCGGTCTGCATATCTGGTTCATTTCCGTTTGCTAGTAAGTGAAGCCGTGCCGCAACCAAGAGTCCGCTGCAACGTCACAGTCGAGTCCCGGATTGGAAACTTACAAACTGCAGTTTTTGAGCCCTGGGACGCCTCTAGGCAGTGACGACTTGAAAATGCACATAATTGATGTTGGTGTGCCATCAAAAGAAGTCAGAAACACATATTTTTAAGCTTCTAAAACGTTGTGTGTCTTTAAGGTAATAAATTCAGGTTTCTTTTTTTTTTTAAAATTTTGAATTACAATAATTCCTTAAAATTACAGAAAAGGCTAAATTCACAATAGTGAATAGTGACAGAAAACTAAAAAAAACTAATAATAAATTTTTTAAAAATTACTAAATTATAATTTAGTGAAATATAATATTGTTTTTGAATTGTGGTTGGAAAATAACAATTGGAAAAAGAAACTGTCCCCAGAGAAATTAGAAACTAATTACCACTTTGTACTTAGTCTTCTACAGCGCTGGGGAGGAATTTTGTTCCACTCATCTTTGCAGAATTGTTGTAATTCAGCCACATTGGAGGCTTTTCCAGCATGAACCACCTTTTTAAGGTCATGCCAACGCATCTCAATCGGATTCAAAGTCCAGGACTTTGACTAGACCCCTCCAAAGTCTTCAACTTGTTGTTCTTAAGCCATTCAGAGGTGGATTTACTGGTGTTTTCTGGATCATTGTTCTGCTGCAGAACCCAAGTGCGCTTCAGCTTGAGGTCACCAACAGATGGCCGGACATTCTCCATCAGGATTTTGTGGTAGACAGCAGAATTCATGGTTCCATTTACCACAGCAAATCTTCCAGATCCTGAAGCAGCAAAACAGTCCCAGACCATCACACTACCACCACCCTATTTTACTGTTGGTATGATGTGTCCTTTTCTGAAATGCCGTGTAACTTTTACGCCAAATATAATGGGACTAAACCTTCCAAAAAGTTCAACTTTTGTCTCGTCAGTCCACAGAGTATTTTCCCAAAAGTTGTGGAGATCATCAAGATGCTTTCTGGTTAAACTGAGACACGAGCCTTCATGTTCTTTTGCTCAGCAGTGGTTTTTGGTCTTGGAACTCTGCCATGCAGCCCATTTTTGCCCCCCCCAGTCTCTTTCATTTGGTGGAGTCATGAACACTGACCTTAATAGGGGATTATCACGCTTACCGGAAGTTGCCGGCTTTTGACACTGCCATGTTAACGACAGCCGTTCCTGCTCTGTTATACTGTTTAAATCGTATAAACTCCAAACATATTGAAGAAACGTGGTTTCAGCTTTTGCATTAGCCAGCTAGCGTTTTACTGACGTGCTTAACATTGTGCGTCTTAAAACACACAAACATCTGAAAATCGGGTCTGTACCTCCCCGTTTTCAGTGGAACAACTGGGACTGCCAAGAAAGGAGACGCTTTCAGATGATTGTGTGTTTTCAGCCGCACTAAGTTAGGCACGTTATCAAGTGGCTAATGCTTACAGGCTAACACGACTGTGCAGTCTGCCGGCCACAAACAAACGTGTCGTTTTATTATAAAGTTCGGTCCTTCACCGCGGTGAATCGGTCGGTTTAATCCACTTCTTCCTCAGCATCACTTCAGTCTGGAATGAAAACTTGGCATTGGCGTTTATCCGATTTACAAAGTTTAACAGAGTAGTAGCTATCGGACTTTTGTTAGCAGGGTTAGCATTCGCCAGCTTGATGACGTGCCTAACTTTGTGCGGCTGAAAACACACAAGCATCTGAAAGCGTCTCCTTTCTTGGCAGTCCCCAGTTGTTCCACTGGAAACGGGGGGTACAGACCCGATTTTCAGATGTTTGTGTGTTTTAAGACGCCTAATGTTAAGCACGTCAGTAAACGCTAGCTGGCTAATGCTAGCATGCTGTGAAGTGCCGGTGCTGTGCCCCACCGGGGACCAAACAAACGTGTGTTTTATTATAAAGTTCGGCCCTTCACCGCGGCGAATCGATCGCTTTGCAGTCCAGCTTTTGATCCAGTATCACTTCAGTCTAGAATGAAAACTTATATATGTTTGGAGTTTATCCGATTTAAACAGTATAACAGAGCAGGAACGGCTGATGTTAACATGGCCCGGAAGAGGAAGTGCCAAATGTTTTAACTTCCGGAAACAGGAAAGTGAAAATGCCGAAGTAATCCCCTATTGAGGCAAGTGAGGCCTGCAGTTCTTGGATGTTGTTCTGGGGTCTTTTGTGATCTCTTGGATGAGTCGTCGCTGTGATCTTGGGGTAATTTTGGTCGGCCGGCCACTCCTGGGAAGGTTCACCACTGTTCCATGTTTTCACCATTTGTGGATAATGGCTCTCACTGTGGTTCTCTGGAGTCCCAAAGCTTCAAAAATGGCTTTGTAACCTTTTACAGACTGTCATGTCAGTCAGTTACTCAGTTCCCCACTGAATTTTCTTTTGGATCGTAGCATGATGTCTAGCTTTTGAGGATCTTTTGGTCTACTTAAATTCCTTGAGCAGGTCCTATTTAAGTGATTTCTTGATTGAGAACAGGTGTGGCAGTAATCAGGTCTGGGTGTGGCTAGGAAAAGTGAAGTCAGCTTTCCAAAGATGTGATAAACCACAGTTACTTTATGTTTTTAACAGAGAGGGCAGTCACTTTTTCACACAGGGCCATGGGGGTTTGGATTTTTCGCCCTCAACCCCCCCCCCCCCACACCCACACCCACACACACTAATAAAAACCTTAATTAAAAAAAGTATTTTCTGTTGACTTGTGTTATCTTTGACTCACATCAAAATTTGTTTGATGATCTGAAATATTCAAGTGTGACTAACCATGCAAAAAAAGTAAGAAATCAGGAAGGGGGCAAACACTTTTTTTTTTTCAGTTGCTCCTAATACGCCACTCCCAGGCTCTCACATACAGTCCGATCACTCTGTAATATGATACAAAAATACAGATATTATGACCATATGTGTAATCACAGCCCCTACATTGTACATGCTTTCCTGTAATTCACTCACTCTATCAGCTACTGAGTTCAGGCGTGGCCAGCAGAGACAACCATGTCACTGATGATCAGTGTGTTTGCAGCAGCAGAGCGTTATAATAATGATGGTGTTGTTGTGAATGTACGGCAGGCTGGGAAATGTTGCAAGAGCTACCGGCTATCAACAGCACAGCACGGGGAGAAGTGGGTGAATGCGGAAGGCTGGAACCAGTTTGCACCAACCAATAGAAACACGTCTCACATCCACCAGTGTAGGCCCCGCCCATCAAGTGCACTTGAATTCACTAGTAAAACTAAAAAATTTGCAAGCAAAAAGGACAAATTTGCAACCAAATTTTTTTTTTACTTGAAATCAAAGATGACTGATTTATAAGCAAAATGCTTGTTTTTACTTTCAAACATTATTTTTTTTATTAAAGTTGAAGAAATATGCTGTCTCATTATTTATTTTTCAATTGCAACCTGTTCTGTTTTGATCTCAAAAAAATTGTTTTTGATTGCCACTGACTTTCTTTTTTGCTCTCAAATCTCTCTTTTTTGGTTTCAAATCTATTTTGACAGAAGTGGGAATTGTGGGACTTAGCAAGTCTTTTCCATGTCATGTATTTATTCTGCCCAGCCACTGAACCAGGTGAGTCCAATAAGCCCAATTTAATTCACTGCGCCATTGGATTCAGTCAAAGACAATTCCCACCTCTGCTATTTGATTAAATGATAAAGAAACAGAATTCTCTTCATAAATAACTGCAACAGGCACACGTGCAAGTAGAAATTTCTCTTAGGACCCTGAGGTATGAACCTTATGGTGTGTTCAGTTGAAGAGGGTGTGTGCCGGAAGTGGAAGCTCAGATCAATGTAATCCTACGGTGGAGAATGCTCCCAGCACGATGCAGCCTTATACAACAAAACAACTATCTACTGTTTAAGTAAGCAGCAGATAGCATGAATTCTACGTCAGGTTGGTGAGATGAATCCGACTTTCTGAGCTGAAGATCCGATTTCACAGAGGATTATGATTGAAATTCTGACTTGGAGTTAGGAAATTCCAACATTAGTGTATAACTGAAATGCACCATTAGTCGAAACACAATCACCAGGCTCTCAATGCGCACTGTATCTGGCAATGTCTGGGAAAGTGTTGGTTTGTGGGGGATGGATCAGGCGATGTCTTAAGGACCATTTATTATGCCCACTTACATACGTAAATGGTAGGGATGTTACGCTCGAGCCCGTCAGCTCGACTGCGCCTCGATCTTATGAACCGGAAGTCTTGCAAGCAATGTTTTGGTGGAAGTCTCAGCATGCCGAAAGCCACATGACCACACTAACCGAGGCCTCATGACGTCATCCGCGAGTGTCGAGGGGAAATCTTGAAGGGACTGGGTTTATTAATCTGTCAATGCTTAATACGGGTTCCAATCACTTGGGAGTTTATTGCTCCGTCTTTTGCGCAAGTGACGGACCAGCAAGCCCCTCGAAAACACACCAAATTACATACATAATCGACACAGATGACAGACGAAACTGTCCATCCGTCTGCGTATCTGTCTTCTGCGTCGAGCATAAACGGGCCTTTACCCAGGGAAAGTGGGGGGAACAGATCAGTGTCATTAAAAAACTGAGGGGGGACACGTCCCCTCCGTCTCCAGTGCCATCTGCGCCCTTGCCTTCGGGTGATATTTTGTTGAGTTTCCCACCTACATACATCCATTTAATGGAAGAGATGGGGCAGCAGGAGTGGGCCTCTATAAGCCATTATCTGCAGCAAAATTCTTTCATTTCACTAATACTTTAAGAAGAACGAATGAACAAACTAACAAGTACGATTGTCCTGTGAGTTCAGATTTAGATCTCCATTAGTTATTGGGGGGTTTCTCTACACTCCACAGGCCCTGACGCGCACCGCCGCAGTTCAGCTGAGAAAAGCAGCTCGCTACCCAAACACCAACAAACCGCAAAACTCTGAACTCACAGGACAATAGTACTCATTCGTTCGTTCATTCTATTTAAAGTATTGATGAAATAAAGGAGTTTAGCAGCAGATATTGTCTTATAGAGAGGCTGCCCCGTCTCTCCCATTATATGGATGTACACTGGAGGGTGACTCACCAAAACAAAGATTTATTTTATTAGTCCCAATTGACCTATGGCTAAGCCACGCCCTCCACTCACTCGGACAAACAAACATTCGGTGACAGGCGCTATGTGACATCTCGGGAGATGACAGCTGTCAACACGGACAACAGACGCGTGATCAGATAGAGAGACCATGACGAGATAAATTAAAAAACATAAAAACAAAAACAAACAAAAAGAAATTGTTCACAAGTCTTAAACTGGGAGTAGAAATCAAGCCTGTGAAGTCTCTGGAATGTGACTCGTGTGCGCTCCCCCAGTTTCTTGCCCAAACTACTGCATGGCTGCTGTTGTGCCAAAAAGTGATCATCTGACAAAAACTGATCAAACAGCCACGGAAGCGGAGCAGTCTGGCTGCAGCTTGAAGCCAGAGGCGTGTCGTTATCGATGTTACTACACGACAGCGTCTTATGTACCGTTACCACGTACCAAAACTAGCATGTTTAGCTAGCGTTAGCCAACTTAAACTAACGCTAGGGAAGGTAACTTCATATTTCTTTCAAGCAAAGTGACAACATGTTGCCTCAAATACAGTGTTCCCTTACCTTAGAACAGATGTAGACATCCTTGTTCATTTTATCCACGTTCAGTTGATGTTGAGGTCTGCCGCATAACTTTGGCTTGATGTGACTTGGTAAAAGGCAAAAAATACACCCTGTCACCCAGCCTCTCAGGATACCTAGTGTCGGAGTTGCATGTACCCCATGCACACGTTTGACCATTTTAAACTAAAAAGAACTCATAAAAAACTAACAAAAACGGACTAACTTCAATGCATTTCAATGGACGTTCAAGCAGAGAATGTCCGAGTGTATGGGATAGCTGTGCGCACTGTGATTGGCTTATAGCGATTGGGGGCGTGGTTTAGCCATAGGTCAATTAGTGTGCCAATAAGGAAATTCTTTCTCTGCATTTAACCCATCTCATGTTGAACCTGAGAGCAGTGGGCTGCTACTTAAAGGGCCCAGGGAGCAGTTGGTGGGGGTCAAGGACCTTGCTCAGGGGTCTATATTGGGTCTATATCTATATCTATGGAGGGAAGTTTGGAGGGAATCTCTTCCCCACCTGCCCACCACGTGTCCTTCATGTTGTGATTGTCTGAGTTCGTGCTTCTCTGTATTGGTGTGTCTTTTTTTTTTGTCTCCAAGCTCTCCACCTGTGTACATTGAGAGTTTGGAGACCTCTTTTCCTACCCACCTTTCCTCATGATATCGTTTTCCATATCTGCAAAGGTGCGCTTCTGCGAAGGACTGTGTGGCCACCGTCTGCCTGATCTTGTCTTGTTTATATGTTTTGTTTGTGTGTCTTGGACGGGTTGTACTGAAACATGAATTTCCCCTCGGGGATCAATAAAGTATCTTTGATTTGATTTGATTGATATCGCCCAAAGGAGTCAAAGTGATACGTATAAAGTCCAAAACTAAGGTCCAAGTGGGAAAAAAAGGAAGTTGTCTTTTAAGAGGATGGCCACAGGATGACCCGTGAGATGTATTACATAATTTACCAGCCACTCAGTTGCTTCTGGGGGGGTCATGAACATACATGTATGTTGCCTTGGGGTTTGGGGTGGCTTAAAAAGTTTGGAAACCACTGATGTATACCATCCAGGCTGGAAACTTTTCAAATTCTGCAAATTCAGGAGGGAACATTTATTTCCGACCAGTCACAAATGCAGTTTACCTAGTTTAGCCTCACTGAACTCCAGATGATGCTGCAACAGTCCAGTTTCATCAGCAGGGGTCCAGTAAAATAGTTGGTCTACAACAAGTCTATTATCCATAAAAACCTGGTTTAGTAGAAAATTGGATGACTTTAAGGGGTTAAGTTTTCTTCTCTTGTGCATCTTTGACATCTGTCCGTCCATTGTCAACCCTCTCTTAATCCCGTTTATGGTCACAGGGGACTGGAGTCTGTCCCTTCTCCTTGAGACGAGAAGCAGGGTCCACCCAGACCTGGTCCATCACAGGCCAGGTGGCTGCAGCTCCCGGTTAAACTATTCATATGAATACAGAGTACAACTTTTTTACTTTTTTACTCTACTTTGTCTTGCTTGCTTTGTGAAAACAGGATTGATGATGCAGGATTTTTTTTCAACGAGGCCTCTTCCAACCCTGAACAGGATAAAGTGTAGCTGATGGCTGGGTGGAGGGAGGCTGAACTGTGACCTGCGGGCGAACCTGCACCAGGTGTGTGGGGGAGTTTCTGTTCAGGATGCTCCGTGGAGAACATTTCCATTAAAGCAGAACAGGTGTTGTGAGTTTATTCCACTGTGTTTTAAGATCTCCGTCTCTTTGTCCTGGGTCAAAGTGACAGCAGCTTCTCACACCTGCTCTCAAAGCACTGCATGTTCACCAATCTGCCGACAGGACACAGCGTAAAACATACAGATCCGGCCCTGCTTTGTCCACTGATTACAGACAATATTGCGGATCTTTTGAAGGTTAGGATGAAGCTAAAGCTGAAGTTCAGCTGTGTGGTGACAAGAAGCTGGCACAATGCAAACAAAGCAGTCAGAAAACAAGAAGGAAAATATACAGAGAGGTCTGAGAGCTCACTTCTAAAAGCTTTGAATTTTAACATAAAAACCTGAGAGTAATCTGCATGTCTTCAAAGTTTTGATTCAAACTATTTTTCTGATGCAGCTGATTGTAATTACACATCTACATTAATGGTCTGACTTTTTTTTTTTATCACAGTTATACATTCACTGGCCACTTTAAGATTCACCTGTTTAATTTCTTATCAACAATAACAGATAATCAGCCAATCACATAGCGGCAGCTCGGGATTTAAGGCTATGTCCACACGAAGTCAAAAACGAACACGAAAACACTCCATATTTTCCAGACCGTTTGTCTTAAAGACGAAGACGTAAAATAAATGTGATCGACCACATGAATGCATGGAAACGCTGCAAAATATATGCCAGGCCTGTAATGAGGTGGTGGTGCTAAAGCAAACATAGGCGAAAACAGGCGATGAAGTACTAAGACATGCGCAAAAATATCTATACAACGTTAAACAACCAAACTGAATGCTCCGATCTACGGTTGCAATCCATGAGAAAACTCTCAAAAAGAAGAAGGTTGATTTTCAACCAAACCGAAAAGATAGCGGCAAGTACGAATGGGCGAACAGGTAGAGAAGGTTCTATCTGCGTGCTCGCAAGACAGGGGCGTGTCGTGAGGGGCGGCCGCAGAGTGACGCTCGGCGACACGCCCACCAGGCCAATGAGAGCACGGTAAAATCTAGCCCTACCCCTGACCCTTCCCCTAAACCTAACCAGACCCCCACCCACTATGCGACACGCCCCGCATAGGACACGCCCACTGGGTTGCAAGCCGCAGATATCACTTGAATTACAGGCAGGGGCAGCAAACATTCAACGACGCTATTGTTGTTGTGATGCTGAGTGTAGCGCATGCGTGTTTAGAGGCGGTTATGACGCATGCATGTCAGAAAATGCGGCTGTGAGCTAAAGATGGAACCGTGAAATCGGCGTTTCAAAATCTTCCCACTCTGAAGGCTTGATAAAAAAAAGATCATTTACAGACCCCTGAAATGCCGGCTTCGTATGGATGAGAGGCTGGTTTGGTAAAAAATTTGTGAATTAAGGCCACAGTTAGGCTACGTTCACACGGCGACGATCAGAAGAGAAGACGCAAAAGTGGCGTCTCGTCTTCATCTTTTTATCCGCGTTCACACAAGCATCGTCATGGAGAAATCTGCGTGCATGTGAGGACGCAAGTGTGTCCGCGCGCATGTGTACAATTGTTCGTCTCTCTTCGCTTCAAAATCAAAACAACTATGGCGGCTGCATGGAGGAACTTTGTGTGGACAGATGAGGAGGTAGAATGACTTCTTCAAACGACACTCAATTACAAGCTCACAACGTGGAGATCCGCTGGTAGACCGACATTGTTGTTTTTCCTGTGTTGTGTGACGTCACGTGCATGCCATGTGAGCACGGCGTCAGTAGTTCTGTGGGTCCACCATCATTTCTGCGTTTTGGACCGTGCAGACGAGGGCGCAACAGCGTTGCGTCCTCAGGAATTCCACTTTGGAACGAGTCTTTAAATTTTTTTGTCTTCAACCCAGAATAACGCCAGCCGTGTGAACGAAAGCACTTCTGATTAAATATTTAGCCGTTTTTACCCACACCGTCCTTCGTGTGAACGGCCCCTTAGACTGCGTGTTGACGGGGCCTAAGTGACTCTGAACGAGGCATGGTTGCTGGTCTGAGACATCCACAACCATCCTCCTGCTTCCAGAGAATGGTCTGAAGAAGAGAAAATATCCACTGAGCAGCAGTTGTTTGGACCAAAATGTAGCAGAAGACTCACCAGGTGCCACTCCTGTCAGCTAAGAACAGGAAACTGAGGCTACAATTCACACAGACTCACTAAATCCGATTAAATAGAAGATGGAGACACATTGCTGGTCTGATGAGTCTCCATTTCAGCTCCACATTCAGATGTTAGGCCAGAATCTGCTGGAAACAACTGCGATAGCATGGATCCATCCTGCCTTGGATCAAGGCTTGAAGGCTGCTGCTGCTGTTATGGTGTGGGGGAGGTTTTCTTGGCCCATTTTAGGTCCCTTAGTACCCACGCGGTTTAACCACCACAGCCTACCTGAGTACTGCACAGTTGCTGACGCAAAGCTCACATCATCTCAGGTAGTTACAGTTTTTGTGTTTTATGTTTGTTTTTTGCAAGTGCTACAGGGTGCTGTTAAACTAAAAGGGAATTTTGCCTTTTTTTTTAACCTGGGGTCATTTTTCGAGTGTCCTTTCTTATATGTTAGTGATGAAGAAAGGAATTTTCAAGATAGCTCCAGTATTTAGCCAGGCAGGCATAACAGCCCAGTTAATATGTAGGGGGCAACTGGCCCTGCGTCTAAGTTCGCCCTAAAACGTGCTTTTTCCAAACTGAAGGCCTCATAGTCTCAACGAGTGTCCGACAACATACTAGAGAGGAGAAATGGACAAAAGTATAAACAGTACCTGGGGATCGCCATTTGTTTTGGTGTCATTTGTGCCTGTGTCCAAATCTCACGACGCTGAAATCAAACACCGTTGGGTGATTCCGCTATCTGCTTCAGATGAAGAGAGACAGAGACAATTGGAGTGATTTTGTGCCAGATTTTCTAAGTTTATTTCTAAATAACAGGGTAAGCCTAAAGCAATAAGTCATCAGTGCTCATTTCAACATCCTGTTGCAACAGTTGTTGCAACAGGATGGTCATTACACTTCACACACCTTTCAGACTGGAAGTTTCAACTCAGAAGTTGTGGCTAACAGTTTTACAAATTGACAGTCGATGACTACTGCCGATCACGGAAGCGACCAAATCCCAAACATGCTTTTTTGAGGAAAAGTGCAGTACTTAGATGGGAGGCACCAGCTGAAGGTAATGCTATGTTCTTAGCAAATGTATTGTGTCTGTGCTATCATTATATATTACACAAACGTGAGGCAAGACAGTATCAGTAGTTGTAACACATGGCGATTGCCAGGAAATGTTGATACTTTTGTTCATTTCTCTTCTCTAGTATGTTGTCAGACACTCGTTGAAACTATACAAGCCCTTCAGTGAGGGGAAAAAAACACGTTTTTGGGCAAAGTTAGACGTGGGGCCAATTGCCCCATACTTATCATTAGCTGGGCTTCTAGGCTGCCTGCCCGGCTAAATACTGGAGCTATCTTGAAAATTCCTTTCTCCATCACTCACATATATGAAAGGACATATGAAAAATGACCCCAGGTTCAAAAAAAGTAAAATTCCCTTTTAAGATTTAATGCCACGCTATATGATCTATGTGTGGCAGGGTACGCAACTAGGGGGCCTGGGCGGGATTCAGTCCACAGACTCCCGGTGAGAGTCATGTGCGCTGACTAGTCAGCCAAAGGGATATCCCTGTGGCCAAGTAGCCAGAGGCATGGTGACAGGACCCCACACTGTCTCATATGCAAACACACACGTGTGGATTTAACACATATTCAACATTACTTAAAGGGTCTATGTTAAAATGTAATATTCACCTGAAAGTCAATGTATGTAGTCTCATCCTCAAAATGATTCATACCCCCAATTAAAGAAAAGGCAAAATTCACAATAGTAATTCAAATAACAGGTAACTAGAGAAATGGATAATAAATGTAAAAAAAAAATACAAAATTTGAATTTATTGAAATAAAATATTGATTTTAAATTGTGGTTGAAAATAATGATTTTAAAGAACAAACAAAACAGTCCAAGACACGTTAGAGCACCTTTCCCATGAACAGTGGACCGAAATACCTGTCAACAGGTGCAGAAGTCTTTAAACATTACAGAAACACCTGGTTGAAGTGATTGCCTCAAAGTGTTGCTCAACATTTTATTTTCAGAGCCCCATCATGTTTGTTCACTTGCTTTATTTTTTGTGTGATTGTTTTCAATATTTTTTGAGCCACAATCCAAAATCAATATATTGATTTTCATAGAATTTTTATGTATTATTACTTTTGTCAATTTCATCTTGTTTGAACAACTGCTGATTTTTTTTTCCTGCTTTAATTGGAGGGTATGAACAATTTTGAGAACGACTGCATGTATTGTTGTGCTTGAAAGTTTACATACACTCAGATTAAAGAAAAGACTACATTCACAATATTAATCTTTCAAATAATTTGAAACTGAAAAAAGTAATAATAACAATTTACTTAATTATCATTTCCAATCCAACCCATAACTCCTACTTTGAACAGCACTTTAAAATAAAAGAATTCAATCTATCTTTATTTATAAAGCACTGTAAAACAACCGCAAAGGATCAAAGCATGTAGAAAATAAAGAGCAGGGTAAAAATAATGCAACACAGGAATAAAATAAAGACATCAAACGAGCAGTTAAAAATGAACAACTTATTATAGAATAATGTGAAAATGATTAAAATGGACAGAATTAAGATAGAATAAAATTTCTTGAAAAATAATTTACAAAAATATAGCCTATAAAGTCATGATTTCTGCCGTGTGAATCCCTTAATTTACTAAAATGAAACAGATTTTGATTTCTTTTTTTTTTTAACAAACATAAAGAATTAAAAACTGTCCCAAACACATTAGAGACACCTTTCCCATGAACAGTGGACCAAAATACCTGTCAACAGGTGCAGACGCCTTTTTAAACATTTGATCTCTTATGATGTCTAGATTGTTTTAATGTTTACTGATTTTATTTTTTTATTTTTATTTTTTTTATTCTGTGTCCCCTCCCCACTTGCCCTACAGGTGCCTATAAGTACCTGCCAGGCCGGCATTGTAAATAAGAATCTTGCTCTTAATGTCTTTGCCCGGTTAAATAAAGGCTAAACAAATAAATAATGAACATTACAGAAACACCTGATTGAACCATTGTTTCAAAGTGTTGCTCAACAACATTTTAGTTCAGGAGCCCCATCATGCTTGTTTACTTGTTTATTATTTGTTTGTTTGTTTTTAATATTTCTGTTGAACCACAAATCAAAATCAGTGTCATGATTTAACATTTCTAAAAAATTATGTATTGCTACTTTTGTCAATTTTGACTTATTTCACTGGCAGCTGTTTTTTCTGTCTATCATAGAGAAGTGTAAACTTTCAGCACAACTGTATTAGTCTTACCTCAATGCAACATTCTTCATAAACCAAAAAGCAACAGCTGATGCCACAGGCAGCACGTATGTGCACATTACAGCCACAGGTTACAGAAATCACCTGATTCTGCTGCTGCTGGAAACTTACTTCAAACTGTGCAGCACTTTGGTCAACTTACTCGACAAAAGCTCTTTAAGTCACTCAGAAGGCTCTCAGTTACTGATCCAGACCACCACATTGCCTCTGACATGCGCACTAACAGACTCTGGGCTTTCTAAAGCCAGGCTCAGAACATATTTATTCAGACTGGATTTCAAAACAAAGTTATGTGGTGACATATTTTTGTATTTCATTTGTAGCTATTTGTTTTTGCTTTTTTCTTCTTCTCTTTTTGTACTTATTCTCTTTTTATAATGTTGATTTTATCTAAAGCACTTTGGTCACCTTATGTGCTGTCTAGGTTATATAAAAAAAAAGTTGATTGATTGAACATTTGTTGCTTTTATTCTTCACATTTTTCTTTCCTTCCTTAATTTACTAATAACATTTATTTATAACGGTAGATAACAATAGAATATTGTCAATTTTGGGGGAGTAAGGAAAGTTTCTTCTTTACTGTTAAATTAGCATTAACTTGATTTAAAACAGTATGTGGAAATGGGCTTTTTTATGTTTGTTACATGTAAAGAAGAAGCAAATTTAACCTTTATGAAATGTGATTGTTCTTTCCAGTTAGAAAAGAAAGTTATTTTCTAAATCTTTACTTCTTTTTACTGTTTTCTCATCTTTGTGACAAAATTACACCACAAAGTTGATCCTACTTCTTTAATCAGCCATCTCTGAAGTGTAAATGTCCCCGTTGTTGTAATCAGAGTACTCTGATTACTCTGATTGGTGTTTCATGCCTCGTAAAAACACTGAGCTGATGCAGTCGATTTAGATGTTTGGAGAGGTTAAAAGCAGTTTCAACACCAGATGGCGCCACCACAACATAAATCTGTAGACTCATCAGCATCAGCATCATCATCATCATCGTCGTCGTTCTCAGTGTTGCAATTAAAACATTTTAATCTTGTTGTAAATAATAATCTGAGATCAGTTCTATGAAACTTGGAGGGTAAAATGCTGAATAAATGAATCAGTGTAATTAAGATGAGGACACGATTGTGTTCACTTAATTCACTGTATGAAACTATGTAGTTTTTACTTTGGCAGCTCAGTTATTATTTAACTTACCCTCTGCAGTTTTAAAGTATTTTTTTGTTTTAATTTTATTCTTATAGCCTAGTTGATCAGTCACTGAAATAACACGAAAAGGACTGTAATAATTTCAGTAAAAGGTAGTTTAATCTTCTAATTTATGTTTCTTCCATAACCTCATTCAGCCATTTGTCAGCAAACTCAGATTTATCAGTGTCATCATTCCAGATATTTATGCTTACTCAAGATAAAATTAATTAAGACAACTTAATTTTTTACAACACATGTGAGCATTTTCTAAACATATAAAAGTATCTATTGATTTGTTTTCTCTTCACATTTTTTATTATTATTATATTCTTAATGAATGAGAGCGAGGCTTTGAACATTTTTGGTCACCATACTGACTTCATATTAGCAATAATCTACCTTTTAGCCTGCTGTAGTTTTAGTGCATAGGCAACATGTTAAAGGTACAGTATGTGGAAATTACTGACATCTAGTGGTAAAGATGGGTACTCGTAAAAAAAATTTCATATTCAAAGCACTGTAGTGAATGTATGGTGGCCATTAGTGGCTAAAATTAGATTAATATGATGCAAAGGGATGCTGGGAGGCCAGTCCAGCGTTCAGATCCTGTACGGATGCTTTCCAGCCATTACACCGTGTGACTGAGGAGAGACGATGAGACGCCGGTGCTGGTCCGGAGGGTCGGCTTGGCTGCACCTGTACGAGTGGCTGCGATTCAGCGATGCTAGAGGCTGTCTGCTGTCAGGAGGTCCACATGTACCAGATCATGTGTGGAGGATTTTGTATAACAATTTGGATTACACGTATGGATTACTGTACCGGGAGGTGGACGTTTTGCTGTCCCTGAAAGAGATCTGAGTGGAGACACGGGAGCAACCGGGAAAACAGCAGGTAAGCTAAGCTAACGGCAGTAACCAGCAGGTAGGCTAACTAAGCTAACGGTAGTAACCGTGAGCGCTTCTGCTCATCATCAGGTTGTGGGGAGGATTTATGAGTGTTGCTGTTTGACGTGTGTTTGATAAGCGGCTCAAAGAGGAATAAAGGCGGAGAGCTACGTACTGATGCTGCAGACCGGCCGGTGAGTGGATCTAAGCTTGTACAGATCTGGGCATGAAAAAGTTCCCCTTTCAGCCGACTGCCAGCCACTTACCAGCAACTTGTCTGCTAATTCAATTGCACAGAGAAACACCTGTGTGCCCAGGGGAAATGATTTCAGAGCATAAATAAATGCCCAGAACAAGGATGTTTTCACACGCCAAGTTTGGACACCGTAAGTGATGGCGTATGGACAAGCCGTTCAGCCAGTGATATTGCAGTAATGGTGCACTCATTAGTGCACCACTTCCTGGCAGAAAAAGGAGGAACTTTTTCATGCCCAGATCTGTAGACTGTGATATTAAAACACTCAGAGCAGCTTCAGGCTTTCCTCTGAGGACCTCTCAGCTTACCAGATTCCAAGTCTCCTGATCATTTTCCTCATTTTCTCTAGAAAATTCTCACTTCATGATCTGGAGTCAGGGAGGTTTCTTTTTCAGAGCCGCCAGCAGCAGCAGGACCAGTTTCTGGTTCAGCTGAAGTTTGTGAACTGTTCTGTCTTCGGCCTTAACTTTGGAAAACTTGCTTTTAGACCAGGAGGATACAGTAGTGGTTCCCCTTTTGTCTTGTCACAGGACTAACCAACCCAGTGCCATCAGAGCTTAGAGAACTGCAACATGGCGGGGCTCTTGTCCTAAAAACATAAAAATTTGCAACGTTTTTCTTTTATATGCTTATATTTTTCACGTTTGGTATATAATTATTGATGAGACCAGGACTCAGTCTAGTAAATAAAGTTCGGTTTGACTGCATTTCCACCTTAAAGTTCAGGGTATTCTCACTTCACACACATTGTTTTGTCCATTCAGGAACACCATAGTAAAAATGGTGGAACAAATATGGCAGCCCTCCGTATGTAACTCCCCAGCAAGGATATAAATTACTCAGTCTAAGAAAATACATTTATAAAAGCTATTCTAGTGCAGTGATTACACATCAATAGAAACACAGCTTTGAATTATATGTTATCAAATATTTCTGCTATTGAGCTTTGATTTTTTACACACTGCTACCTTTAAAGATATAAAACCAGTTTACTTTCATAAGTCACTTTTCAAGTCATCGACAACTGATGACATGAAACTGTGCAGCCTCTGCTGCGTAGTTCTGCGTTGTGTTCCAAGGTTCAAGGTTTCTGATGTGGAATTTTAGCGCTGCAGTCCAACGTTTTATGTTTGAGTTACATTAAGCCCGGTGGTATTGACTTTTGGAACTTCAAAAGAAGTACAAGTCCACGATGTGCAAAAAATGTCAATTATCATACTTACCAATTATTACAAAGAAACCTATTCTGCAGCTTCGAAAGGACAAAGATGTTCCTGCATTAAAGATGTACAGTGCTCACAATCGGACTTCGGCTGGAGAAATAAAGACATGGCATTACTGGCAATATGAAAGTTTTTGGACCAATGTTTAATGCAGGTATAGGGTATAGGGCAGGGAGGTTTGGGTGGGCGTGGGGCCAGGGGGTTAAATGTGTTTCCCCAGGCACCTATATGACTCTCAATTAACCAACAGTTTTACATTAATTTGCTGTGTTGTTCCCTGTAATGTTTATAATGTTTATATTATGTTTTAGGGGTGTCGGATATTATTTTGCCTACCGATATTATTAACCTATATTGACATTAAAATGT
Organism: Atherinomorus stipes; assembly: GCA_023101725.1. Lineage (NCBI taxonomy): Eukaryota > Metazoa > Chordata > Actinopteri > Atheriniformes > Atherinidae > Atherinomorus > Atherinomorus stipes. The sequence continues at coordinate 6,223 of JALJCO010012914.1, read as the reverse complement.
GATATCGGAAAATATCTGTATTGTTTTATTCAGATCGCTAATTAAATCTCATAAGATCTTAATCTTTTAGCAGCAGTCCAGCATGAAAAGTTTGTGTTATTGTGAAAGAACTTCATATCCCAGCATTCCTTTCAGAGTCATGTGACTACGGTGCAGCTGCTGCTGCTACAGACTGACTTGCTTTGACGCTGCTTATCATATGTCTGGTTTTAAGTTGTTGGTTAAGTTACCAAGTTGTCAGAAACATTATAATTAGCCACATGTTGCTAATACCTGCTAGTATCTGATATCTGGCTGCCAGATGTCTAAAATGAACTCCTCTGGCTGAGTTAAGGATATTTTGGTATCTTTGCTCTCGGAGCAGAATTAAGTTGTAATTCTCAAAATATAAGAGATACAACCTCACAGTTGTCTGCCATATATTATATGGGTTGATATCGGATATCGGAAATTAAGTGTTGGACAATGTAAGTGAAAAAGCCAAGATCAAACATTACTTTGGTCTTCTGTGTTATTTTCTATTTCTTTTTATGAATATTAATGCCCCAAGGGGGCAATGTAAAACAAAATAAGATGTTGGTCTTGTGTGGCTGTACTTTCATGTTGTGCTTCAAATAAAAATATCTAAAACAACATAATACTGTGCCGTTATGGTCATTTCTTGCTCTTCATGCTGGACCGTAACAGAAAACAAAGCTCCTGCTGCAGCGCAGATGGAAGCACTGATGAGTTAATGGAAGTAAGGTGAGCCTGAAGTCATGAGGTGAAGCATTCACACAGATCTGAGAAGTTTCTTTCACAGCCTCCTGCACTGACTGCATGCTCAGATTTCTGGAGTAAGTTTTACAAACTCTGATCGTTACAGATAAGCCAACTGTCTAAAACTTTTTTTTTTGTTTTTGAGGCAGAATTCACTTCTTTTTTTCCTTTTTTCAATAAAGCTAATATTAAAGTTTACCTCGTCGCCTCTCAGCTTTGGTTCAAGACGGTAAAGAGTCACCTGGTAAACTTTAGACATGAGAAAAGTAAGTTTTATCTGTAAACAATGATCTGGACTTTGTTGGTGTTGGTTCTATTCCTGTTTCTCATCTACCTGATCTCGCAGTAGTAGACACTAATTAAAGTTTTAATAGTAATAATGAGCAATGAATGTGTATTAGGAGGAAGATGTTGGTGACATGAGTGTTTAATGTACTGCTATATAAACTGTCTGCTTCCTTCCCATCCTGCAGTCTGTGTTTAGTGGAGGAGGGCCCCGAGTTTCCTTCCCAGCGCGTCCTGGTCGGGTGGAGCTCCCGAATGACAGTGGTTTCCTGCTGCAGACTCATTCCCTTTTAAACCATCTGAAGCTATTTTTGAATATTCTTTCATCCCAAAGCAGCGAGATTATGGTCAGCATGTATCTGGCTGGTTTGTCCTCTGCAGGACTCGTCTTCTCGTGCACGTAATCAGCTTCTCAATCTTTTCCTGATTATTACTGTACACGCAGATCTGAGTCATCTGTATATTATTTGTTGTTTTGATGTGAAGGTCAAACTGGGTTTTAGACTTAACATCTGTCTCATTTTTCCACTGTGGCTGCTTTCAGTTAGTCCTCCATTACAAACATGATGATGACATTTAAGAAAAAAGTTTGACCTGTTTCTATGTAGTAAGATAGATGGAATGAATTGTATACATTTATATACACAATATATATGTATATATATGTTTCTTACTTTTTTGCATGTTAGTCAAACTTAAATGTTTCAGATCATCAAACAAATTTTAATGTGAGTCAAAGATAACACAAGTAAACAGAAAATGCAGTTTTTGAATGAAGATTTTTTATTAGTGAGGGAGGGAAAAAAAATCCAAACCTCCTTAGTCCTGTGGTGAAAAAGGGAGCTGTTCCTCCTCCCCCCTGTTAAGACATAAATTACCTGTGGTTTATCACATCTTTGGAAAGCTGATTTCAATTTCTCTAGCTACACCCAGGCCTGATTACGCCACACCTATTCTCAATCAAGAAATCACTTAGATGGACCTGCCTGATGAAGGTAAGTAGACCAAAAGATCCTCAAAAGCTAGACATCATGCTGCGATCCCCAAAAAATTCAAGGAGAAAAATGAGAAACAAAGTAATTGAGATCTATCAGTCTGGAAAAGGTTCCAAAGCCATTTCTAAAGCTGGGACCCAGCGAACTAGTGAGAGTCAGTTTCCACAAATGGTGAAAACATGGAACAGGAGGGGCCGATAGACCAAAATGACCCCAAGAGCAGAGGAACGACTCATCCAAGAGGTCAGACAGACTAGGGGCCCCCCCCCCCCAACATCCAAGAACTGCAGGCCTCACCCCCACTCAATTAAGGTCAGTGATTTCATGACTCCACCATCAGAAAGAGACTGGGGGGCAAAAATGGCCTGCATGAAAATAGGGATTCCAGGCCAAAACCACTGCTGAAGCAAAGAAACAACATAAAGAATATTCAAAGTTTGACAGAAACCATGTTGATGATCCCAAAATTTTGGAAAAATACTCTGTGAATGTCGAGACAAAAGTGGAACTTTTTGGAAGGTGTGGGTCCCATTACATCCGGCGTAAAAGTAACCCGGCATTTCAGAAAAGGAACATCATAGCAAAAATAAAATATGGTGGTTTTAGTGTGATGGTCTGGGGCTGTTTTGCAGCTTCTGGACCTGGAAGACTTGCTGTGGTAAATGGAACCATGAATTCTGCTGTCTACCAAAAAAATCCTGAAGGAGAACGTCTGACCATCTGTTGGTGACCTCAAGCTGAAGCGCACTTGGGTTTCTGCAACTGAACAATGATCCAGAACACACCAACAAAGTCCACCTCTGAATGGCTTAAGAACAACAAAATGAACGACTTTGGAGTGGGCTAATCACAGGTCCTGACCTAAATCTGATATGAGATGCTGTGGCATGACCTTAAAAAAGGCGAGCCATGCTGGAAAAGCCTCCATTGTGGCTGAATTACAACAATTCTGCAAAGATGAGTGGAACAAAATTCCTCCCACAGCGCTGTAGAAGACTCACTGCTGCCAGTTATCACAAATGCTTGATTACGGACTGCTGCTGCTAGGGGTGGACCAACCAGTTATTATAGACGGTGGGCCGAACACGTTTTTCGTGTTGTTGATTGATCCCCATCGAGAGAGTACACAGTTATTTAAGGTAATGATAACCTACAGGTATGTTATCTCCAGAGATCCTTTTAAGTTATCTCTGACATATTTTTATATATTGGTGCATTAATATGTCAATTATTACTCATCCCCAGGCAAATGCTGAACAACTCTATCTGATGAACCAATCAGATTGCAACGTTTAGACGATTAGCCAATGGTAGAGGGCCATGGTAGGACCTCCAAAATGTAAACCACAAATATTTAATATCGTAAAGAGATTGTTCTTATTATTATAATAACTTATTTTTGTGTCTCAAATCGAAGCACTAAGAAGAATATATGGTTATGTTAATCAGGGACATTTTTCAGGACAGAGAAAGTTTCTTTCACAAATCAGAATTAAGCTTTTTTTTTATGTTTTTTCTTTTTATTATCACTATGAGATAGCTAGCAGTTACATATGATAGAAACCAGATTTTAGAATAAAATGGCTGGATATATCATAATAAAAAATGCAGTCACACTACGAAGTAAAAAACCTTTATTTTTGATAAATCAATACAAATTCACAATAGTAATTCAAAAGCAAAAACTAATAATAAATACAATTTAAAAACTTACAATTTAGTTAAAATAATAATTTAAAAAAAATTGTGCTTGAAATAATGATTTAACAAAAGCAAATAAAAAAACTGTCCCAGACACATCAAGCACCTTTCCCATGAACAGTGGACCAAAATACCTGTCAACGGGTGAAGATCTTTTTGAACATGACAGAAATATATATATATATATATATATATATATATGTATACATGTATATATATACCCCAAAAAAAAAAAAAAAACCCCCACAGCTGTGTGAAAATGTTTTTGCCCCCTTTCTAATTTCTTACTTTTTTGCATGTTAGTCACAATTAAATGTTTCAGATCATCAAACCAGGCCCGGATTTGAACAGCCCCACTAGGAGGTGCAGGTAGCATATAGGGAGCAAGGGTGGCGCAGCCAGAGAATTTTGGGGGTGTCTGTCAAATCCCCCAAACCCTAAAATGCATAGAAAACTATGCTAACTATGCTATCATCATGTCAGTACATCTATCCACATCTCTGTCTCTCTTTGATTGGTCTTATTAGGTTTTATGTTGTTTTCTGATTAAAAGCTGGTGTGCTACCTGAGAGCAACGCTATGAAACAGAAAAGGATCCTCTCCTTTGGGCCAAATTAAAGGGATATTGTGTAAGTTCTCCTGTTATTTATTCACAAAAACTGATTATTTGGTTCAAAAGTGTTTTTTCATTAATCAGTAATCACTCCCATCAACAAACTGAAGTGCTCCTCTAAGTTCTAAATTTGCCGTTCGTATCATTCATTTACACATCGAGCGGGGCGGCTCGGTGAAGGCTGCCATGTCGTATCGCCATGTTTTTGCGTTCGGGAGAAGCGTGACAGTAGGAAAACACAGAAACTCACCGGACACACCGGAGTTTTCAGCTCAGTTCGAGGTAATGCCTTTGAAAAGTCACCGCGCTGCAGTGGGGAGAAACCAGCGTCTCGCTGATGCTGGGTTCACGTGCAGTCGGGCAGACGGCCGTTGGTAACAAACCAGATGTCATTTTAATCAATGAAGCCGAGCAAAAGACGGTAAAACATGGGTCAGGGAAAACAATACGACATCGCCATGACAACAAATCAGATGTGGACTGATGTCACTGTAACTGACGGACCACGTCTTCACATAGAGGCTGGTGATAACTTTACATGCATCGGCTGTCGTCGGTCTGCCCGGTTTCACGCGAATGCAGCATGAAAAGTACGAGGGAGCTGCTCCCGATTACACAATGTCCCTTTAAACCTACAAGAACCTGGGTGGTCCCTCATTTGAAGTTGGTGAGGGTAAAAGAAATAAAGGGTTGAGTAGAGTTTCTTTAAGATCACAATATAAGACGAGTCACCTACTGATGTCGGATTGCCTCTATACTGGTGTTTGAAGCTACAATATTAGAAGCTGGGGGTGTCCAAGCCCAAAAACATAGGGATATTCTATGATGGCTTTTTACCAATATCCGATATAGCGATATTGATCTATGCAGACGGCTGTGGGGTTGTATCTCTTATATTTTGAGAATTACAACTGTTTTCTGCTCTGAGAGCAAAGATCCCAAAATAGCCTTAACTCAGTCAGAGGAGTTCATTTTGGACATCTGGCTGCCAGATATCAGATACTAGCAGGTATTAGCCAACATGTGGCTAATTATAATGTTTCTGACAACTTGGTAAATTACCCAACAACTTAAAACCAGACATATTATAAACAGCTTCAAAGCAAGTCAGTCTGTAGCAGCAGCAGCTGCACAGTAGTTACATGACTTTCAAGGAATGCTGGGATATGAAGTTCTTCCACAATAACAGGGACTTTTATATTGCACATGCTGGACCAATGCTAATACTGTACAACAACAAGATTCACTAACAAAATCTCACCAACACCAACAAGATCTTGGTGTTCCATTGCAAAATCTCACAAGATTTTACTTGTGAAATATTAGTACGATAAAAACCGATACCAATATTTTCCATTATTACATTTTAATGCAGATATCAGCCGATAATATTGGTACGCTAATAAGATCAGGCATCTGTTTAAAATAGAACTGAATATTGTTTAACTTATATTATTATTATTATTACTGTCACCTGTAATTAACCAAATTAAAAGCTAAAACCAAATGACTACATCAGCCCATAACACTGACTGTTTGTTTCAACAGTTTAATGTCAGCTGAATGTTTGTTTATTTCTCTTAGCTAGCTAAATTTATATCTGGGCGAACAACTCTTGTTGTAACGTTGTTATTCTTGTTGATAGTTCTAATTTGCGACATTTTAGCATGTTCGTTTCTTCAAACTGGAATAATTTTTAGAAAGTGAGTTCAAAGTATAAATCTCCTCTTTTGAAATATTTCCATTTAAATTTAGCCTAAAAGGGTGGACAAAATTCTGTTTATGACATAGTTGTAGGCATCTAGATGGTTGAGATTAGTCATCAAATGCTTACTGATTTCTAGCCTAGCTATTTACTAGTGAACGGGGT